>MU223493.1:1994294-2027739 GCA_018584345.1 Thuja plicata
CTTCAAACTTAACCACCAATCAATAAATCTTAGATTATTATGTCCCTACAAGATGCATGCCATGAAATACTAATAATGATTAACTGTCTGTCAATTTTCTCTGTCAATCCTTATTCTTTCTTGATTATCGATAAGCAGTATAACTATTTACCAAAACTCAGTAAATAAGCAGTGTATACCGATCAATCCAAAGTTAGCTATGTAAGATGCAAGACAGTAAAGAAATGAATCATACACACATAACACATGAATTTTAACGTGGAAACACTGTTAATGGAAAACCACTGGGACCGGTATTCTAAATTTTCACTCTTCTGAAGTGAGCCCTGTTAGGAGCCAACCCTGTTAAAGGTTACAAACACACTGTTAAGTGTGACCTTGTTAGAGGATTTTATACATAGAGGTTGTCATTTAGTATCGGGCATCTATTTCTACCATCCTTTAATCAACCTCCTTCTTAGACTGTCAATAGGTATTAGGAAAGTCCAATGATACTTTCCTGAATCAACCTTTTTGGCACTCCTTGAGATGTACCTCAATATATAGAAGACTGTTAAGTCCTGCTCGGTTAAGAGACTTGACGCTTCAATGGTTAAACTAAAACACTATGACCTATTCATATTGCAACTTTGAATTGCAGATTTTTAGATCTATTTAAGTACATTACCTCTATGACCAATTGTATAAATTCAATCCTTGTGCTCCATACTTTCTACTCTATGATGTTGTGCTTATTGTTCGTCAGTGTCTGTAGAATTCCTTATCTCTTCCTTCAACTTATTTGATCAACACTGCATGAAGTTGTTCTTCATCAGTTTCTCTTCAACATCCTCTTTTTATTCACTCCCCTTAATCCCATTCGTAAATGAATTAAGCTTGTCTCTTATATAGACATAATATTCATTGTTTCTTGATTCTTGATTATTGGCGTGATAAACAATCCAACCAATTATATTTAAAGCATAACTCCTGATTTGTCTCGTAGATATCTTCTTTCCAACTGTACAAATCATCTTTAAATCAATCACTTATCTCTGGTCAAATAAAAAAAAGTAGACAACCAGTTACGTCTATTTTTAGCTCTGCCAGCTAGATATTTTGTCATTTTCTGAACTCTTTGTTCTATTGGTCAACACTTTAGTTAGTCATCAGTGACAACTGACAGTTCCATCGATGAGAATCCAGTTAGCTTCATGATCTTCGTCCGTCGAGCATCATTGGAATTTTACTCATCAGGCAACACTTTCTTTAGCTCGTCAGGCAACCTTCTGACTTTGCTTGTCGGGCATCCTGTGGTTTTGCTTCGTCGGGCAACACTATACTTCTGATTATCGAGTATCACTATGACTGTTCTTCTTTGCTCTATCCATCGGTGTACACTCCTTCGGTGTTGTTTGTAACTTAGTGAATACTTGACTTTTATGCATTACTGAAAGCATAACCTTTGTTCTTTTGGTTCTCTAAAGTATTTGGCATTATGTACATGACCGTACATATGATACCAAGTTGACATCAATGACAATATAGTCCATTAACTGATTTAATGACCTGCATTATCTTTCAACTTAACATTATCAAACATTCAATCAGTTCGATGTCATCAATTTTTAGGTTGGAAGTTGTGAGATTATTTCTTGATTATGTTGCACATAAAGACTTTAAGGTATATAAGATGGATGTGAAATCTGCATTTTTTATTGGAGATTTGTAGGAAGAGGTATACATAGAGAAACTTGATGGATTTCCTTTAACAAAAGATGAAGACATGGTTCGTAAACTGAAGAAAGCATTGTATGGACTAAAAAAAGCACCGAGAGCGTGATATCCAAGACTAGACAGGTATCTACTTTGTCTTGGTTTCAGAAAAGGTGATGCTGACAATAATTTATAATTAAGAATTGGTGAAGATGGAATTGTAATCATAGAAGTTTTTGTTGATGATATCATTTTTGGAGGTAATGATGAAATGAGTAAAAAGTTCTCTAAAGAGATGGAAAATGAATTTGAAATGTCAACAATCGGTGAGATGAAATTTTTTCTTGGTTTGCAAATTAATCCGAACAAGAATGATATTTTTATATCTCAAACCAAGTATCTTAAGGAGATGTTGAACAAATTTGGAATGGAAGACTATAAACCTATTGGGACACCTATGATGACTGGTTATAAACTTACTCATAATGATGAAACTCAAAGTGTTTTTCAAACAAAGTATAGATCAATGATTGGATGTGTACAACATCTAACTCACACCAGACCAGATATTTCCATTGCAGTTGGAATTGTGGAAAGATATCAAGTAGATCCTTAAGAGACACACCTTGCTATTGTGAAAAGAATTTTTAGATACCTAAAAGGAACAATAGAGTATGGATTATGGTATGAAAAATCTGATGACTTTATTTTACATGTTTATACTGACATTGATTGGGCAGGTGGTGTGGATGATAGAAAGAGTACAAGTGGAGGAGAATTTTTCTTTGGAAAAAGGCTAGTTTCCTGGTTAAGTAAGAATCGGGATTGTGTAGTTCATTCTACTACTGAATTTGAGTATGTTGCTGCTACTATAAATTGTACACAAGTTGTTTGGATGAAACAAATGTTGAAGGACATTGAAATAATTTTTGAAGAGCCAATGATTATCCATTGTGATAATAATAGCACAGTGAATATGGTGAAGAATCTTGTAATGCATTTAAAGACTAAACATATTTCTATTAAGTATCATTTCTTGAGAGACAAGGTAGCAGCGAAGGAGATCAGATTGGAGTATGTTAGCACAAAGGAACAAATAGAAGATATATTTACAAAACCTTTGCCAAAATATGCTTTTGAGTATCTTAGAAGAATGCTTTGGGTGAGAGCCCCTCCCTGGGGTAATCAATTGATGCAGGAATGCATCAGTCCAGTGGCTTTTAGAGCTATATCCTTTTTTGGACTTGATGTATGGATCTATTCCTTAGGGGGAGTGATCACAGGAACACTACAAAACATATTTGGGTAATTTTTGCACCTGGTTATTATAGACATGAAGATTTTAAAAACTACACCTTGCAGAAGATTGATGAAGAGTTATGGCACCCTTTTCCATTGTTGTCAAAGGGGGTGAAATTCTATTAGAAATTCCTTACTATTTTAGGGAGAATTGTGTTGAGGATATTGAGAAGATTGTATTCAAAGATATCACTTTTTGGGTTGATGGATTTTCCCATATGTTGTCATCAATGCCAAAGGGGGAGATTGTTGGATGATGTTGGAATTGGATACTATTTATGTTGTTGGAATTCATGTTTTGTCACTAATGTCAACATATGTTTCTGTGAAGGAAGTACAGATTGATTATGATGACTGACACAAGTGTACAGATATTGTACAGATGAATCAGAATGACAAAGATGGGGATATGTATAAGGATGTATGATGATATTATTTCTAAGGTCACTTGGCTTAATATTGCATATGAGATGAGTTGCAGATGTTTTTGTGAAGACTAGTTTCTGGACTCTCACAATGATGATTGACAAAGCGAGTCTTTGTGTTTTGAGTATATATTACATGCGATGATGATTCAGGTTATGCGAGCTTAAGGGATGATAGAAGACATGTTTAGGAATGTTTTTGTTGGGTTGCAAGTCATGGGATTATTGATGATGTCAGTTTGGCATGTATTCTAGAGGAGACCTATTTGGGGCCGACTTCAAAGATGTAGCGTGTATTGTGGATTGCAAGCGTGGATTACAAATCTTAGATTATATATGATGTATTGTAATTGATGTATAATTTTTATAGTTACCATGTGTATCTTAGCAAGGGGTTAAATATTTATTTGTATATTAGTAAAGCTTAATTGACCGACCTAATCAATTATTGTAATAGGGTATATATGAGAGATATTTTCTTTTGAAAAGATGTGTGTGTATGAAGAGAAGGTGATTGACAGAGACATAGAAGTGTGGAAGCTGTGAAGCTTGATTGATTGCTGGATGTAGAGCAGAGGATATGTTCCTTGTACTTCATTGGAACTAACCAAGCAAAGACATTTTCTATCAGACAATTCACTGGATTGCATATTTTCTATATACACTTGTTCATATTGTAAATCCTTGAGGGTGGCTTTAACCGGAGAGAGAGAGAGAGAGAGAGAGAGAGAGAGAGAGAGAGAGAGTGAGAGAGAGAGAGAGAGAGAGATTACTCTCTTATCTCAGTTTTGGATTCGATAAGAACTTAAGTCACTTGGGGACTTGATGTTTTCTTATTCCTTAGCCTTGATGAGATCATTCCTTTGCATCAAATCTACTTTAGCGTAAGTATGATTTTTTCTCATACTCCCGCTAAAGTGGGGGCTAAATGTATCATCCTAAAAATTTAGCACCCATAATTGGATGTCTTTTAGGACCTATTGACCCCATTTTGGTGATTTCAAGATCTGACTGTCGGTTATGCCCATTTGTCCTTTTCCCCAGCTCCTTTTTCACATCTCTTGATGGGTCTCCACCCTGTCCTAGGAATTTTTACCTAGGGGTACAGTCAAAGTTTGACTCCACTCCCAGGGGTGAGGTCAAACTTAGACTTCCCCCTATGGGTTTGTCTTGATGGGGCCTAAAGCTCGATGCCATGATCCTTCTTCCTATGTCTTTCCCATTTCTTCTTTATGTCAGCCTACCCACATTTGAATCTCAAAATGAGTATAAAATGATGCACTATCCCGTCATTTTGCAACATACAATAAGAAACATAATGATATGATCAAGCAATTGTGCCAAGATTATGCAAGTATAATAATTAGAGTTTTCAAGCATTGAAGCATTCAAGTGGTGAAGGCAAGGCATCTATCCAAGGTCTCCAAGTATTCTTCATAGATCCATTCAATCAAGTTAATCCCCTTCCTTTGATGCAATATTTCTCTCCCATGATGGCCAAGTAGAGATCTTCTCAAGTGGCGCAAGGAGGTTAGTTCTATTCTTCTTCAAGTGGCATAACTACATTCATGATCTAGAGATCATTATTATGGATCTTATTCATTGGTGAGGACATCCTTGATCTTCCTACATCTCCATTCCATGTTTAAATGCAAGCATCTTCATGAATTTGTGTGATTGCTACATCCGTTCATGAGGGTTTTACACAAGGTGAATCAAACATTTACCTTTCCTTTTTAGATTTGCATTTACATATCAATTTCAAGGTTAATTCCTAAACCAGGGCTTGACCAAGGTAAGCCCCTTTCCACAAACAATTTCCCTTTTTATGTGTGTAAGAACAAGTTTTGGGACCCGCAGAATTGGATTCGGTTATTTTTGAGGTTATCTTAGAGACCGGAATTAGAAAGTACACAATCGCAAATAAAGGGGTGTAGTCAAATCTTGACTTGTATCTAAAAATTCAGCTTGTTCCTAGAAGCCTCATATTTTTAGAGTTGAAAGTTAAAAGGTTCCAGAGTCCCAGATCTAGAATGGTTTCACTCTGTTACATCTCTGTGACTGGAAATTGTAGTTTCAAGACATATAACCTCCTAATTCATTTCAAGGTACACAAACCCTTCTCCAATATTTCATTTACTTTCAGATCTATCATTGGATCAACCATCCTTAGTTTCTTTTCTGATGTGTACTGGTCCATTAATCAATTAGTCAAATTCACTAATTCCTTAATAGCGGAAATAGGTCATATCTTCTTCCCTTTGCATCTAGGTTTTTCATTTGTACCCTTCATCTTGGGTTGTGCTAATCAAGCTTGGATACAAAGAGGCTAGGTTTTTCTATTCCCAACTGTATAGGCTCCCTACCCACACACAAAAAGGAATTTGGTGAGTGATGTCTACCTTAGCATTGCTCACCATTTTCCCCTATACACCAATGAAATCCATCAAATGGGTGGTTTGTAATAAGCACGAGGAACATCAAGAGATAGAATTCAAGCATTGTGTTATCACATGGTCATCTCACTTTTCATTGGTGAAATTGCATATGAATCTATACCCTGCAATAATTTTAGTGGTGATTATTCACCATTTGGCGAATGTTGCACGTCGGCGACCGAGGTTTTGGAAACTATATTTTGTATACTAGGTTGGCCCAATCGCTCAAAATTTATAAATATTGGGTACAATGTCGAGGCCCATCACCCATTTATTTAATAAATTTTCTACAATATCGCCAATCGAATATATTTTTTGGACACGATAAATTTTAAAAATTTGCCTACAATTTCAAAGAGGCCCCAAATCGAGGACCTGTATTCGCCAATGGTCTTATAAAAATATATTTATAGACGGCCCCAAATTCACCTAGTGTTTTGCGGATGCATGTCTCAAATTGACACATTTTTCCCAACTTTATTAATTGTAGAAAGTTATTGGACGACCCGTAATCACCTCAGAAATAACATAAGACATGTTATAATTACGTGGGCTTTGCCAAATATTTGTATACCTAATACCTCCCACCAAATTTGCCAAAAAGGATTGGTATAAATACATTCGTAGATTAGGGTTATTATACACAATTTGGTTTAGTTGGTTTTGATGTCTTTATTTGATCGATAGCAAAGTTTCAAACTATTGAGTGCATTGGCGACTGCAATTGAGGAAAAGGAAAGTGTAATCTTATTCCTGATTTCACCTGAGATTTCATCTCTACCTGCCTGTGACTCTACAATTTTGAGTTCATTCTTATTTAGTGGGGATCATTTAGTACTTAGTGGTCAGTGTTGTGGTCACCAAGGAGACCTCAGACATATATTTTATAGCCAATGAATCATATTTATATATATTATAGTCTATTGTCACTTCTTCAACAAGTTAACATTTTTTTGGCAGCCTTTATTTCGTTGGAGATGTCGAACAAGAATAAGGGTAAGGATCCTGCATGTGGGGAAAGCCAAGAGAGGCCACTCAAGCCAGCAAAACACAAAACCTTATCATCATACTTTGGTGTTTGAGATATTTCTAGCCAAAACTGGGAAGCTACTTCATCACAATTAGATTTACAAGATTCACAACCTGTACCTACACGACATATTGAAGAAGTCGGCGAACCTAATATCTCAGATCACGATGAACTTGAAGAAGATTTTCAAGTAAATACCCAGAGTATCCATAATGATATAATCAACTTGGATGAGACTGAGAATGCTAGAGATGATGATGGTGCAGGGAAGAAGAAAAGCAAATACAATTCAAAAAAGGATAGAGAATTAAAAAAATATTAGATGTGGCATTTGTCGAGGAATTTTCAAATAGAATGGGTGTCAAAGTATCCATTCATTTAACCAATGGACAAACCAATTGAAGGTGATCCCCCCGGTAGAATGTAGATGTAAGATTTGCACCATGATAAATAAGAAGGAAAAGAGGTTGCAGCTAAAAATTGACACCATAGAGAAGCATATGGGTAAGTTTATGAAAAGAAAACCATAGATGGAGTTGAAAAATCAGTGATAAGATGGAAAAGAAAGGAGGAATCTCATCATGTTAGGAATGCAAAATTATTTGAATTTCAGCATAATATACAGACTAACCCTGTTGAAGTTAAAGGATATATTGAAGCTTTTTTTGGAAAAGCAATGGAAGTAGAACAAATGGGAAAAGTTGTTCAGTTAAGTTTTGTCTTTTATAGTTTGAGCAGAGGGTGTCCTATGAAAGACTACCCATCATTGAGTGCTTCATTACACTTTCTAAAAGTTCATAACTATCCTAACTGTCACTAGTCAATAAAAAGTAGATGGGAATGGGCAAGTTGTCTTGTCGAGATTGAAAAATAGGATCTAAAGGAAAAAAATGAAGAGTCAAACTTTATTGCATTGTCTTCAGACAAAGTTATAGCAGTAGATAATACTTCCTAGCTATGCATGCATGTTTATATTGTACACAATCTTGCCTTCCAACCTCATCTACTAACTATTTCTAAAATGAAGGATATTGTGATAGCGGAAAGTTTTTTTGAATTACTAAAGAGTTCACTAATTGAATATGGAGGTATAGATGACATGACGATTGCCAAAAAGTTGGTGTGTGTTGGAGCGGATGGAGTTTCAGTAATGCAAGGCCACAGGGGCGGTCTTTTCACAAAGATACAAACTTCTTGTGCACCCTACGTTACTTCCATTCACTGCATGGCCCAAAAAATGAATCTAGATTTTGGAGTTGTCAACAAGCATGCTCCAATACAAAAAATTGAAGTTTTAATCAAAGAGATCTACCAATACTTCTATCAAATTCCAAGACAATTTAGGGAATTTCAACACTTTTCCAAAGGACTAACCGATAGGAACAAGCTTCTTAAGGATAATGATACTAGATGGATCTCTTTGGATGGACCAACGCATCGAGTTTTTTCAGAATATAAATCATTTCTTGGTCTTATGAACTCAAGTCATGAAGAAGTAGGGAAACCAAAATTTCCTGAGCTAATGTGAAGGTTAAATAATGTAGAGACACTCTTAATGTTAGTAGGTCTTTTCCCCATGCTAGAGGAAATGAGAAATATAATGAACAAGGCCCAACAAAGAGCTATGTATATTCCAGAGTAAGATGCACTGCGTAAATTAACATGCATGACACTCGATAATCTCTATCAATCATGTGATGATGTAAAATTTTCCAGCTGGCTCCAAATCACAGATTTGGACAATCCTGATAACATTTTAAAGATCAGTGCAAACGGGGAGTTATGTGTAGAAGTACGCGGAGTTAAGATACCAATGAACTACTTTTCCAGGTTCGAGTCCAAGGAACTAGGAAAGAACCCCAGGAAGTGAATATCAAGTGTTAAAAGGGAAGACTTTACCAAGATCGTCGAGTCTGTAACTACTTCTGTGAAGCACATTTCCTATGATCTTTCCTCACAGATTAGAGAAAGATTCCCTCTAGTCAAACTACTTGAATCCATGGCTATTGTGTTTCCTCGATATTGGAGTATCAACAATTTGAAAGATTTTTTAACTAAGCTACTAACTTTGATAGATCATTTTCGCAAAACCAAAGAGTTCAATGTAGTAACTCTAAATGGAATTTTAGATGAATCTCATTTGAGAGAGAAATCACGCCATTTTTCACAGACAATGAGGGAACAATATAATATTATGCAGAACCCCCGCGAAGATAGATCGGTAACAAGGCTTTGGAAAACTCTAACTCAGAGAAAAATGTTGATTGATTCAATATCAAAAATTTTCAAGCTTGCTGATTTATGTCTGACCATGATATTGGGGTCGGTGGAGGATGAGAGATTTTTTAGTGCTTTGGGGTTCCTAAAGTCAAATATAAGAAACAAACTAGATAATAATTTGCAAAATTTCTTGAGGCTCTATACATCCAGGTATGATGTCAGTACTTTTCCTTACGATAGGGTACTGAAATTATGGAGGAAGAAATGTCAAAGAAGAGAGTTGGGAAACATTTCAAACCAAAGTGGGAGTGCCAAAGACAATGGTATTAGTGACTCATGTACTGGTACTGGTACTGGTAGCGTTGAACTTTATTTAAGTGGAGTTATGCAGAGTGAACAAAACATAGCGAAGAACCAAGGAAGCTATGATGTTGATGGCAATGAATCTGGGGATCCTGATAATGAGATGATGTGGAAACTTGAATAGTTGTCAAAGTAGCATGTCCTAGGTATTTATTAAACTTATTGTTGTAGCCTACTACCAGTGTCTGTATCTCATCATCAATCATGCATAATAGCATATTCCAATGTCAAAAACATGAATGTGGTTGATAATGTCATCAATTCTACAATTAATAATGGTTTTCATTTGCATCATTCAGCTCATATGGTATAATTCTTGAAGATTTTCATTTTTTGTTTGAAAATATAGAAATTCATATGATATAATTCATAGATATTCTCATTAATTTATTTACGAATATGATACAATGTAACAATTCATTCATTAATAGTAGTAAGTACACAACTTTATGTGAACTATTTGCAAAATTCAACGACTCAATAGTACAATACCCTTAGCAAATGACCCTGAATTTCCTTTTATAGAAACAAGGGAGAAATAATAGCTTCAGGTTAATTCGCCTCATGTGAAGTCTCAAAATCAAAATCAGTAAGACAACTACAACATCTCTGCAACTGTACATTTTTTGCATTTGACATGTCGGTTTAGTGAATAAGCAATAGCATCTTATCCGCTACATTAATCATGTTCAAAAAACAAAGTTCAAACTTTAAAATCAATTCAAGCCATTAGAAATAAAATATAGATATGATTGAAAGTACTTTCACATACTATGATTGATGAGATGATCTGCTAGTTTTTTTCGTATGCTCCATTCTGCATCGTTTGGAAGGTTAAATTTTTTCAAGTTATAGTAAGTGACCTGTAACCTCGTCAACCATCCATACTTAGAAGAGTGACTTGAAAGCAATGATCCATCCAATACTGCATTCAAATTTGTCAATGGTTTGATGCAATTTGCAATGCCTTCATGAGTTGTTTCCTAAGGAAGCTTTCCTAAATCAGATGTCATTGTGTCCTCCAACTTTTTTTGTAAGCTTCTCTTCCAACGAATTTCATTGATGAGTTACTAGGACCAAAACCAGGGTTCGGAAAACCAAGACTTATCATTTTGGTTTTTTTTTATGCATCTTGGCGAGATTTCTCCCATATACACCCATAATTTCCTCTCCTTCCCTTAGTTTATGACATTTTTGAAAGACAGATGTTGCCTTTATTGTTTCACAAATGCGGTCATTAATTCCCTTGCTTTCCAAATACCTGTCACTAGTTGTGTTGATTTGTTGCAAAATCTATTTTGCAATATTCTTTCTCTAAGAAATATTTTTGTTCTTCTTAACGTGCTCTTTGAGCTTCCCAAAAAAATCTCTAAGACTTTCATTTAATTCAAACCAATCACACAAAGTATCACGACTCACCTTTATTCTCCCCCAAAGGTCTTGTTTTATTTTCTCGACTGCATTTTTTACTTTGTCATTCAAGTTGTTTTCGTAAGTTTTAATTATATTATTTGCCTTCTTTAGCTCTTCTCTCAATTCTGAAAACTGGTATTCACTTTGTTTTCTTATTTCCTCTATTTTCTCTTCCCACTGTTTTGATTTTGTTGGATTAGGCTGAAAGCTAATCTCCCAAGAACACCTGCATGCAAACCTGTCACATGGAAGAAGCAAAGACAGAAGACAGAGGAAGCTATGGAGGCCAAAAATCCAGAGACATCATATTCATGTTCAAAGAATGAATTTCTATTATGAACAAAAATGATTACAATACAATCTCCTTACGAAATACAAAGAGGTGAATCCTTATAAAAGGAAACACGAAACCCTAAAAGGGAAAACCTAAGGTAAGCTTAAGCAACTAGAGTGATTAGGTGAGTTAGTAATTAGATCAAATTGATTTAATTAATAACTCAAAGGTCTATTACTCTAACACCCCCCCTTAAGATAAGCTTAGGGAGAAGCAAAACCTAGGAAACTACTGTAGAAAGCAGGAAAGATGGGTCCCAACAACAAGGCCTGATGAGGCACCCAAGTACAAGAAATCTTTGTGAAACGGGGAAATAAAGAAAACCCAATGAGAAAAAATTTACCCCAAAAAGAGATGAACTAGATGAAGGAAACAAATCCTCCAATCTAGGAAAAAAGTTCCAAAGAAAGGAACAAGAAAGAGCAAGAAGCATCTCCGAAGCATGAGGCTGCAAACACTGTCAGAAGTAACTGCTAGAACACCCACTAAAGTGCATGACCAGGTAGAGAAGACAAAGTCTGAAGAGCTGATCAATCGAACCAAGGAAGCAATAGAACCAACAAGTGAACCCCCCCATAATGCTGAACAGGGAGAGGTGACAGGAACACTAAAATGCAATGCCAGAAACATCTGCAGAAAGAAGAATCAGGAACACCAACAGTGCAACATAAGTTTAAGCATAGGATAAAGGGTGGTGTCACTGACACACAGCATGGGCTAATGTCGTCGAAGGTATGCTCACTTGACAAAGGTGGATGAGCACAAAATAGAAAAACATCATAACCCCCCATGGCACTTTATAACTGAGTGCGTGTACAAAAAACACACAAGGTGCTCAAAATCCCAGAAATGCAGAAGTAGGCACCTTATCTTAGTGCATTTACAGAATAAAGAATGCTACAGAAAAGAAGCATACAAGCTCAGAAGTCAGAAAGAAGAGTGAGCCAGAAGATCAAAAGAAGAGATCCCAGGACCTGTAGAACCCAAGTAATTTGCTAGAGTGTGAAAGAGAAAAACTCAGAGGAGAGAGAACCTAGAGAAGAATCTAGAAAAAATACCCCTACAACTGAATAACTCATAGAACCAGCTTTTCGACGATATCTGGTTTGCCAAAAACAGAGTCCGGATGAGCAAGATAGGGCTCCCGAAAGGAAAAAAGTAGACATCAAACTTTGACAGAAAAAAATGCTATCAAAATAGCAAAGCCAAAAATCTTAATCACTATAATCAGAAGGAGCTCAGAAAGATCTTTCCGATGATATAACGAAGTCCAAAAAAGGCCTTCGTATGCTCCAGATAGAGCAAAAAAGGTGAGAAGGGCCCAAAAAAGCTCTAAAAGGTAGGTTTTAAGCCCTTGGGGCTAAAAAAATAAGCCCCCTGGGCGCATGGTGCACGCAGGGGGCTGGGTCAGAGCCCCTAGTCATCAATATGACCACTGCCTATGCAAAGGAGGGCCCGAGGGCTAAACACTCCCGTCGGGCGGCGCCAAAGGGTGGAGCGGAGAGGGGAGGAGGACCGGCAGGCCGCTATGGGTGGCGCAAAGCCGGCGGGCCGTGGTGGGTGATGGCGGGGCCGGTGCTGGCGGGGGCCAGGAGGCGGCGGGGGTCGGCGGAGCTGCTGCAGGGCGGCGGGGGCCATGGAAGAAGTGGGCGCCGGGGGAGAAAAGCCGGCGGAGCCGCTGCCGGAGGAGCCTGGAGCGGTGGCGCCTTTTTAAAAATGCAGTCCGCACTTTTTAAAGAGTGAAAAAACCTTTGAAAATTAGGTTTTTTTAAATTTTTTAAATTTTTTTTCTCAGTTTCCATGTCGTACGGCATTGGAAACCAAATTTTTTTTGCCTCCAGAGTCCAGATGTCCAAAATGGACAAGTTTTATATGTATTCTGGGGTTTTTGGGTGCTCTGAGCTCAATGGAGATGTCCGTTTGAGCTCAAAGTGACCAGAAACAAAACCCAAAACAAAAAATACATAAAAAACCTCTGAAACCCTTGAAAACCTTCTATTTCTAGCACGCTTCAATGAAACATGAATAGCGAGCAGCAAGCAAGCTCTGATACCATGTTGGATTAGGCTGAAAGCTAATCTCCCAATAACACCTGCATGCAAACCTGTCACATGGAAGAAGCAAAGATAGAAGACAGAAGAAGCTATGGAGGCCCAAAAGCCAGAGACATCATATTCATGTTCAAAGAATGAATTTCTATTATGAACAAAAATGATTACAATACAATCTCCTTACGAAATACAAAGAGGTGAATCCTTATAAAAGGAAACACGAAACCCTAAAAGGGAAAACCTAAGGTAAGCTTAAGCAACTAGAGTGAATAGGTGAGTTTGTAATTAGATCAAAATGATTTAATTAATAACTCAAAGGTCTATTACTCTAACAGATTTTACCCTCTTATTCTCCAATTCCTTATTTAAGTTATTGTCTACATGTGTCGTATTCTCCACGCTTTTGTATAAACGTACTGAAGAGGGTTTTTCATCCTCAACTTTTTTATTCCTCTCTTCCAATTTTTCCCTCAAAATTTTTAGTTCTACGTCCATATTTTCTTGCTGTGCAATTGCTTCTTTGGAGGAAGAATTTTTTAAATCCTTTGTTGTAATTCTTTGCACCTGTTATCTGTTTCTTTCTCCTTTGCCTTTTGATTTGCCTGGTCTTGCTGTAAATTTTCTATTCTTCCTAGAAGCTTTCCTTTCTCTATCTCTCTCCAACTTCATCACTAAACTATAGACCACTTGGTTGGTCATTTTTGACACATTTATCTTCTCCACATTTTTAGTTTTTGATAAATCCATTTGGAGGGTGCTAACGTGAAATTCAGATGGATCTAACTGACTCTCTGGTGGATTATTATCTCTAGTTGGGGGCATAACAACCATGAACTCCATCATTTCTTTGTTTGGGTCATATGTGGGAAATAACCTATTCGATCTAGGTTCTGCATCACAAGCTACAACAACTGCATCCCTCTTCAATGTCTTAGTATTTTGTCTATTCCTATTTTTTGTTTGTTCAAAGTTAGTTACAAAATCATTGAAACAAAAATCAAGTTTTTCTAACACAATTGAATGTTTGAAAGGTGAAATAGAACTTGCAGTGATATACGAGCTTCCACATGTGGTTCTAATAATTGCAACATGAGCATTAGTAACAGTAACACCCTGACCCATTACAAGTGGAGTTTTTGGACTATTCAGAGGGTTTTGTCCTAAAGGTGTGGCAATTGTTTGACTCATAGTCACATACACCATTGGCATTGTTGTCATAACCTTTTACTTCTTTACACTGCCTTGATCTCTGGGATCCACTGATTTCATGTCCAGTGGTAATGTCCTTTTTGAACCACTATTATTACCCATGTCATCCCCACAAATGGGAGTGGAACTTGATTTAGATTGAATCTGAGTGCTTGGGAAAGGTGGAACTGGATTTGAAGCTGGAACAAATGAAGGTGCATGGGTATCAGACGGAGTAGTACCTTTTTCTGGTGAACCTCCAAGGACTGGAGTCTCACCACGTTTTGGTGGAGCGAGTGTGACAAGTGGAAACCAAGGCCCTTGTCCTATGGGACCCAAACCACCCCAACCTGGAAAACCCATTTTTTTTTATAATCTATTCCCATTTTCTATATTTTTATTTTGTGGATACATTGACTCCAGTAACAATTGAATATACATCAATGGATGTGGGATTCATAGAATCCTGCTCATACTCATTATCTTGATGATCATCATTGTTGTGATATGCTTCAGTTGGATGCTCCTCATTCCATAAATTGCTAAATATTTGATCCTCTTCCACTTCATAAAGATCTTCAGAGGTCTTTGGCTCACCGAGATTCTTCCTCATTTCCCAAAAATTATAAATTTTGGTTTGAGTCCAATTACCAGGTTTACATTGACCTAGTAGGTCTTTTGAAATAGTTTTTCTAGATGGTTGAGAAACTTTCTGGCAGAAATTGTAGGAAGTCATGTGTTGCACTTTTCCTTTCTATTTGTGCAATGCCATAATTTGTGATGACAATTCTTATATTGAAATATTATTTTCAGTGGCGTATTTCTCCATCTCTTTTTTGACCTTGTCCTAGGACTCTACGTTTTTAAAATTTTCTATCAATGGCATACTCTCATGTTGACATTTGCTTGCAGAATTCCTATTCTCTCTAAGCTTTGTTCCAATTATGTTGAGTGGATCATATTATTAGTGACTGTCAAAAGAAAATAAAAAAATTGTAAAGAAAACATGTGCCACTTTGAATCATCTTCTCTCAAATGTGAACCCTCCAAATGAGAAAGGCAAAGAAGAAAATACTATTTTCTTTTGCCAACCATTAAAGAGTACATATGTTCTCTCCATCTTTCATAGATATTCCAATGCAAATACCCTCTTTGTTACATGTATTGGAAGTTTGTAGGGTTCTACCACTGAGCCGTAAAACCTTAACACAGTGTAGTCTTCCATGAAGTACCAATCAACCAATAGTATTTCACTTCCGAGTTGAATACAATCTCTATAAGACACATGCAATATAGGCATTGGAGTCCCTGCAATTTTATGATACATTGGTGCCAAAAAGCAGTCTACAAAATTGTTATAGTTCCTTCTGTTATCACTCATCCTTATCTTAGGTGTCCATTCATATATTCGATTTTGGACCTGACTTTGAAGCTTGTTTGTCTAAAATATTGCACGTTGCTTTGCTAAAAGAAGATAACACAAGTAGGTTGTGAATCTAAATATCTTCTGTGAACCTCTTTTAATCATTAGTAATTGTTCTTGCATGCAATGAAAAATGTTGTCAATAAAATTATATTTTACTGACCTTCTTTTTCACAATGAATATGAAAAATCATTTCAAGAATGTTGGCACCCACTTCTTTGTTACTATCCAATCCCAAACAAAATGATAGCAAGGAAATACTATTCTTAACCCATTGCACAAAAATATCATAATCATAAGGAGGCTTATCATCTGGATCCAGACTAGAACTGCTTGTTATTCCTTTGATATATGAATCTTTCTGTATTGCATCTATTTTTTCATAATTCTCTGCCAGCTTTCCCAAGTCAATGTGCATGTTTGAGTTTTGTATTTCAAACCCTAAGTCCAACAAACTATCAAATTTAGCCTTGGTTATCGACAAAATTTCCTCCTAAGTATTTTTATTGATAATTGCTTTTCTATTTTCATCATAATTTTTGGCATAGACCATGACAATTTATGGACAAGGGAATACTTGAGGTAACGCCATGCGTGCTGACCCAACAACACACGCTACAATTTTATTTGTCATTGCCTTTACCATGTTGTTAAATGGATAAAATTTTGAATCCTTCATTAGATCTTTCCACTTATTTTCAAGTGTAAATCTAATTTCCACGATTCCCTTATTTCTATGGATAACAAGATCATAAATATCATGGAATTCATCAGTGAAACCTGGTGTTTTAACCAGTTTGTGGAAGTCTATTATCTTTATTTCCTGTCTTTGCATTTTACTCGTAAACTTGGGATTTTTTCCCATCGTAATATTACCATTAATATACAACTACAATTTACATGGGTGATTCAAAATTAAACCCTAATTCTAGTTCTACAATCTAAACAATAAACCACTAGATTTCAAAAGTTTAAAAGGCGGGATGTAGGTGGTCAGGATTTTACTCGTAATTTCAATTTGTGCAGACTATGAATGGGAAAAGATTTGAGAGACTCTATTTCTTTCCTCAATCCTCAACCTAGAAGTTTTAACCCCTTTCTGAATCTCCAATACTAGTTAGAGGTAGAACTGAAAAACTTAGATTGAAAACCTAAAGGGAAAAAATTGTACAATCGTGAGTACTGAGTCGTCAATCATGACTCGTGTTAACTTTTATTGCTTCTTTATGAAGAAAAATATCTTATGTCACTAGGAAACGTGTCACTTAATCATTTGACATATGTCTACAACTTTAGCCAGAGAGTCGAGACCCAAAATCGAGCTTATTGCTTATTAGTTATTACAATTTACATTTATTAAATGTTTAGTTTTACTCTAATTTAGATTTTAATTATACTTAGTTGAGTCATGAGTGTTAGTTCATGACACATGTCTTGTTTCCGGGGGACATTTGTGAAAGGAGGTGACCGTTCCCCAAATTGTCCTGAAATACAGCTTGGGTCATTGATCTATGCTCATCCAACGGTTGTAATTGGTAGTCACTATCAGGTGTCGTGGGTCCCATTAAGTTTTGGCTTGTCAGTACTAGTAGTCACCTAGTCACCTCACACTTCATCATCGATTCATCAAATGACACCAACTATGTGAGTGGACATGTGTCATGATTCTAAAATAGGTTTACAAAAATGGGGTTTCTTTTCCCTTTCAACCCATAATATACCATACGTTGTTGATCTCTGCTCATCCAACGGTCGTTCAGTCAATGGTCACTGTCAGGTGTCATGGGTCCCCATTCACCTTTGCTTTGTCATTGGTCACACATCATCATTGATTGACACCTACCTGAGTGGACACATGTCATGATTCTAGAAGTGTTTTGCAAAAATTGGGTTTTATTTCCCCTTCAGCCAGAAATACACCATACGCCAAAAATTTATTAATTTTTTATTAAATTAAATATTTAACAATTTATTATATATTGAGTAGTATTTAACTCTGACTTTCACATTGAATTCAATTATCAATATTTATTATTAATTTAATTATTTCTATTTGTATTATAATCAAAATTACACATCGATATGACACATTGGCATCGACAAATTTGGCATATAATTTATCAATGTAGATCACATACTTTTTATAATTATTTTTTAATTTGATGACATTGATCTGAATTAATTAGTAAATAATAATAAAAATCTTTTAAATGTTAAAAATAGAAACTTGCTTCAAGTCTGTGGACTGATAAAGAAACTTAATCGTTTTAAAAATTTAGAATCTCAGATTTAAAAATGGAAGTACCAATCCATCGCTTCCTTATTTCTACTAAAGCATACTTAAATGTCTAATGCACAGATAAAGCAACTAATTAAAATATTGCAATCATAGAGAATTCTAAGAATCATTTTTTGTACCCATAAAACACAAATTGAAACCCTTATTTGGATAGATACAATCGAAGTAGAATATGCCAATCGATATTTTAACAAAGAAGATGCTAAGTGCAAAGTAATGAAACTGAAATCGTTAAATCCATAAAACTTAAAAGGAAAACTGAAATGAAGTTGCAAAATTTCCATTAATATGTTCTAAAATTGATAATTGTCATAGTCCCTCCAAAATTTTAAAGCAAAAATGAGGGGGTTCAGGGTTGCAAACTTACAACTTGCTAGGTTCTTACTAGTAGCCCAAAAAACCTAAACTACTACTATTACTAGCCTACTAAGGCACTGGTAGTGGACCAGTGTTACGATGGTATTAGTATAAAAAGGAAAAACAAAAAAGTGAAACTTTGCATGTCCATTGGCAAAACACCAGGGTAACAAGAATGGGTAAACTAGGGATCTTCATCTTCCCTTTCATCTGAGTAGAATTTTCCAAAGAGGATAATCTATGAGAATTATTCAAGCCATGTGTAGTTCGCCTCGTCCAATTCATTAAACCATTTCTGGAGAAAATCCCTCCCAAGCCGTGCCCATTTCCTATGTCGCGTCAGTTACTCGTCATTGAGGTTCAACAGAAAGGGTTGTCGGGCCACATTTATTCTCGGCTCCAACAACTTGGGTATATCTCTTGGGCAAGGGATCACCACCCCTAATTCCGCAAAAACAACAATATCGACATTGTCCTCTAGGAATTTCTCTTTAAAAACCTTCCTCAGTAACATCAGCATTTCAACCTTCTCTACTTTGAGGCCAAGGAGAGATGCAAAAAATTGGGACGTAATGTCCGTATAGATGTGGTATCTATCAACATTCTCAAGGAACTCTCGACCCAATAAGATCAACACGATCAAATTTATAAAAGCGCTACCACCAACCTCCCTACAAACTGAAGTGAGGATTTCTTCTGAGATGCTGCCCAAAAAGGAATTTTGGTCATTTGGGGATGTGCATCTCAAATGGGTAGGAGTGTCCATCTTTAATTCTCGAGAACCTAAAGACCTAAAAACCTAAACCTTAAAACTAGAGGTAGAATTTCACCACCGACAACTATGACTCTTAATCTACCAAAAGAAAATTAAAGAAGACAGAAGCCAGATTGTCTATAAATAGCCCTGGCCCCTTGATTGATAGTGATCACTGATACTTAACAATTAATTATTATTTCTTTAATCGTATTAAATCCATTGTCCTTAATCTTTAATGTAAATCTTTCCCATAAGTGCATTATGCGTGTGAGAGATTTAAATATATTATCCTTAATCTTTCATATCTCCTTGTAAATCTTTCCCATAAATGCATGTGTGTCAGAATTAGAAATTGGTAATTTGGTGATATCGTCTGTAAGAATTTGTACATCGTTGATCTGTGTGTTGAGTGGATGGCAGTTAAAGAATGTTATTGCCAAGGCATTTATTTCGTACCGAGTTACAAGTTACAAGTTGTAGTTGCACTATCCACCATACATGTAAACAAATAACCATTTGTAATCAATGATCATAGTTATGGTGTAGGTTTTAAGGCTTGATATGTGTCATCATTTCGGTGACTTCTTGTAGAACTTTGTTTCCTTCAAGAAATTTGGGCCGAAATTAAACTTCAGCCATTGATCTAGGATCATCAAATGGTCTCAAATAATATATTTAACATTATAAAATAATGGATGTTAGGTTATGTGTCCATGTGTGATCAGTGATGTGACTAGACTTGCTTATCGATACCAAAGTGTTGTGTGATGAGTCTGCATTAATTAATACCAACTTGGCAACAAATAAAGGTGATATTCGTTGGACGTGATATTGCATTAATTACAATGTTACATCTCTTATAAATTGCCATTTGGCATTGGCCCACATAACGAGTCCCATCCTTTGAAAATCGCCAATAAAATATTTATTTTTCCCATAGTTAACGAAAGATTAGCCAATAAAATAAATAAATTTTCAAATGGTAGATACAATTCGCCAATACAATTATTTTTTTCCCTTCAAAAGAAAATCATTCGCCTCATATATTATAATTTTTCAACTTCAAAAGAAAAACATTTGCCTCATACAATATATATTTTCCCTCACATTAATGTATTATTCGCTAGGATTTTATGGAATTTGCATTCGGCAAGGAAAAAATTTGCCTTCGCCTTTATTTTATTTTCCTAATTTGAAAAAAAAAATCGCCTTCATCAAGAAAAATTACCCCCTAAAATAATGTAGGAGTCGCCGGGATTTTACACTTTTTCCTAGGAGGGGGTTTCTTAAAGTTATCCCTGCCTTTAGATAAACTTTATGGTGTTTAGTTGGGAAAATCCCTGTGGAGTAATTGTAGGGTTCAAATCTAATCATTATTGGTGTTAAGGACAAGATATGTAAGATGTCATTATTAGACTAGCGGTAGTTTAGATAGGTGAGTTGAGAAAAGTTAAGTTTTTATTAATTTAAAATACCAACTTATCATAAATCACTATATAAGGCTTAAATTGAAAAATAGGTTTAGTCCTATCAAAAACATTTTTCCCTAATTAAACTACATTTATGCTTAGAAAAAACCATTACATGATGGGAAATGGAAAATAGAAAATACATAGAAAATAGACAAGTGGAATATAAAAACTAATAAAGAAAGGACTTGGAGTGTACCCCATTAATGGATTCATGCATTCATCTCCTATGACAGAAAGGTAGAGTGTGAAATGGAGTGTTTGCTAAGCTAGAAATTAGAAAATGAATTTTGATGGGACATGTCATGGCAACCCAGGTAAATGTAGGATTGGATATACAATAAAAGACATCTATGGTAAGATTGTGGTGGCAAGGACAATGAGCATTTCGAATGGGTTAAACAATGTCATTCAAGCCCAAGCTATAATTATTTTCAATCAACATTTATAATTTATGGAACCTCAAGATGAAGGAGATTCAAAGGCAATCATTAACATTCTATGTTCAAAGACTTCTATGGATTGGAAGGTAATTAGTAGTCTTTCTCCTATTTCAGATGTGTGTGGTTCTCCTCTCCCTTATATTGCAATTGCACTAACATTGTCAACCAGATATACACAAATGATCATGTATTAGTACATGTGAAATACTTTACTAAGCTTTTAATTTGCATATATTGATTATTGTATAAAAACATTAATTTCACATCACTAAGCTTTTAACTTGCATATATTGATTATTGTGAAAAAAAAATCAGAAATTAGACATGTGATTAATGGACATACAACTATTGATATGTAAGCAGCTACTAGATCTCTTCCCTACTCAATTTATCATGAAACTAACCATTAGGTTGATTTTTTAACAAATTATGTCATAGGCAATTTCAATATTATAAGATTTAAAATAATTTCTTAATGTTATTAGATTTCCACAATTCATAATGAATAATGCAATTGTTTCTAATTTAAGACTATGTTGAGATTTTTTCCCATCAACATTTCCAATCACACTCAACGATCCATCATCAAAATGATAATAGAAAGCAATAGATTTTAAAATATGATCCAAATTCAAAATAATAATAATAATGGAAAACGATAGATCACGAAATTTCATCCAAACCATTAATGAAAAAAAATATCTCTAAACAATTTCCTAATTCAAGTCTAAATAATTTCCTAGTTCAAGCCAAATAATTAGTATTCAAGGGGACGACTTTGTCACCCATCAAATCGATGACAGTGAGATAATGTGGTCATTTATTTTAAACGTTATTCTCAACTTTACAAATTATCAGGTTGCATTTATTTAACTAGACCAAACCTCATTGAAGCCACCCAAACGTGATTTTATGAAATTTTTCTTTATGAAAGAAGTTCATAAGATTCATTCCACGGAAGTCTGTCAATGAATTTATGAACTCCCCTCATAAAGAAAAATTTAAAAAAATCAATTTTGGGTGGCTTGAATGAGATCCTAGCTAAATGAGACAGTTATGTTGGATTCCGTGTGAAGCCTGGTATAGACTATGGATACCTTTTGTGAGGAATAGTAGTTGAGAAGGTGTGGAGGATTTTCCACGTGCTTTTGCTCAACATCCATTTTCTCTGTGTCCCACTTTGCTTTCTTGATGTGTAGGAGTTCATTATTTCTTTGAAGAAGTTTTGTGGTCTAAAATTTAAAGTGATTGTGATTGCTATTGTAACCCCGTGTTTTTCACCCCTTGCTAAACAGCCAACTAAAACTGTATATTTTATAAAGAGAAGATGGGTACTTTCTGTCTACCGTTCTTATGGAATTGTTTTTGTTGGGTACTTCTTGTACGCTTTTGTAATATTTAACTTAATAATTGAGTGTAGGGTCTTAGTGATTATTTTTTTGCTGATAAAAAAAAAAGGAGTTGTGGAGAATTAATCATGAATTTAGAAAAAGAGAAAATGGTTAGGAATGCAATTAGAGATTAAATAATAATAACGAATGAAGGAATTTGAATGTTGTCTATAAGGTCAAGTTGTTTAAAGCATCATAAGTCACAATATTAACACATTTTCATATTTCTTTCTACGAGATCAAAAGAATAGAATATAGAAAGAAGAGGGCATTACTTTCATTTATTTTGACATGGAAAAGAACGGGTGAGTGTTAGAGAAGAATGAATGAGAAAAGGAATAGAATAAAGGAGAATGTTTAAGTAATATGGTTTCTCAAAATCATTGTTTTCTTTTAGAAGTTCACGAGGACAATTGTTTACTTTTTTTCTATAAATATTTGAGAAAAAAATTAGTGTTTGAGAATGCAAAACCTTGATGCTCTTTGTGGACATTTTTCCTTTCAGTAGAGGACTTTGATTTTTCTCTAGATCTACTAGGGTTTCTTGGAATAGAACAAATTTTTTCCTCGATTATTTTTTTGAAACTTCTTAATATTATTTTTAAGGATAAAGTTCTTTTATAAATATATATACACTAGGCATATACATGTATATGTACAAAAAGTAGTATTTCATGCAAAATTTTGGGTCAATTTACATGTTGTGGTGATACTTTTTAGCACCAATAGATAGTTGTGTTGAACATTATAGGTCAATATAAATATAGCCTTCTAATATATATGACAAATTACTATGCATGGAAAATTAATATTGGATCGATACAAACTTGGGAACATAATATGTGACATTGTTGTGTATAAATATGTGCATTAGACTGATATTATTTTAGTCACATGATACATATAAAATTATTTATGGCTACAACTTAAGTTAGAAATAAAGGTTAATAACTATAAAATAGAAATATCATTTCAAATGCAAATTAAATTTTATTCAATGAATAATCAAATGGAGAATGCAAGTAAATACATTAGCAACTCAATGAAATATGAAATATGAAATAGAATAATTAATGCATAACACAATGCTTAAATGTAGAAACCCTTTTGAGACAAAACTCAAATAGCAAGATAAGCCCATATATAGATATTAGCTTTAAAGTAGAAATTACATACAATCCTTCATTTCTCCTCCTCTATCTTCCCCTTCAACACTCCCAAGTAGAATATTTTTCCTCTTGCCAATTACATACTCAATATACTACCACCTTAAGGCCTACTTATACAGTATTTTAATCCCCTGAATGGTGCATTCAAGTTGGATATCAAATCTCAAAACCTCCATTAGATAAATCCAATAATTTAATGAATAGGATAATAAAGGTTCCAACTACATTACTCACGTGCCCAATTTAGACATCAGGGTGTTATTTTCTAATCAACTTGGTGATTACCATTAATAAAAACAAGTTGTTTTATATTTAATAATAGTTGCACAAGGTGAAAAAATAGCCTCATAACTTTTTCATTTCCTATGACAACAATGTGTGTATGTGAAAAGTAGTTAGCACAAACACTTCAACAAATCCTTACATCCATGGGTTAGTAACATGATATTCAAGCAATATTAACAAAACAAAAACCCATTAGAAACTAATTTATTGCTTCTTAGATGAAGCAAGTATGGTCTATTTGGTATTGCTCTCATATTTAGCATGTAGACCAGTGACTAGACTACTTCAAAATAGAAGATTCATTGTGAGTATGATGCAAAGATTACATTTTCTACTCCAAAATCTTGCTAAGACAATGCAACTAAGATATGAAGAATAAATCTAAGCTAAGAATGCAACTAAGAATCATTATCTATTATGCTAAATGAGATGTAAATGATCTAAGAAAGGAAGTACCGTGCAAGTTAAGGTTCCTACAATGCACAATAAACCCTAGATGAAATTTAACATTATGATGTTACTATGAGATTGTGTGTTGTTGAAATGAGCTTGAGAGACTTGGTTTTATAGGAATCTCATGAGGATGGACGATCAGGATTTGATCATGGAGAGTGGTTGAGATGCATTCCTCCCTTAATCCATGTGAGCTTCATCCATGTGAGAATCGTTGATTGGTCAAAGTTGTGCTTGTTTGGTTGTAGATGAGACAAAACAACAATTTTCTCCATTTAATTCCCTTTTAATTAGAAATTGATGCATACACATGTGTTGAATGTGTTCACTTAATTAAAAGGAGATTAGGACTAGTAAGTGACTTTGGCTTGTCAACTTAATAACCTTGATGTTAGGATTTGAGGTTTGCTTGATGATTATTGATTTAATTATGCAAGAAGGTTGATTGAATTTACTCACATAATTAGGCCTAATATTTAAATGTCTTTGATTACGATTTTAGGCCAATTAATCGAGTTTGGGGATCTTAGTTTACTAGACCAATTTTGAGTGATTATATTTTCCCCTCTTTGAATCAATGTGCGAGCAGTGCGTGGATTCAAAGGATTTTTAATGTCGAGATGTCGAATAGTTTGGTGTGAAGTGATAAAACTATTCTTGATTTAGGAACTGATTCCGATCTTGATCGAACGAAATTTGATGAAGGTCTGAAGATATCAGTTCTAAGCTTGATTGGATGAAGACCGATGGTACCGACTTTGAGCTTGATTGATTGAAGATCGAATGAAGATCTAGAGATATCAGTTCTGAACTTGATTGGACAAAGATCAATGATACCAAATCTGAGTTTGATTGAACAAAGATCGATGGGAAGGAACCAAGATGTTCATCTTGATGTGAAGCGATGAAACTAAACACCTATCTGATGATCCTGATAACTAACTAATTTGATGAAAAATGATGAAATTGATCAATGTCATAAAAGACTCTTAAACCATAAACTAGGTTTGAACGTCGAGTAACCAGTTTGATGAAGTGTGATAAAAATGATTATTGTTAAGAGATTGATTGAGGAATTAACTTAATATGGATCCTGATGAAGTCAATTACCCGATAAAGACAATATCAGATTGATGTGGTTCGATGAAATTGATATGCCCCTAAAGATCCGACTAGTTTGAACATATTAGATGTATGTCTGAGAAATTTGATGTGAAGTAATGAAATCACTTGTGCAGATGAAGATCAAGGAACCTCAACTTGATATGGATTCTGATGAATTTGAGATGCCCCTAGAGATGAAATTTTTCTTGATTTGTTGTTTTTCATTTAATTGTATTGCTTGATGATGTATTTATCATGCCCCCTCAGGAGCGAAATAAAAATTTAATTAATTTGATTGAGACAAAGGATTCAATTTATAATTAGGAATGATGTGAGATTGATTCCAAAGAGATTGCATATGATTGTGATTAATTTTTTAGCGTGATTGAGGTATTTTTGACCAATGTTTGACTGGATTTAACTCAATTGGACCATGGTTTGATCATGTTTCTTTGATTGGGTAAGATTTCATTTGGATTGATTCCTGACTGATTGGCAATGACAAGCTTGATTGAGCCAACAGTCAATTGTGTTTGACTAAAAATTTTGACAGAGGCATTTGACCTAAAATTTTATATCAGTTTTCAATTTTGCTCCCAAAAATGGATCCAGGATGCTCAAATTACATAATGGTGCTATTTTCACCGCGATCTGATGAATTTTGAAAATTAGGTCAAAGTGGCTATAAAAGGGCCTTGAGGGGTCATTTTCACTTTTGAGCCCTTCTGTGAGAAAATATTCTTGCACCAGTCCAAAATCACCATTTTGATCTCCAAAGATGCCAAAACTGGCCGAGGAACTATGGAGCACCTGTAGGTGATCGATTTCCAATCCTTGTTTTACAGAATTTCATGTTTTTTTAAAACAATTTCACATTTTTAAATATGGTTGTGTCGTTTTATCATGTGATGATAAACTTCATTGTATCATTCGGTGAGAAATATCATATGATACTATGGTTAAAACAATATTATTGTTTCTCTTATAGAGTTTTGTCATTTCATCCTTACCCTTGTATTGCACGAGCTTTCCCAATTTTTTCCCTTACTTCGTGTGATGCGGTGAACTTTATCGCATCATAGTGTTTCATCGTATGGCTTAGTGTAAATTATCGTATGATAATATGGTGAACTATCTTGTATCGCATAGAAAATAGTGGCATGTTTTAGTCAAATTTTATCCTTTGTTTAATCATCGTACTTTGCATTTTGACTTGTTTGCTTGATTCTTATTTCTCTATGATGCTTCTTGCTTCTGATTATATTACATTTATCACTTGATTTAATTGCAGACTGATGCACTTTTATGTTTCTTTATGATGCAGTTTTAGTTGAGTGACCCTCAGTTCTGTTACGCCTATCCGCAGACCACGCGGCTAGTGCACAACATTTTAGACCAGGAAAGGGTTGTCCTTGACCAATGTGGGCTTGGCAAGCTCACCGAGATTTCGGATATCCATGTGAGTCACGGGTTGTTGAATTCTTTGGCTAAGAGGTTTCATTCAGAGTATAAAACTTTTCATTTTCCCACCGGTGAGATCAGGGTGACACCTAAGGATGTCTACAGGATCCTCCACATTCCTTTTACAGTGGATTTGGTGTACTATGATCAGGAGCGCACTCAAAGTATTATAGCATTACAACATATTTTCAAAGATCACACCATCATGGATGCATTGGGATCATATGATGACCCACTACTCTGTATATTATTCTCTTCCCCATGTCATGGTCGGGTTGATATCTTGTGTATTCACGCCGGATAGGAGCTATCGGGGATTTTTATGTGGTTGGGGCAGGATATTTTTGGAGATGTTGGCTACCCCCAAGAATTTTTCTTGGGGTGCATGCCTACTATGCCACATGTATAGAGAGTTTCATGAGGTCGTATATAGGAGAGGTAGGAGTATGGTTGTAGGATTTTTGGTGCTATAGATCTAGGCATGGGAGCATCTTCCCATAACTCAGCTAGTGACATATGGGGCTCGTGGTGCTAACCAGCCCTATATTTATAGATACATAGGTTATGTTCACCAGCCCAATTTGGGAAAGATATATTATTGGAGATAAAATCTTGATGATTTTATAGTTATGGATATCATACCGTATGTGGGTACTGAGAGATGGTTTGACGCTCCCAGGGAGTTGTTATTCATGTTTTATAATAGACCTCTCATTGGTAGATCTTCCCTTGTTGTGGAGAGGTTTTCCATCACCAAGGTATGTCGATAGTTTAGTCGTCAGTAGGATACCTCCATAGAGTTCACAACTTATGCTCATTCTAGAGATGAGGAGAGCTAGGGATGGGGCCTGAGATTGTCTTATGCCTTATTAGTACATGAGTTTGTGGCCTTCATCCTTCCAGATGGGAGTACTTTCCTGAGATTACAGATGTTGGAATCACTCCATCTTATGGGCAGCACATAGAAGCTCATTTAGTGTCTCGTTTCACTGATCTGGAAGAGAGAGCTCCATGTATTGATGATGAGACACCTACCAAAGGGTAGGCCTGAGGATAGGTTGGCACTCCAGGAGATAGCTCGAGTCGAAAGACTGCAGGACAACAACATAGGCATGGAGAGTGTGACAGTCCAGGCTCTATTGGCTCCATAAAGGACGTTGTTGAGGAGGACAAGGGAGATCAGTTGGTACAGCGTCGGGTGTATAGGCTCAGTCCTTCAACTAAGGCTAGAGTGAAGGATCATGTTGGAGAGGAACCTATTGTTGATGCACCTCCTACAAAGGCACCTGAGAGAGCAACATCTGGTTATGATGTTGTTAGATCTTTGAGAGTGCATGTACGACAACTTTAAATAGAGCTTACAGTATCCTAGGCACATAGGAGTGGGTGGGATCAGGCGGCTGCAACACATATTCAGGAGCTTACCATTTCTAGGGATCATGCTCAGCATGCTACAACTTATCAGGGAACGAGAGCTTCTTATTACTATGCTTTTTACATTGGAGTTTTTCTTGAGGTGAAAAGGGTGCCTACCTACTCATAGTTTGCGGCCAAATCAGAGAGAGTTATCCTGCCACATCCTGTTAGAGTTGAGGCCCCACCTCCTCCTCCCTGTGACGGTGTTGAGGGTGGGAGTGAGACATGATTTTTCTTTCCGCTTTCTTCTCCTCTTTTGACCTTGAGACTTCTTGTATACATGGTGCACTTTGACATACATGATGTATATTTTTCTTGATCATACTGGTATTGAGTCATCGATGCTAATTCACTGACATTGATACATTGCACTTACAATTTATATTCTTGATGATAAACGAGACACTTCATTTTTTTTCTTGTGTATTCTCATGTGATGTTGTTGGTGTAAGATCCTTTTTCTTATATCTCTTGTGCTGAATGTTTAGCATCTTTCATTTTTCATGGATAATTTTACTTTGATGGATATGTTCATTTCCTTTCTTGCTCACGCTGCTAGATATATTTATTCATTTTACTTTCATTGTAGCATTGTACTGTGTAAGGATTCACTAATGTTCTCTATATTATTTTGATGTCATAGTAATGTGATCAGTATCTCTTTCTCTTATTTCTATGTTGATGTCATAAGCTCATTAATACTTTTAATGGAATGAAAGTTTAGCATTGCATTCCCTTTTATATGTTCTGATGATGTATGCCACTAACTTTTATTTGTAGGAAATGTGTTTAGATCCATTTGATTTGAGCTAAGGATGATGTGTACAGTTGACCACTAAGGTGAGGAATGATGTTCATTTCTTAAGATTCCTAGTAGTGTCACAATGCTAAAACTAAATGCAAACCTAGAAAGAATGTAAGCTAGGACGCTTAGTCACTTTGGGCTTTTAGCTATTTTTATCATCATTGAGCATTTTGGGAATATGAAGTCCATATAACCCTCACTGGTGCTACTGTGACCATTAGGATATGATTATGAGTTCCAACGAATAGGATGTGGAAATAAAATGCAAGCATCAAGACACTAGGGTCTAGATGACCCGAGCATTACTTTCAGTTAATATTGAAAGGGTACACTAGCATCGAGGCATTTATAGTCGGGATGACCATGAGTGTGCCTTTGTGTGAACAAATAGATCAATAGACAAGGAGATATTTCTGACCTCACCTTCAGTGTTCAAATAAAATGAGTCAAGATATGTATGACATACCATATGAGATGGAGGCTCTTACCATAGATAACTGATTTATTTGACCTTTCTGGATCATCAGAACTACACCCACAAGAAAAAATCAAAGAAAATGATTATACAAGAGATCCTTATTTCTCTTAGTTGTTAGACATATTTTGAGTTACTAGGAATGCATAATAATAAAAAACCAATGATAGCAGACATCACACAAGTAAAAATTCAATGTCTTTCTCAGTTTCTCTAATCCAAGGATACCATCGAGCTACATAGGAGACATGATCAATCATGTCTCGATAGGTTCTGGTTTCATTTCCATCTGTTGATTGTTGCTTATCCAGATTTGTGTGAATTCTCATAGTTCATTCGAGTGTTGAAAAGTACTTATGCATCCAATGATAGTGTTGAGAAATACTATTTTATTTTGGGTTTTAGGTGTTGACAAATATTGACGTGTTAGTGGAAAACTGTCCAGTGACTGAGAGAACAAGATAACTGACTCCAATTGGTGAGATGATTGATTGACAAAATGTTGACTTGGTTGCCAAAATTTCTAGGAAATTGCCCTTGGAAAGGTGTGGGCTTCTAGGACTAAGACATCGATCGATCCCAAGCCATGATGACGAGACACCAATTGAGATAAGTTGCACAAGGTCACAAAAGTGATTGAAGGTATATACATGCAGGAAAGAGTTGAAGCCTATGAAGGAGAGATTTCCAAGATACACATTAATAGATGGAGCATTAATTACAAGTGATACATGTTTACTAGGTTTTCACTACTTGGCCGAATTGCTATTTTTTCTACCAAGGTGCCTGTTTACCAAGTTTTCACTAGGGAACTTTTTGTTTTGCATTTTTCAAATTTTTTTTTTAAATTTTAAATTTTTAATGATTCATCAAGGTGAATGTTTCCATGTTTTCACTAGGACAATCATGCTTCTACTCCATCGTGCTCTCCTTTTCCATGTCCACTTTCAAAGAAGTTCCATAGAAACTTAACATTGTGTCTAGCATGTTGCATAGCTAGCCAATTAAAGGCTTTTGCAGATTTAAATTGTCCTACAAGATTAAGTTGTTGTATGCAAGCTTATGATCATTTAATAATTTAACAAGTAATCAATGATAATAAAAATGAATTGAAGTGCACTTACATGCACAACCATCAGACCAAATCCAGTGTTGTGAAGCTTTTATCCCACAATTCACAATGTCTTCAAAATACATTGCAAAACAATGAGCCACATAGCTCCTATCATGAACCTTATCATCAGTGATATAGAAATGAACCTCCTTGATGATAATGCATTCATTTGGATTGGTACTTTCTACCTCATCCAAATAAAATTATGCGTGTCAATAGGCCACTTGCACAAATATTACAACTTGCTCAGAATAATAATATTGAGCTTGAAGCTCTGATTGAGGGGAGAATGTATAGTTCTCAGAGAAATCTACAATTGAAAGAATACAACTAGGTGGAAAACAATTTTTGGAATCACAAAATTGTTTAGCTTTCCATCGTGTACCATGACAATTATTGATATGTGGATAAATTAAAGTACGAAACCTGGTCATAAACTCAAGGTAGGGCAATTCATTCCCCTTCAATATATATTTTTTGGATTCATCTCTGGTCTTAGTTTGGTATGTCTCATATTCAAATCTCTTCCACAAAACTGGTGTTGAAACATTAATATTCTCAATTTGCAATGGAAATTTATGTAAATCTCCACAATCATTGCATGCACTTGTAAAGAGGTGAAAAGGGGATAAGGAGATTGTTTATTAATTGTTATTTGATTTGCTTAGAGTGTGTTGAGTTCCTTAACCCTACTTTAAATTTAATTGAATTTGATTGATTGTATATTGCAATTGTGATTAAGGAGAAGATAAGATGCTCCTCTTCTATCCTCAAATGCACAAATGGAAGATCCAAGTTGATTAACCCCAAAGAAGGATCAATGCACAAATGAATCAACTATTCAGAAAAGAGAGTAAAGAAGGAGATCTTAAATTTTGTTAATTGAATATATAGATATGATATATGAAAATAATTGAAGAAATAGGAGAAAGAACCAACCTTAAAATAATGCAGATCTGGAGAATGTTGTTTTCTGAGGCCTGTAGACTGTTTCTAGAAAATTTGAAGGATGACCCGGACCAGAAATGCAGAGACGAACAAAACCTAGAAATATTTTCCTGATCTGATGTCGTCTTATGAAAAATGTTGACCTTGACCCACAAATGTTGACCCTGACCCAATAATGTTGACCTTGACCTGCACAGGTCTGACAGAGAATTTGTTCGCGGAGCCCAGAAGAAATCCGAAAAGGGTATCCAGATCTGTGTCCAAATCTGCAATCCCGAACCTATACCTGCAAGAAAAAGAGGATTGTTTGTTGGGGGGGAGGGGTTTGCCTTAGTCAAAATCTAGTTTTAGAATTAGCCTCAAAGTATAATTGAAGTTGCATAAAGATAAACAAAATAAATGCTTAAATTCACCTTGCTTGAAAAAGTCCTTATGGAGGATTCGAATCCTTGAGTCCAAAATTACATATGCACCAAATATATAGAATGTGGAATGGTAGGATGTCTTCAATCTCTTGCTTGTAGATCTCCAACACCAAGTCTTGAATGGGTTCTTGAATTTGGAATAGGCTTGCAAGAAGGTGGATGGAGATATCACCAAAAGGGCACTATGTAACTTGAATCCTTCAATGGACTCCAATGGATCTCCTTCATGAAAATAGATTCTTGAATTCTTGAGAATGGATAAATACTTGCTTCAAATCTTTCTCCTTAGCTTGCTTGAATCACACTTGAAAATCCTTCTCAATTGCTTGATGATGCTTAGAAAAACTTAGAGGAAAAGAGAGGAGAAGGCTCCCTTTTATATGAAACTAGGGCACAATCTTCTAAGGAGGCTGACATAGGACAATTAAATTCTCATTAAAGCCTTTACCCCTAGGAGAGGACCTATATTAAATATAATTTAGGAATTGACGCTTTAGAACCTGAAACAGCTGACCCGAAAGTGGGAAATAACTTTTGCAAGGACCGACATCCGGAAACTGCAAGACCCCAGAGTTTGAACCCTAGGTCAAGGTTGAGGTTGACCTTGATCTAGGTCAGGGTCAAGGTTGACCTTGACCTAGGTCAGGGTCGAGGTCAACAAAGACCCAAAAGGTCAACCTTGACCTTGAAGTCCAGAATGCAGAAATCAGGCTGGAAAGAAGTGGAAAGAGGGACATAACAGGGGGAAAGCCAGGTATAGATCAGCAACCCATTCAAGGTGCTTGTCATGACCCCAAACCACTTACTCAGAAGGCTAAACAAGTCTAAAATGGAAGTGCTTCCATTTTCTGACTATACATTTAGCCCCCACTTTAGCAAGAGTATGAGGTCAACACAAACTCTTGGTAAAGGAGAACATAACAAACATACAATCTTATTGTAAGCAAAAGGGATAAAGAAACCCTCAAGCCCCCAAGGGACTTAAGTCTGTATCAACCCTAAGATCACAATAAGAGAGACATCACTTAGTTAAGGAGAGAGAGAAAGGGTGTGATTATCATGCCCAATGAGAACTTATGTCTCATTGTGAACCACACAAAAGCGTAACTGGAAAGATGGAGTTGAACTGCCTAGTGAATGTGGCTACTCGCTAGTCAACCCATCAGGGAGATCTGTTCTTAAAGGGATCAAAAC
>MU223493.1:2050492-2066309 GCA_018584345.1 Thuja plicata
TTAGTAAAGCACACTATGAGAATGGGACCAGAGGAATTTGAAATCTTATGAAGCAAAGCCTTTATAATTTGCAACCCGGTAAATGTTTTTCCAGTGCCAGGAGGGCCCTGAATAATGGCCAATTTTTATGTGAGCTCATGATTAATGTCCACCTCTTGAATATCATCAGAAGAATCACATTTGCAGACTTGTTTCCACTCAAAATTACATTTAAGCTGAGTTGTTTTGGCTTCCAGATAAACTAACTGATCTATAAACAAAATATTGAATAGAAGACCAAATTCTAAACCATCTTTACCTCCTCTCATCCCCACATATTCAACAGGGTTATAAACCTAGAAATCATAAGACCATTTCTGCTCAACAAACTCCCATTTTTCTTGTAACTCCCTCTAATTTGGTTCACACACTCCCTATAAGCTTCAAGTAAATCTTCTCTTATAACCTTGAACTGGGTGTGTAAATAATTACATATACATTCTTATATGGCTCTGCAGTTCTCTATTTATAGGAATACAAGACTCTCCATCTGCGTCATCATTTTGCAAGAGTTCCGTGCTAGGAGGTAATATATGGGTTTCTCTGAAACATTTCCCCTACATAAAAACTAAAATTGTTGGCCCAAATTCATTATCTCTACATTTACAAACATAAATAAAAAATTATATGCCAAAAACAAGTTTCAAATTTGCTGGTATTCACATGACAACTAACATTACTCATTACCATGGACTAAATACAAATTCTATGCCAATGTGTCGAAAGGGGTCATGAGGACTTCCTACAGGTCTTAATGCATGATAAAGTGTACTAGGACCCCTAGGAAGTCCTCGTGACCCCTTTCGACCCATTGGAACACTCAAGTGTGTCCCAAGGGGTCCTACCACCTCTTGGGACACACTTGAGTGATCCAATATGTCGAAAGGGGTCATGGGGACTTCCTAAGGGTCCTAACGCGTGATAAGGTGTACTAGGACCCCTTAGGTCCCTCTGTGACCCCTGAGAACACATTAGAACACTCAATTGTGTCATCGGTGGTCACAGAGGGACCTAAGGGGTCTTAGTACACCTTCTTATGCGTTAGGACCCCTAGGAAGTCCCCATGACCCCTTTCGACACATTTCAACACTAAAGTGTGTCCCAAGGGGTCGTACGACCCCTTGGGACATACTTGAGTGTTCTAATGTGTTGTTGGGGGTTACAGAGGGACCTAAGGGGTCCTAGTACACTTTCTCAAGCGTTAGGACCCCTAGGAACCCTCTATGACCCCTTTGGAAACCTTTTCAATGCCTTATAGTGGTGTAATTAACCTATAAATTAATATGTCCTATATAATATATATTATATATACTATAATTGATTTTATTATATATACAACAATATTTTATATATAATATATTATACATATCATATTGAATATATATATTTTACTATACATATATATACAATTTAAATATGAAGATATTATGTGATATATTGTAAAATACATATTAATATATAATACATATAAAATAATATATAATATATGATATATAATGTAATATTTAATATTACTATATATTATATAATATTTAATGTAAAAAGTATATTATATAATATTTAATATATAATAGATATTATATAATATTTAATATATATAATATATAATTTTTGATATATAATATATCATATGAGGTATGGAGAAATGGGAGGGAGAAAGGGGTTGGAAATAAATTAAGAGGGAGAAAGGGGAGGGAAAATTTAAAATTTAGAATTCTGTCAGGATTTTTGGGTACCCGAAAATATCGGGTACCTGATCAGGCTCGGTATTGCTTTGTGCACCAAACCTACTTGGTCAACTCTTCAAATGTCACAAAAATGTGTTTTTCCCTTGTTTTTCTGATTCCAGACTTCGACCATTTAGCTGACGACTTTTTTTAACCTAAATTTGATGAAACACAAAGGGCATCTTAAGGAGATTATCAACTTTCTATTGATATAATTGCTGTCAAATTTTGAATTCAGTAAGTAATTATTAGTTATTTTCTAAGTGAGTTACATCTAAAGTGCTGATTTATATATTGATTGAAAAATGGCTATAACTTTCAGACGATATAACATTTTTGAAATCCAAAAAATGAGTCACATCCTATGCTTTGCCTACTATAAGGGAATTTTTTTTTGAATTTTGTAAATTTTTCAATGAGTTAAGGTGGTGAGACACGGATTTTTTTTTATTCTGAAAATGTTGTAGCAGATTATTCATAATTAATTATTTTTTGGAATAAAATTATAAAAAATATGCGTCACATCCGGGCATGAGTCTACTACTTATATATAAAATCTTATAATAAAATACTATCATTTGATTATGATTAAGGTGATCAGACATACACCTACTTCTTATTTTTTTCCTAAAATTTTTGTACTGCTGCATTGAAATCTATACTTTTTACCGATCATATTAACTTTTTTTCAGAAAAGGCCTAGTAATTTATAAACTACATTCAATTTCCTACAGATTCTATTCTTACAACTTTTTGATATTAGGTTGATAGCTAGTTCAAATTTTCACGTCAAGTTGACTAACCTTGATTTGCTATTTTTTCATTGCCACTTAAGGGCATAGTTTGGCCCCTCATGATCTTGCACATACCCAAAAATCTCCTTGATAATCTTAATCTGTATTTGCCCTTTAACACCAAAAAATATGCCTTTAAAACTATTAAAAAAATGATTTTAATAAAAAATAGTTTTTAAGTCACAATAATTGACAATTATATTTTTTTAATCAAAAAAATGCATTAAATATGAGCTTTGAGGGTCGTGGTCATCCATGCAAGCATGTTTTATCGGCCTTAGTTTCGGCCAAAACTGTTCCGGTCAAAATTACCTATGTAGCATCCCATGTGGTAGCCAAAATAAGCAAAAAATGAGAAATTTAAAAATACGCCACTTTAGGGGCTTAATTCTCCATCAAAACTCAACTTGTTTTAAAATCTAAAAATAACCTTTTGTAGAGCTCGGAGTCTAGATTATGGTCATGTAATTCTTATAGTGTTTTGATTACATATAATATATTATAAGTTGAAAAAACTCTAAGTAGTTATTTTAACATTTAAGAACACGCTTTTTCAAAAAAAGAAAAGAAAATAGAAAATTAAGTCAGAAAAATTTTAAACGTATATTTAACACTAGAGGAGAGAGTCCTCTTCAAGAATATATAATTTGTTTTGTATTTGGTGTAGATTTGCTAGGGTAAATTAGGCGGGAGACAAAAACTGTTAATTTTGGGTAACTCCGACCTTGAATAGTTATAACAGAAAAAATATATACCGAAAACCAATCTTTCTTTTGTCTACACTAGCTATACATGTCATCTAAAATATATTATGAAATCAGAGGAAAACAAGATTATTTGCATATATATTTTTGGTGGAAACTAGACCCTAGATTTTCAACGTTTTTCAGTAATTAAAAAACGGACTTAAAAAATTAAAAAATATGTCAATTCTTATTCATTTTTTTAAAAAAAATTATAGACATAAACTACATCCCATTTTACACATTTCATTAGTTTACATCATTTTCAAATTCTAAACACAAATGCCACTTTTATGTCTTTAAAGTTTACCAATTTTCCATGTTGTGGTCCTTTTTTTTTATAAAAGTGTGACACGGGTTTGTACTTTTACCCGATGGATGAAACAAATCATGATAGATGAAAACTTATACTGTGATAGATGGAAACTTATATTGTGATAGACATCTTGTGATCGCTGAAACAGATCATGATAAATGACATCTTCTACTGTGATAGACATCTTGTGATGGCTGAAACAGATCATGATAGATGACATCTTCTATTGTGATAGACATCTTGTGATGGCTGAAACAGATCATGATAGATGGCATCTTCTATTGTGATAGACATCTTGTGATGGCTGAAATAGATTATGATAGATGACATCTTCTATTGTGATAGACATCTTGTGATGACTAATACATATGATAGTAGATGATGTGAATGTTCTTATGGTATGTGCACATTACCTATATGATATTTTTGAGTTATGATGAATATCATGAGACTTGATATTCTTGGTCATACCATATCTCTGATATCATATTGAGGTGATATCTAAAATACTTTTGAGTTATGGGGAATATCATGAGACTTGATACTCTTGGTCAGACCATATATCTAATATCATATTGAGGTGATATCTAAAATACTTTTGAGTTATGGTGAATATCATGAGACTTGATATTCTTGGTCAAACCATATCTCTGATATCATATTGAGGTGATATCTAAAATATTTTTTGAGTTATGGTGAATATCATGAGACTTGACATTCTTGGTCAGACCACATCTCTTGATATCACGATGAGGTGATATCTTCTCTTTTAAAAGTAATGGATCTTTTGTGAATTGTATTTTGATGAATTTTATCTTCCCTAACTAAGAGGGAGCGTTGATGTGCAATGTTAAGGGTCAGAAGTGTTTACACGGGAGACCACTACACATTTTTTTTTATCATCCTCCCTAGCTAAGATGGAGCGTTAATGTTTGTAGCTTTAGTCATATGATCATTAGAATACATATAGTATATGTTGATTAATAATAATATAATATATATGTTATATTATTATATGTAGTTATTTGAAATCATTTTTTAATGTTTTGTTACGATCCTTTATTTTGATGTACACGGTTTAAGGGTGACGTAATCATAAGACTAGGAACTAGATGAAATTAGGTAAATAAGTAAAAGGCCACCTTGGACCCTTTTGCTTTTCTTTATTAGCTTCTCGATGTGGGTAGTGAGACATTGAACTTAGAAAGGGTTGTGTACCTACTATACATTTTACACAAAACTTGGTTAGAAAACATAGCTACATAGGCTTTGATCTTGTTTGGAAGCTGTTAGGACTCTTTTCTGACAGTCCTGATTTAAACTTCTTATAATGTTTTAACCTCCTTCCATGGCATAAATCTTTTGTTGCAAAAAGTTTCTTGTCATTTTTTGAGGTTGAAAAGTTGCAAAGGGACGAGGAAGCTGCAGGTTTTGTTTCCTTTGGGCTGTCTTTGTGTAGTTGAAAAGGAGTCAGAAAGATCAAAGCTTCAATGGTGCTTTCGCTGGTCTATTTTTCTTAGAAATGCTCTAAGCCATATATCCCACATTGGCTGTGCGAAAGAAAAGCCATATATTTTTATATCGAGTGCACAATAATGAAGTGCCTAAAATGCACGCACCTTTTGGCAGACGTCTAAGCGGTTAAGTTGTAGTTTGTGGCGGCCAGCAGGTGGACAAGAAGGATAATTTTGTGGGCCAGCACTCAGGTGATGTGGTCGATACAATGACAGGTGTCAACAGAGTGCTATGGCGCGATCCTAGTCATGATAGGTCTAGTCAGATCACACAATGGCGCGGGTGCTAACATGTGGCAGACTGACAGGTGGTAGTGCCAAGTAGGATGATGAGGTGGAAGAGGTCCTAGCAAATCAGGTGATTCCATGTGGCACAGGAGATGAGGTAAATGGTGGGATCAGTCAGGTGGATCGAATGAAAGGGTGATGCATGGAAGCATTGGCAAAGGTGAAGATGGTAAAAAGGAGATCAGATCCAGTAAATTGTCACATGTCCAGGTCAGCGGTAAGAAGTGTGAAGCCTATCCAGAAGGGGTAAGGGATAGGTGGTTCTAAGGACAAATGGGGAGGTGCCAGGTGGAGGTCAATGAAAGTTAACCAGGATTAAGTAATCTTTTTTTTTTACGTGGTGCCCAGGTGACTTAAAGTTCATCTACGACTGTGTTTTAAAGAATATAAAGGTTTCAAATCTCGATCGTTGATGTTTTCCGCGCCACCTGTGGCCGTTGTAACTAAATTTCAAATATTTAAATATTTTCTCAGAGGTTTTCATAGCGATGGACTAAGACTTTTGTTGCAGAGCGACATAAATGCTTCGATCTGATTTTTTGAGTCGTATATCCACACCTATAGAGCCCTGTTTGGATGGAGATCTGATAGTGCCAAGTGTATTTATGTGTGAAGTGATGCAGTTGGGATTTCTGATTAGAATGATACACCTTGCAATGGTGCCTGGTCTTTTCTACATTTATGTTGGGTTACCCTCCGCGTCATGGCTTGGAAATTTTTAGACTTTATGCTACTATTCTTCACATCTAAAGAAGTATGGCTACAGATCAGATCAAATTGTGCAGGTTGGAGTAGAGATAGGGTTTCAACTTAATGACAATGTAGTTGAGTAAATTGTATGCTTTTATTGCTTTCATTTATGGCTGTAAACCCTAACTCTAAATGATCTGAAGCTTGTTGCATCCCTGTTTCCTATAAAGGAATTTTCAAGACCATTTAGAAAGGGCTGGAGAATTGGGAGAAATATTGTGAAGCATTATGCTTATATTTATTTCCAGTCTAGGATATAGCAGATGTTGTTCGGACTATTTTAAAGAAGAGTAGGAAGTTGTATGATCTCTTGCATATTATTGAACTGTGTATTTCTTTGTCATGTTGTTGCAGAAACAATTTTTCATCATACTTAATATATCTTTTCTCAGAATTAAGTCTCTCCTTTGTGTTATCTATTGAGTTGTAAGTTTTGTGGCTTACTGTATAAGTCCTGCTTATGCATGCATATGTGTATTCCACAAGTCTTTGATCTTAGATCAAATTAAAATGCTTTAGATATTACATTGATTCTACTTGGATATCTATTTGAGGGTCTTGTAGTGCATAGTCTGAGAGATTATATGTTTATGGCTTTGAATATTTACTCATAAGGTGTTTCAACTTTAGTATTGTATTTAAGAGTTTACCCAATGGATAAGGCACTGATCTAGAACTAGAATATTCTGTGGAGATATATGAATGATAAGTTTGTCTATATTTTGTCCCAAAACTTAAATCAAACTCATTACCAAAGTTCTTTACATTTACAGTTGTTCTTCTTATCCCACCCATGGTAGTGGAGAGTCAATGAATGATAGGTTGGCATTTAGTACTTACCATTTATCTGTTGTTTCAATCTAGAAGTAGAAGGTGTTGTAGAGAATTGAGTTTAGTCTGGATTAGGTGTACTTGCATTGGTTTTGCAAAGCCAAAAGTGCAAAGGGCAGTCTTGACCCTATACTTGGTCCAGTTATCTTACAAAGCTTTCATACTTGGAGCTAACCACTCCTAATATCAGTCTTAAGATATATTGGTTGCTTTTTTTTGTAGCGTAACAATTTTAAACACCAACATAAGTGATGTATATAAGCAGTCTAAGGGTGAGGTTGCCCTTAGTATGTAGGTCATCAAGGATGGGGATTTAGGAAGGTGATGTGTTAAATAAACAAAATTAGTAAATCTAAGATAAATTAATCGAGTGATGGGATGGGGATAAAAATCTCTAATATAAAATCAAGATAAAGCATATTCTTTATATATTTGGAAGGAATCTCAGATGGATGCACTTGATTCTTTAAGGCTTTAGGCCAAATTTCTGAGGCATAATTCAAGCTATTTATACACATATTTTTAAGACAGTGACCTCGGTGAACTCCTATTAGGGGAGTATAGTCTTCGGGAACTTAGGTTGACATATCATTCCTAAATTTAAGTCTTTGACAAGAGCAATAGATTACTTATCCTATTTGAAGGATGGATACCCATCGCGTTGATAGATGAATGCCTAATTTGTAAAGATGGGTACCTATCTTGTTTAGATATATGAGTGTCTGAGTATACAAATGAATGAACACTTAAATAACTTAAAATAATAAGAAAGAAAAAGAAAAAAGAAAAAAAATAAATCAGTATTACATTCTCTTGGATCCCAATCAAGTGTCCAAATCCCAAACAATATAGAACACACTTGATCCAAATTAAACAGTTGGATACTTATTTTCCTTCCCCTCGCGAATGCACAAATGGGATAATGTTTTGGGAGCCAAATGGTTGGAAGATTGGGCATACATACTCATAGAAGTTTCGTAAGAAATGGTACACACGCATCTTTGATTTTGTAAGGTGGCTTTGGCAGCCGTGACTTTCTGTAAACTTTAAAAATACTTTTCCAATAAACGCCATGGAAACCACGTATCAGCAATTGAAACAAATGAATTTCAAAGCATCTAGAAGAACAAGACAGGTGTTATTCAGTCATTCCCTTTTAGTTTTGTTTTTTCTTTATAAAAATCAGATTCTTCAAGCTGGGGGAGCATTCAGATTCTATTGAGGGAACTGAGATTTCTTGGGAGTAGATTTGGTACTAAAAAAAGAGAGCGTTGAAGGAGGAATTTGTCAGGGATTGCGTGTGAAAGTAGCAGTGTCTAGAAACTAAGGATTTTGTTGCTGCTCCTGAATTCAACAACTTCATCTTCAACTGCACTTGGTCATCAATATTCAATCACAAGTTTAACAGAATATATGTTTTTTTCTGAAGGGAAAGATGCTGTTGTTCACTTCAATTTTGGCATCTCTTTGTTTGAGACAATTTAATACGTTGACTTTTTTATTTGGTCGTGGACGAGCTGTCAGATAATATCTACGATTGTTTTCCGATTGTTTTGCTGCCGTTTTTCGCCTCCCGTGTTTCGTTTTGTAATATCGCGGTTGTCACGTAAAGTCAACATTTCCTCGCCAGCTTTTTACTCCTCATTTATCGTTGACAGCATGACAAAGTGTGCCCACCACATGGATTGCCTCAGGCCTAAAACGCTATATTACAATATCACGGTGTTACAACTACCGCCACCCTTCTCTCTCTATGTATATCCCATCTCTCTCTTTTCCTATCCCTATCTCTCTTTCCATCTATGTCTTTCTCTTCTCCTCCCCGCCCCCCCTCTATCACTCCAAACATAACACAAACATGTTAGTAATGGAACTTGTTATCCCCTAATTTAAAGGTTTTATTTTAGTCATGATGTATGCAACTAATAGACCAGTTTTTCCCCTCTAATTTTTCACACCTCTTCAACGTACACATTACACACTTAAAAGTGATTGCTAATATATTTTTAATGTAGAAAAGGGGCAAGAGCTTTAGGTTTCATCTAAATTGTAGCTCTTTATGACATGCACTTCTCCATTTCTAATGATGAATAAGAGGTGGGGCTTGGAAAACTTTTTCTAAAATTATTCATTTGAAAATTTTGATTTTTTTGTTGATTGTCCTTGAGGAACATTAAGGTTCTATATTGTGTGATTGGTTGGATGATTATGCATGGCTTTGATATTCTCAAGTTTGGGGAAAAGGTGAGCTTGAGGTACTACAAAGAAAATTAATGTAACCACCTTGATCCTTTTATATTTTACAAAACAAATAATATCTTATTGCCTCTGACCTTTCATAGATTGCTCGACATCTTTTGGTGTCACCCATGATAAGAGATCTTGATCCAAATCCCAAGTGGTTTGGGAGATGATCTTGTTTATTGATCTTGTGTATTAGTTATTAATAAACAAGATCATATAATATATAAATCACAAATAAAAATGCAATACAAATTTGTAATGTGAAAGGCTTTTGATAGACATGTGTTAATTATATTCAAAATGATCAAGGCAAATTATAGAGATGTAAGGTACTCTTTAGCTATGTACATGATGGTAATTTAGACATTTATTCATAAATAATACAATTAGGTTGTTGGAAAGGTTTTGAATCAATGTTAGGAAATGTCCAATGTGTAGATGCATGACACATTTGGTGGGGATGATGCCAAGTGGAAAATTCATATGGTGGCATATCCTATGGTGCATGTATTGTGTTAAGTAGTATAACTATGTTATGTCATATCTTGTGGTGTAAGAGTCATGTTAAATAATATAACTATGTTATGTCATATCTTGTGGTGTAAGAGTCACTAGGTGCTGCACCTGTATGGTGGCATTTTATGTGGTGTAGATGCTTGTGTATGTCATACATATGCGGTGACATCTTATGTGGTGTAGATGATTTTATGTCATATACATGTATGGTGATATTTTGTGTGGTGTAGATGCTTCGAAGTGTAGCACAAGTATATTGTAATTGGGCATGAACATGTGCAATAGTGTGCAAGGTTGCACCATGCGCCCAAGAAATGTTATGGTTGCATGTGACCACCATGTAGATGGTCCTAGACATATCGTTGGTAGTTTACATTTGTTACAATGAACTATGGCACTAGGCACTAGTTTCCAACCAAAATGACCCAAATTTAAATAAGTTGATGATCAAAATTGGTGAGCAAAAAATATGATCTGTGTTAATTTGTGTTTAAATTATCAATGTGTGTCATAAGGTTCACTATAAAAGGAGGGCTCATCCACCTCATTTGAACATCACACATTTGCAAATCACTCTCTCATTGAGCAAGTATTATAGTCATTTCATGGAAATAATGGAGGGGATCTAGCATAGAAGGATTCAAGAATTGAATATGGCATTTATGATCAAGTTCATATGTTTCTTACACGAGTGAAGACATACATGAGCTCCCTTCCTTTAACATCATCAACCTCTCATGAAGGCTTCAAGACAAGGATAATTCATTGGAGAAGGTATGTTATTGTAATTCAACATTCTTTACTTCAAATTCAAAGTTTATTTAAGACTTGATTATTGTAGGGAAGGTTGAATCCTCCTGGGTATTGAAGCTTTAATGTATTGAGTGGTTGTGCATATTATATTTTTTGTGTAATCAATATTTATATTGCTATTTTATTTATTTATTTATAGATCTATATTTGTTAATTAATTGATCTTGACATATAATGTTTGCCAAGATTACTTACATGTACTTGCACTTGCAAATGAGAAAATAAACTTGATCTAGTCAAAAAACACTATTAGATTTGATATTCTAGGGATGAGAAGTTGATTAGCTTCCTACCTTGTGCCTTGGTCAAGCATTGTTGATTGATTCGATAATTTTATAAAAATAATAGAAGTTCAACTCTAAACAATGTATATAAGAGGCATAAGTAGTTAGCAATTATGTGATGCAATTATAAGGAAAGAATGTGATTTCATGCAATGAATGATTGAATAATAGACCAAGTGTAAATATTAGGATTTTATATAGATACTCATGTAATTACCACCACTTTAATACAAAATAGAGTCATAATAGAATTTTAGATGATTTTGAATTTTGGTATATGATAGAAACTAAACTTGTCATAATTGATTGATGATCAAATTAACTAAAAATGATATATTTTATATTAATCATAAATATAATATAAAGTTGTTAATAAATAAAATAAGAAGTAACAATAATTTTATGTTGAATTGGCCTATAATCACAATTCAATTCAAATTTAAACATTATGAATCAAGACAAAAAAATATATAACTAAAATAAGGAGTAGCAACAACTTAATGTTGAACTAATCTACAATTGCAATTCAATTCACATTTAAATATTAAGAATCAAAACAAAAATATATAACTAAACTAAGATGTAGCAATAATTTTATGTTGAATTCACTCACAATCACAATCCAATTTAGATATAAACATTAAGAATCAAGACAAAAAAAAATCTCTAAATTAAATTAAAATTATACTAAAATTTTTACCTAGATCAACACCACACTTCAAACTTCAATCTTGATTCTAAAAGAAGTGCTAAAATCTTCTCTATTGTGAAAAAAAAAGTGTAGTGATTAAAAAATAATGATGCTAAAACAATTTTTCATTCTAAAAGAAAAAATACTTTTGATTAAAAAAGAAATATGCTAAAATAATTTTTCATTTCAAAAGAAAAAATACGTTTGATTAAAAAAGAAATATGCTTAAACAATTTTTCATTCCAAAAGAAAAAATACTTTTGATTAAAAAAGAAATATGTTTAAACAATTTTTCATTCCAACAAACAATATTTGTTATTAAAAAGAAAATATGCTAAAACAGTCTTTAATTCCAAAAGAAGACGTGCTTTCATTAAAAGCAAGAAGTGCTAAAACAGTCTTGATTCCAAAAGGAGTGGAAAACGCCTTACCTACTCTTCATTCCAAACAAAAAGTTTTAAAGGTGATTGATGTAAAATGAGAGCCAAATGTGATGTACTTTCCACCTATATAAACATGTAACGAAGGGATTTAATTTCCATATTAAGTGGTGGCTATTTTATCAGCAGTAGGAAAAAACCAATATAATTGTGCCCAATGAAAAAAATAGTATAATGTATATTAATTAATGGGGTCCATTTCTTCCACAACCTTGATTTCATGCTTAGTTATTGTAGCGATAAGTTCAACTCTCTTGATTTCTGTGTATCAAAATAGACTAATCAAAGACCAACAAGTTTCCACTTCAATCTGCTACCATGTCATCTAATATAGTTCAACTAATTACGTCGTAGGCGTTTCCCTCTTGGAAAGCCCCGGCTTGATTTGTTCATCCAACGGCTGGAGCTGGAGACGGCAATGACTGCCATTGAAGCAATCTTGGCCGTCCGTCATTTTCCACCAGCTGTCGATCCCCAATTGTCCTTGACTTTCTCCTGCATGTTTGAATTAGAGTGCTCTGTTTTGAAGCGTGAGAGAGCCAAATCTATGCATCTGGAGTAAAAGCATATTGCCCTGTTCCAATCCTTATCCCAAAAGTGTTTGTTGCCTTCAGTGCGCAATTCAAGATAACTTTTGACAAGTGGCAGGAGAAAAAGAGATCTTCTCATTATCATTATCATAGAGCATATGCAGATTTGTCTGCTAGAAATTTCCTAGCATGGAAGGTAAATACGCTGAGGATTCAGGGTCCATTCTCACCATGAGAAGACACGACATATCTATTTTTGGAATCGGCAAATTCTCTTCTATAAATTTGAAGGCGTAAATGGTTAAAAACACCCCACTGATGAAGGAGACCGTATATCTTCACAAGACCTACAAGGGGGCTTCTCCTACTAACCATACTGCCTGTTCCCCGTCACAATATCTATGCACTCAGACACCTGCCTTGGCGCTGCAAGATCTAGATCAACAAGTTAGGGAGTATCAAAAAGAACACAACGACTACCAAAAGAAAGTATAAAAACTCTGGCTAACTGCACGCTGCTTCAGTGGATTAGGCTTTCATACAACAGCCTCACAGGGAGCATACCAACAGAATTCGGTGGCCTGGGCAAGTTAGAGCACCTCCGACTGTCCAACAATCGTGTGGGTTCCGAGTGGAAGCATTCCATCTTCTTTGAGCAACTACGCGTCTCTCCAAGGTATATCCATTGGCTATAACAATCTCACCACTTCAATCCCTTTTGTTTTGGGTTTGATAAAAAATCTCAGTTATATCTACTTGGAAGGAAACTCACTAAGCGGCCATATACCACCTTCTCTTAGTAACTATACTCAATTGTCCTTTATAGCTCTCTCTCACAACAGGTTAATGGGAAGCATTCCCCAACAACTAGGATCACTTCAGCTATTAGATTCCCTATATCTGCAGTCTAACAGATTCGAAAATAGAATTCCTCCAAACTTGCATAATTGCTCTTCCATGACTATTTTTTTTGGGTGATAATCCTTTCCTCTCAGGTAGAATACCACCTGAACTAGGAACTTGAGAGAGCTTTACCAATTATCAATGTATGGTCAACACGTAAGTGAATCTTGCATGGTGACAGGTGGCGGCTGGAAGGGTTGGCAGCTAAGAAACATGTGGTGTACACACTATGCAGGAACATGCAAACAATTTGTGACATTTCAAATTTTCTCTTGAATTTTATTGTTTACATTTTCCAACGAATCATGAATTTACAAAAGACTATTTAGTCGATGATAAGCTCTGTGTCTTCCATTTTGATTACATGATATTCACACAGTAATCCATGCGATGTGAGGTTGTTTTTCCTTACTATTTTATATTATATTTTATTGAGTTGACTCTTAAGATTTTGAATTTTTATTTTTATTTTTAACTAAAAATATAGGTCTAATTTTATGATTTGTAATAATGTCATGATATGTTTTAATTATGAAGAGAGGGAGAGATCTAGAATGACATAGAGAAATGGAAATTAGCTATAGAATGGGAAAAAAAGGAAAGAGAAAGAGGTATGGAGACAATGATAGAGAGGAAGAGAGATAGATGTGGAAATGGATATGGAGGAGAGGGATATGTAGACAAGAAAATGGATAGATAAACAAAAAGGAGAAAATAGATAATGTGTATGTTGGGGGAGGGAGGGGGCAGAGATAGGGATAGAAAGAGGGAGAGGTGTAGAGGGAAGGGAAAGAGATAGCGTAAGGAGATAGAGAGAGGTGTGGAGATGAATATTGAAGAGAGAGAGAGAGAGAGAGAGAGAGAGAGAGAGAGAGAGAGAGAGAGAGAGAGAGAGAGAGAGAGAGAGAGAGAGAGAGAGAGAGAGGTATAAATGGGGAGATATATAGGGATAGAGAGTGAAAGAGAGGAAAAATAAATGGGGGAGATAGAGAGGAAGAGATTAAAAGATATATAGATGGTGAGATATATTGATACAGAGATAAGAAGATCTAGACAGGATGAGAGGAAATGACAAACAAAGGGACAAATACTTAAATGGCCTTTCCATAACTCTACGACATTCCCATTGCACACAATCAATCAATGCTTTGAATCAATCAATCTTGGGCTTTAGATTAGAGCCCACACACTAGGCACAACTGTGGGCATTCAAAAATCAGAGGCACTCTTATTTCTACGCACCCATATGTCAGATACTTATTAGGCTCCCATACAGTTATGGTATATGTGGCTCCATAGTAGTTGTCTCAGCAACCAACACTCGAGAAGATATTATTGAAAGAAATTCTTTGCTCCATATGCATTGTAGGTCGTAACCCTCTCACTTTTAACCTGCAATATGCTATTACAAAACCTAGCAAACATGCAGTTTGGAACATGGAATGCATGCATGCGTTTGAAAGATTTAAAGCTAGACAATAATTCTTTTATAAACCTTCCTATAGTTAGGTAACTTTTAGTAAGTCTAAAATATGGTCCCAAGTTTCATGCCTCGGTAGGAATGAATAATCCCTTTTCTGTGGCCCCAAACGCGGCAATTTCTCTAGGACTCTTGTGAAATGGCACATCTCCTGAGCTAAGTGAGATGGAAAGGATATCGACGCCATCAGCAGTGGCTTGTTCCATGGCAGCAACCACATCACTTTCATCGCAACATGCTGACTGAAAAGCCATTTACATCGGAAGCAATAATTATTTTCCATCACATTTTGAAACCTTTGTGTTGATGTCATATTCTTTCAACTATGAGAAGGATTGGGTTGTAGGTGTGACACAACTTCCGAGGTGAAAGCTGCTATAGAATATAGTGCATCGACATACATAGGTTGCACTCAACAAATAATGGAAGCTCCACAACACCTCAAATTTGCACATCTAAATTAATATTTAATATTAATTAATAATATATCATAAATCTCACTGATATTTTGAGGTTATTTTAATTTCCTTAGTGAATTTCAATTGAATAAATGAAAACCGTCTTTATAGTCAGTTGTGTTTTAGGTGGTGGGACTCTCTCAACAACACTTGCACTTAGTTTGACTTTCCACATAAAGTGAAGGGCATTGATGAACATTTACAATAAAAAAGTGGTCAAATTAAGTTCTCCTAGAACAACTAGTGCAAAATCAGAAGCATGCTATCCCTAGAGAAGCTATGTGCAGACTCAGCGGAAAAATAAATTACTCTACATTTGATTAACAAGAAATAAGCCAAGCTTCAACAAATAACCAAATACATAGGCATGCCCACAGATAAAATAAGAGAATGTTGCATCAAACCAAAAGTACACAAACTCCTAATTGCATGTCATTTTGTTTGTGTTACATGTAT
>MU223494.1:0-10005 GCA_018584345.1 Thuja plicata
ATGCCTTGCCTATAATTTGACATTTTGCATACATCCTGCACTTTCTCATCCTGATGATGGATTACAGAGTGATCTAAAATGATGATGCTAAAAAACACACACAATCAAATCCAAAACGAACTTGCATCATCATTTTAGATCACTCTGTAATCCATCATCAGGATGAGAAAGTGCAGGATGTATGCAAAATGTCAAATTATAGGCAAGGCATGCGAACTGTTTTATAGAACGCCTAAAAAAAAATTTGACCAACCATTGGTCGAAATTTCCACCAATGATTGGTCGAAATTTCAACGAAACCCCAACACAAATAGCACAAACAACATGCACAATGTCCGACCAATAGCTCGTGGAACTTTTGACCAACTATTGGTCGAAATTTTGACCCACAGGAAGATGGTCGAAATTTTGACACCAAAAATTTCGACCAATTTGTTGGTCCAAATTTTAACCAACTTGAGTTGAAATTTCGACCAATATTGGTCGAAAATTGGGGTCAAATGTACTAGTGATGGCTCATTTCTGAGATCAAGAACCTTGGATTGAGTTAGGGTAAAGAAAGACCCTTAATGATTTTGTAAATCCTTTTAGCCTATGCATCAGTGGATGTCTTTGCATTTGAAGGAAAATGTTACACAATGGTTATTGGGGTAATTCCCCTTGACACCAACATAGGCAATGTTTTGTCTATCTTCGACACTTTGAGGATAGGGAATGAATGAAATCATAGATGAATACAATTCCTAGATAATAGTATTGCTCCTTCTTTTACTGTTACTTTTCAAGGCTATACTTGTAGAAGTTGTAATGTCCCAAAACTAATAGATTTTGTTGTTTACCCATGGTTAAGATGAATATTTTTGGCCTTATACAATGGCTATATAGATAGATGAATTAACTATGAGAGCTCCTACTCCTGGTAATAGATATATTCTAAGATAAAAAATGGTCTGTCATAAAATCCCATTTATGTATCAGAGCTGCAGTAAGTACATCCTTGAGGAGGGAGAAAAGACAAAGTTTCAAACATGGCACCAAAGAACCAAATGGCAAGGGAGATTAAAGAATTGAGGCCAACCCTTGAACAAAAAGAAAGAGAGAAAAAGGAGCTAGAGGCAACCAAGGAGAGGGAAGAAAGGAAGATGAGAAGATATAGACTTCAATTGTTGGAGATGATAGACGCATTAGAGAAAGAGAGAAGAGAACCTAGGGGACAAGAGGTTCATGAAGAAAACAATGAGGAAGAAGAACTCTGTGAAATACAAGTGCATGGAGGACATAGGGATGAAGATGATCCTGAGGAGAGGAGGTTTATAAGGCTGATTAAAGAAGTACAAGGTACTGGAGTAATGACAAGTGCTGATTTGCTAATATACCAAGGCAAGATGGAAAGTGAAGAAGTGCTTGGATGGATAGAAGCACTTGAACACTACTTTGATCTAGAAGACAGATGAAGACAAGAAAGTGAAGATAGCAAAAGCAAGGCTAAGGGGAACAACCCTTACATGGTGGACTAGCATACACAATGATAGAGTGACAAGAGGTTTTAACAAAATCTCAAATTGGGAAAGAATGAAGACCATGGTTTAGAACCAATTCTTACCATCAGATTTGGCCATTCAAATGAAGATGAGAAGGAACAACTTGAAACAAAGAGATATGGATATCATGACTTACACTGAACAATTTCACACTTTGAGCATTAGAGGAGTGGAAGATGAAGATGAGAAAGTTGCTAGGTACATGAGTGGGTTAAAATACAACATTCAAGCAGGGATAACTTTAAGAAAACCCCTCCTAGGAAAAAGTGTAAAATCTTGGTGAATCCTACATTATTTTAGGGGGAAATTTTTCTTAATGAAGGCGATTTTTTTTTCCAAATTAGGAAAATAAAATAGTTTGTATTGGCGATTCTTTCCCTATCGTATGAAAATTCCATAAAATTTTGGCGAATAATACTTTAATGTGGGGAATATATATATATATATATTGTATGAGGCAAATTTTTTTTCTTTTGAAGTAAAAAAAATATAATATACGAGGCGAATGATTTTCTTTCGAAGGGGAAAAAAATAATTGTACTGGCGAATTTTATCTATCGTTTGCAAATTTATTTATTTTATTGGCTAATCTTTCATTAATATGAGAAAAATAAATATTTTATTGGCGATTTTTAAAGGATAGGACTCGTCATGTGGGCCAATGCCAAATGACAATTTATTAGAGATGTAATTAATGCAATATCACATCCAGCGAATATCGCCTTTATTTTTTGCCAAGTTGTTTGCAAACTCAACACGTTGGTATTGATAAGCACATCTAGTCACATCACTCATCACACATGGACACATAACCTAACATCCATCATTTTATAATGTTAAATGTATTATTTGAGACCGTTTGATGATCCTAGATCAATGGCCGAAGTTTAATTTTGGCCCCAATTTCTTGAAGGAAATAGAGTTCTCCAGGAAGTCACCGGAATGATGACACGTATCAAGCCTTAAAACCAACACCATAACCATGATCATTGATTACAATTGGTTATTTGTTTACGTGGACGGTGGATAGTGCAACTTGTAACTTGTAACTCGGTAAGAAATAAATTCCTTGTGAGTGAGAACAGACATTCTTTAACTGTCATCCACTCAATACACAGATTAACGACGTATAAATTTTTACAGACGATATTACCAAACTACCAATTTCTGATTCTGACACGCATGCATTTATGGGAAAGATTTACATGGAGATATGAAATATTAAGGACAATGGATTTAAATCTCTCACACACATAATGCATTTATGGGAAAGATTTACATTAAAGATTAAGGCCAATGGATTTAATACGATTAAAGAAAGAATAATTAATTGCTAAGTATCACTATCAATCAAGGGTTATTTATAGACAATCTAGCTTCTTTCTTCTTCAATTTGCTTTCGGTAGATTAAGAGTCAAAGTTGTCGGTGGTTGAAATTCTACCTCTAATTTTAAGGTTTAGGTTTTTAGGTCTTTAGGCTATTAATAATTAAAGATGGATAGTCCAATCCGTTTGAGATGCACATCCCTAGATGAGCAGAAGTCCTTTATGGGCAGCATCTCAGAAGAAATCCTCACTTCAGTTTTTAGGGAAGTTGGTGGCGACACTTTTATAAATGTTATTGTGTTGATGTTATTGGGTCGAGAGTTCCTTGAGAATGTTGATTGATACCACATCTACACAGACATTACGTCTCAATTTTTTGTCTCTCCTCGACCTCAGAGGAGAGAAGGTTGAAATGTTGATGCTGCTGAGGAGGGTTTTTAAAGAGAAATTCCTAGAGGACAATGTCCATGTTGTTGTTTTTGCGGAATTAGGGGTGGGGATCCCTTGGCCAAGAGATATACCCAAGCTGTTGGAGTTAGGAAGAAATGTGGTCTGACAACCCTTTCTGTTGAACCTCAATGCAGAGCAACTGACGCGACATAGGAAATGGGTGCGGCTTGGGAGGGATTTTCTCCACAAATGGTTTTTCCTTGATGACTTGGACAAGTTGGACTACACATGGCTTGATGAATTCTTAGAGATTATCCTCTCTCAAAAATTATACTCAGATCAAGGGGAAGATGAAGATCCCTAGTCCCTATGGCCTACCCCTGGTGTTTTGAGTCTTGAGTTTGACATGCAAAGTTTCACTTTTTTGTTTTTCTTTTTTATACTGATACCATCATAGCACTGGTCCACTTCCAGTGCCCTAGTAGGCTAGTAATAGTAGTAGTTTAGTTTTTTGGGCTAGTAGTAAGAATTACCTAGCAAGTTGCAACCGTGAACCCCCTCATTTTCGCTTTAAAATTTTGGAGGGACTACGAAAATTATAAATTTTTTAAACATATTAATGGAAATTTTGCAACTTCATTTCAGTTTTCCTTTTAAGTTTTATGGATTTAACGATTTCAGTTTCATTAATTTTCACTTAGCATCTTCTTTGTTAAAATATTGATTGTCGTATTCTACTTTGACTGTATCTATCCAAATAAGGGTTTCTATGACATTGGCCCACTGCCAGTGACCTATTAGGTTTTTCTTTTAACTCAACAATGTAATTTTACGAAGAAAAATAAAAATAATTTTGCAAGTTCGTTTCAATTTGCGTTTTATGGGTACAAAATGATTCTTAAACTTCTCTGTGATTGCAATATTTTAATTAGTTTCTTTATCTGTGTATTAGACATTAAAGTATGCTTCAGTAGAAATAAGGAAGCGATGGATTGGTACTTCCATTTTTAAATCTGAGATTCAGAATTTTTAAAATGATTAAGTTTCTTTATCAGTCCAGAGACAAAGCAAGTTTCTATTTTTAACATTTAAAACACTTTTATTATTGTTTACTAATTAATTCATATCAATGTCATTAAATTAAAAAATAATTATAAAAAGTATGTGGTCTATATTGATAAATTATATATGCCAAATTTGCCGATGTCATTGTGTCATATCGATGTGTAATTTCGATTATAATAGAAATAGAAATAATTAAATTAATAATAAATATTGATAATTGAATTCAATGTTAAAGTCAGAGTTAAACATTACTCAATATATAATAAATTGTTAAATATTTAATTTAATAAAAAATTAAAAAAAATTAGGTGTGTGTTGTATTTCTGGCCGAAGGGGAAATAAAATGCAATTTTTGCATAACACTTCCAGAATCATGACATGTGTCCACTCAGGTAGGCATCAATTGAAAGGGAAAATAAACCCCATTTTTGTAAACCTATTCTGGAATCATGACATGTGTCCACTCACATAGTCGGTGCCATTCGATAAATCGATGATGACGTGTGAGGTGACTACTAGTACTGACAAGCCAAAAGTTAATTGGACCCGCGACACCTGATAGTGACTACCAACGACTGTTGGATGAGCATAAATCAACGACCCAAGGTGTATTTCGTGCCAATTTGGGGAACATTCACCTCTTTTCGCAAATGTCCCCTGAAAACAAGGCACGTGTCATGAATTAACACTCATGACTCAACTAAGTATAATTAAAATCTAAATTGGAGTAAAACTAAACATTTAATAAATGTAAATTGTAATAACTAATAAGAAATAAGCTCAATTTTGGGTCTTGACTCTCTGGTTGAAGTTGTAGACATATGTCAAACGATTAAGTGACACATGTCTTAGTGACATCAGATATTTGTCTTCATAAAGAAGCAATAAAAGTTAACATGAGTCATGACTAACGACTCGGTACTCACGAATGTACAATTTTTGCCCTTTAGGTTTTCAATCTAAGTTTTTCAGTTCTACTTCTAACTAGTATTGGAGATTCAGAAATGGGTTACGACTTTTAGGTTGAGGATTGAGGAATGGAATAAAGTCTCTTAGCTCTCTGCCCATTCGTAGTCTGTACAAATTGAAATAACGAGTAAAATCATGAGCACCTATGTCCCTCCTTTTAAATTTTTCAAATCTCGTGGTTTACTATTTAGATTGTAGAACTAGAATTAGGGTTTAATTTTGAATCACCCCTGTAAATTGTAGTTGTGTAGAATTATTTAAATTTTCCTACGAGTAAATAGTAATACTACGATGGGCAAAACAAATCCCAAGTTTACGAGTAAAAGGCAAAGATAGGCAACAGAGATAATAGACTTCCACAAAGTGGTTAAAACACAAAGTTTCACTGATGAATTCCATGATATTTATGATCATGTTATCCATGGAAATAAGGGAATCATGGAAATTAGATTTGCACTTGAAAATAAGTGGAAAGATCCAATGAAGGATTCAAAATTTTATCCATTTAACACCATGGTAAAGGCAACGACAAATAAAATTGCAGCGTGGGTTGTTGGGTCAGCACGCATGGAGATGCCTCAAGCATTCCCTTGTCCAGAAATTGTCACGGTCTGCGCAAAAAATTATGATGAAAATAGAAAAGCAATTGTCAATAAAAATACTTAGGAGGAAATTTCGTCAATAAACGAGACTGAATTTGTTAGTCTTTTGGACCTAGGGTTTGAAGCACAAATTTTAAATGTGCACATTGACCTGGGAAAGTTGACAGAGAATTATGAAAAAATAGATGTGATGCAGAAAGATTCATATATAAGAGGATAACAAACAGTTCTAGTCTGGATCCATATCATAAGCCTCCTTATGATTATGATATTTTTGTGCAATGGGTTCATGATAGTATTTCCTTTCTAGCATTTTGTTTGAGATTGGATAGTAACAAAGAAGTGGGTGCCAACATTCTTGAAATGATTTTTCATATTCATTGTGAAAAAAAACTAGTAAAATATAATTTTATTGAACACATTGTTCATTCCATGTAAGAACAATTACTAATGATTAAAAGAGGTTCACAAAAGGCATTTAGATTCACAACCTACTTGTGCTATCTTCTTTTAGAAAATCATCGTGCAATATTTCAGACAAACAAGCTTCAAAGTCAGGTCCAAAATCCAATAGATGAGTGATGACAAAAGAGACTATAATAATTTTGTAGACTTCTTTTTCACACCAATGTATCTAAAAATTACAAGCACTCCAATGCCTAGATTGCCTGTGTCTTGTAGAGATTGCATTCAACCTGAAAGTAAAATACAATTGGCTGACTGGTACTTCATGGAAGACTACATGGTGTTAAGGTTTTACAGTTCAGTGGTAGAACCCTACAAACTTCCAATACATGTGACAGAGAGGGTATTTGCATTGGAATATGTACGCCATATGGAGAGCAAAGATGTACTCTTTAATGGTCAGCAAAAGAAAATGATATTTCCTTCCTTGCCTTTCTCATTTGGTGGGTTTACGTTTGAGAGAAGAGGATTCAAAGTGGCACAAGGTCTTTTTTACAATTTTTTCATTTTGCTATTGATAGTCACTGGCAGTATGATCCACTCAACATAATTGGAACAAAGCTTAGAGAGAATGGGAGCTCTCCAAGAAAATGTCAACATGAGAGTATGCCATTGATAGAAAATTTTAAAAACATGGAGTCCTAGGATGAGGTCAAAAAAGAGATGGAGGAATACGCCGCTGAAAATAATATTTCAATACAAGAATTGTCATCACATATTATGGCATTGCACAAACATAAAGGAAAAGTGCAACAAAGGACATCCTACAATTTCTACTAGAAAGTTGTTGAACCATCTAGAAAAGCTATTCCAAAAGACCTAGTGGGTCAATGTAAACATGGTAATTGGGCTCAAACCAAAATTTCTGATTTTTGGGAAATGAGGAAGAATCTCGGTGAGCCAAAGACCTCTGCAGATCTTTATGAAGTGGAAGAGGATCAAATATTTAGCGATTTGTGGAATGAGGAGCATCTAGCTAAAGCATATCACAACGATGATGATCGTCAAGATAATGAGTATGAGAGGGATTTTTTGAATCCAACGTCCACTAATGTATATTCAATTGTTACTGGAGTCGATGTGTCCACAAAAGAAAATATAGCAAAGGGGCAGAGATTATAGAAAAAATAGGTTTTCCGGGTTGGGGTGGTCTAGGTCCCACAGGACAAGGGCCTTGGTTTCCACTTGCCACACCCGCTCCACCAAAATGTGGTGAGACACCAGTCCTTGGAGGTTCATCAAAAAAAGGTACTACTTAGTCTGATACCCTTGCGCCTTCATTTGTTGTAGCTTCAAATCCAGTTCCACCTTTTCCAAGCACTCATATTCAATATGAATCAAGTGTCACTCCCATTGGTGGGGATGTCATGGGTAGAACTAGTGGTCCAAAAAGGACATTACAATTGGACATGAAATCAGTGGATCACAGAGATCAAGGCAGTGTAAAGAAGCAAAAGGTTATGACAACAATGCCAATTGTGTATGTGACTGTGAGTCCAACAATTTCCACACCTTCAGGACAAAACTCTCTGAACAGTCCAAAAAATCCACTTGTAATGGGTCAGGGTGTTACTGTTGCTAATCCTCATGGTGCAATTATTAGAACCACAGGTGGAAGCTCGTACATCACTGCAAGTTCTATTTCACCTTTCAAACATTCAATTGTGTTAGAAAACCCTGATTTTTGTTTCAATGATTTTGTGACTAACTTTGAACAAACAAAAATAGGAATAGACAAAATACTAAGACATTGAAGAGGGATGCAGTTGTTGCAGCTTGTGATGCAAAACCTGCATCGAATAGGTTATTTCCCACATATGACCCAAACAAAGATATGATGGAGTTCATGGTTGTTATGCCCCCAACTAGAGATAATAATCCACCAGAGAGTCAGTTAGATCCATCTGATTTTGACGTTAGCACCCTCCAAATGGATTTATCAAAAATTAAAAATGTGGACAAGATTAATGTGTCAAAAATGGCTAACCAAGTGGTCTACAGTTCAGTGATGAAGTTGGAGAAAGGGATAGGAAAGCTTCTGGGCACAATAGAAAAGTTACAAGCAGACCTGACAAATCAAAAGGCAAAGGAGAAAATAGCAAATATCAGGTGCAAAGAATTAGAGAAAAGGATAAAAAATTCTTCCTCCAAGGAAGCAATTGCACAGCAAGAACATATGGACACAAAACTGAAAATTTTGAGGGAAAAATTGGAAGAGAGCAATAAAAAAGTTGAGGATGAAAAAGCCTCTTCAGTACGTTTATACAAAAGCGTGGAGAATACGAAACATGCAAACAATAAAGTAAATAAGGAATTGGAGAATGAGAGGGTAAAATCAAAACTGTGGGAAGAGAAAACAGAGGAAACAAGAAAATGAAGTGAACACCAGTTGTCAAAATTGAGAGAAGAGCTAAAGAAGGCAAATAATACAATTAAAACTTACAAAAATAGCTTGAATGACAAAGTAAAATATACAGTCAAGCAAATAAAACAAGAAATTTGGGGGAGAATAAAGGTGAGTGGTGATACTTTGTGTGATTGGTTTGAATTGAATGAAAGTCTTAGAGATGTTTTTGGGAAGCTCAAAGAGCACGTTGAGAAGAACAAAAATCTTTCTCAGAGAGAATATTGCAAAATAGATTTTACAAAAAATCAACACAATCAGTGACAGGTATTTGGCAAGCAAGGGAATTAATGACCACCTTCGTGCAACAATAAAGGCAACATTTTTCTTTCAAAAATGTCAAAAACTAAGGGAAGGAGAGGAAATTGTGGCCGTATATGGGAGAAATCTCGCAAAGATGCATAAAAAATAACTAAATTAATAAGTTTTGGTTTGCCAAATCCTGGTCTTGGTCCTAGCAACTCATCAAAAAAATTTGTTGTAAGAGATGCTTACAAAAAAAAGTTGGAGGACACAATGATGCCTGACTTAGGCAATCTTCCTCAGGACACAACTCATGAAGGCATTACAAATTGCATCAAACCATTGAAAATTTTGAATGTAGTAAAGGATGGATCATTGCTTTCAAGTCACTCTTACAAGTATGGATGGGGTCATTTACTATAACTTGAAAATTTTGACCTTCCAAATGATGCATAATGGAGCATACTAAAAACACTGGTAGAATCATATCACCAACCATAGTATGTGAAAGTTCTTTCAATCATATCTATATTTTATTTCTAATGGCTTGAATTGATTTTAAAGTTTGAACTTGTTTTTGAACAGGATTAATGTATCAGATCATATGCTATTGCTAATTTACTAAACCGACCTATCAAATGCAGAAATGTACAGTTGCAGAGGTGTTGTACTTGTCTTACTGATTTTGATTTTGAGACTTCACATGAGGCAAATCGACCTGAAGCTGTTGTTGCTCCCTTGTTTCTATAAAATCGAATTCAGGGTCATTTGCTAAGGGTATTGTACTATTGAATCATTGAGTTTTGCAAACAGAATCACATAGAGTTGTGTACTTACTATTATTAATAAATGAATTTTTACATTGTATCATATTTATGTAAGGAAACTCAGGTGCGAAAACAGCTTCCTACGCTAATCTCTATAGGAAAGTATTGTGCAAATTCTTTTAAATCCTTACAATTTCAGATTCGTTAACTACTTTAACAAAGATATTGCAACC
>MU223494.1:78389-151399 GCA_018584345.1 Thuja plicata
AATACAACTTTACAAATCAACGACGCCCATAGGCCATATCTATTAACGATTCTTATAATAAAAACAAAATAGAAAAGCACTTCAAATTTCTTAAAACATTTTCATATATTTTTTTTAAACATACGTTATTACAATTTACATCATTGTAAAAACCTTGGTAAGCTGCTACCACCAAAGGGAGACACAGTAGAGACTAGGACAAAGACAAGGACAGAGACATAGTCAGGGACTATCTGGCTGAGGCTCCCTTCCTTCTATATGGAACTTTGAAGAGAGGATAATCTCAGAGAATTCTTCTAGCCATCGATAGTCCTTGGTATCCTCCAGGTTGTGCCACTTCCGGAGGAAATCTCTCCCAATCTGTGCCCACTTTCGATGACGCGTGAGCTGCTCAACATCAGGGTTCAGTAGAAATGGTTGCCTGGGCACAATTTCTCCTAGTTGTAGAATCCTCGACAAATCATTTGCCCAAGGAATACCAAACCCAATTTTTGCAAATACGACAACATTCACATCGTCGCCGAGGTACTCTTTTCTGAAAACTTTCCTCAGAAGCATGAGAATTTCCACCTTTTCCCCACCCAGGTCCAACAGAGATGCCATGAACCAAGACAAAATGTCGGTCTTAGCTCTATACCTATTTTCATTCTTCATAAATTCACGTCCCAGCACCATCCTTATAGCCTCCTTGGTGAAGGCTCCCAACTTCGTAGCTACAGATGCCAGGATTGGGTCCGTGACCAGGCCCAAAAAGGCCTTCTGATCCTCCAAGCAGTGCATCTTAAATGAATTGGAGTGTCCGTTGAAAATCAAACTGATTAGTATTCTAATTTTTGATAAAAAAATAAAGAGAACCGAGCAGTCGCAGACTATTTCCCCAAATCTGCTTTGACAATCATAATTTAACGAGTGTATATCATCTATTTATAAGCCCTGATTGAAATTCTTTCTCTGCTCTAAAGATCTAATTAATTCGTAAGTAAAATGGTAACTGTCCTTCAACAATCTCCAAATCTTTCATATTTAATGCAACATTGGGTGAAATTAGAAATAACACTTATGATAAGACATTTGCTTTCTTTGGAATAACGAAGGTCGAACGTCACGCAGGTGGACATAACAATTCTTTATTATTAAAAAACTTGAAATGTGTGCGCACTCCGCAGAAATAATATGCAAAGTAGTGGCGGCAGGAAATGAAGCTTTACCATTGATGTAAGATGATCGAACGGTCAGAAAACAATGTCCTTAAATGACATGAAGTTTTCATTTAAGTCTTAACTTAAAGGCATTATTCTATCGAGGTAAATTGGTAATGAATAGATAATGATGTCACAGTTCACACTTATCTGTCATTGAAAATTGAAAGCCTCCATCTAAGCCGCAATTAATTGTCATTACTTTACTTGATGTCATATCTACTCATCGCCATTAATTAAAATTTCTATCTAATATTACCGAAAACGGCTATGCAGCACACAAAATATGTCTGATATGACAATTTGATAGGTTTTATTAATTAAATTTAAAACTATACGACAGTTGTTTATATTTTTTAAATTAATTAATAAATCTTGTCACAACTCACAGACTCACAGTCTCACATGTCCGTTGGATTACAACATATCAACGGCCAAAGATGAATTTTGGGCCTATTGATGGTCTTCATAATTTTTACGAAAAAATCTCTGCGGAATCATGACACGTGGTATGATTGATCGTGGACTTATTGGTACGATCAATCATACCACGTGTCATGATTGTGTCGAGAGTTTGCCGTAAACATTATGAAGACCAACAATAGGCCCGAAATTCACCTTTGGCCATTGATATGTTGTAATCCAACAGACATGTGAGTCTGTGACGTCATAGTGGTGGGACCTGATGCAACTTCAACATCAAATCAGAACCATTGGATTAAGAGAGATGAATGGTGGAAGGTGCATTTCAGAAGAAATGTGGTGACATAACTCCTTTACTGAAAACTCTCTCCAGAAACATCACACGTGTCATTCTTTGAGAATGAAAACTTAGGAGAATTAAACTTTAATAGTTATTTCCAATTATTAAATCGCCATACCAACTATACAACTATTCTCTTAAATCGCCAAGTTTATATGTATTTTTGAAATACATTCGCCATGACAAATAATTAATTACAATATTTGGAAAATTATTTTGCCATAATTTATCAGTAAAATTTTCCAGCTTCGCCAATTAAATTAATAATTTTCCTATTAAAATCATTTGTTGTCGCCATATTTTTATAAAAATGGTATACGGTATTAAAAAAATTCGCCACCAAATATCCATAATTTGAACCACAATTCGCCATCAATATTAAAAATTTTCCCTCCAAAAAAAAAGGTGATTCGTCACAATTTTATACTTTTCGGGAGGTGGGGGGGTTTCTTAAAGTTATCCCTACCTATAAACACTCAATGTGATTAAACATGTAGTAACACATCTCATGCCATGCTTAAGACCTCTACAAATGCTAATTTGGCTAGCCTTAAACAAATACCCTTTTGGTTTCTATTATAGAAACAAGCTCCTAAAAAATACCAAGTGGTATAACATAAACCATGTGCCAAAAAACCATGTGTACTCATCATTGAACCCTCATTTAATATTACATACAAGTTTTCACTTTATTGAATATCTTTCCCCAATATTAAATAAACACAATATAATCTCCCAATTTGGCACTCACATTAAATATAATCCTAATGTTACAATACAATACAAAGTGGCCCAACAAATGGAATCTCTACATGATGCATGTCCATCCAGGTGCTCATAGGTGCAACACACATAATAGGAAAATTGAACATTACAAATATTACGCAAGGTATACAACAAGTAGGAGAATGTTGGGATAAGGAGAAGTGTTCATGGGTGTATTGTAATTTTTGTTGATTAATACAAGATAATGGATGCTTTTGGAGGTTAGGTTTTCCCCCCACGAGGGTTTTTCCAAGGTATATCTTGTGTCATCTTTGATATGTACGTTGTTTATTCTTTTGCATATGGATTTTGAGTACTTATTTGATTGATTTCTTATGTGGGTTATGTGAAAATTGTCATTGTATGACTACATATTTTCTAACAACTTTGACAAAACAGAAAGAGCCATCAACATGAATGATTAATCTAGACTTAAGGATGCAGGCAATCAGGGCCTTGAGGAGATTATCGATCAAGCCAGCTAAGGGGTTAATTGGAGATGCAATATGCATTGAAACTATGAAGGATACTGAGGACTTGAAGGCTTTGGTTGTTGTCATGCAAGAATAACTAGATAGCAACATTATGGACAACTACACATACGTAGTAAGACTCCATAAGAATTTGTTAACCCTACCTTAGATCGAGCATTTATAGGAGGTCATAAAGGTCTATAGAATTTTGTTCCACATTCTTTGCAATTGAAGCAAAACAATATAATCTTTTTACTAATGAATTACCATTTAAATTGGAGGATACTAATGAATTATTTAAATTGGAGGATACTAATGAATTATTAATTTAGTAAATAATAAGTGAAAAGATGAAGTTTCTATTAAAAAATGAAGTGAACTTGTGAAAGAAGAATTTTTTTGTTAAAGACTCTTAAATTTAACCTATAAGAAAAGAAATTACTAGTTTCTAATTATATTTTTACATAAATTTTTATTTTCCACAATACAATACCTTGGTTCTCATAAACAATACCTGCACTAGATAACCTATAACTAATTACAAAATGTAGAATTTTGACCCGTATCCATATGTGATATGACTAACATTGTAAAACAATTAATCATCTTTACATATTTACAATCTTCACATTAGATCAAAGAAAAAGTGTACATGAATGATGTGAGAGACACTCAAAACACAAAATCAACCCCAATAGTTAACTAGCATACTTTTTCTCTGACATTATGATCTTCTTTATTGTTTGAGACGAAAATATAGTGATTTGATCATGACATCTCATAGTTAACAGGGACTGGTGTCAGTATGACTTGAGACACCATCTTAGACTCTTACTCCAAGAGTTTCATAAGATTTGAAGGGCTATGCAGCCTTGTCATACACTTTTTCCATCCCTCCCTTTGTTACGATGGTGACAAGATTCGGCCTTCTTGTTACGATGCATTCTGTCCTCGTATGTTATAAATTTCAATCGATGTAGCCAACATAAATTAATGTATTGAAAATCATAATTTTAACAAAATTTATTTATTTATTCATCCATTTTTCAGAAATCCTTGTTTACTTAATTCTCGTACACCTCACCTGGAAAATGATATTTTTGGCTTGTGTGATTGATTTTATAGGGTCACATGGGGATATCTCAAGATGGGTATTATATATAATTATTCTGGTTCCTATGATTGGATATTCTACTATTGATTATCTCGTACTAAATTGTACAATTGAGTCATCTAATGTGGAATGAATAAAATAACATGCCACCTAATTGCAGCTGCAAATTTAGAAGACCATTCTATAATTAGATCAAAACCGGCCTCAAAGGGTGGTCAATAAACGTACCTTCTAAATCTTGAGTTTGAAACCCATTAATTTTTCAATATGAAACACAACAGAAAAACCGCATGAAATCTACGCAATTCGGCAAAGATGAAGTCAGAGGATTGGGAATATTCTCAACTATTCCCCTCTTTCGGTGGTGCATCTTCAATCTGCAGAGCTTATTTATACAGATGAATCACTTTTACTTGTACCCACAGGATAATACAGATTGAAGAAGTTGAATACTGTGGCTTTCATTGCAAAATGGAAGCACCATTGAATCACCTTTGGTTTTTGTTGGTTTTGCTGCTATTCAGTGGTGTGCCATGTTTTGGTGGAATAACTAGCAAGTATGTGAGGAAAACTGAAGCATCTATGGACATGCCCATGGACAGTGATGTTTTCAGGATCCCAGAAGGTTACAATGCTCCTCAACAGGTAATTCACATTCCCCTGTTTAGAACAGGTTGTTTTCTTTGGCTGTAATGGGTCAAGATTGAGATGATTTGCCTACTGCATTCATTTGATTGTGTGTAATTTATCTGTTCTGGGAATTCAGGTCCATATCACTCAAGGAGACCATGAGGGTAGGAGTGTGCTTGTATCATGGATTACACCCTCTGAGCCTGGGTCTAATACTGTTCTATATGGTACTGAGCAATCCAAATACGAATATTCAGCAGAAGGGATTGTTACCAGCTACAACTATTATAACTATACATCGGGCTACATTCATCATTGTACAGTGAAGAGATTAAAGGTGGGTGGTTATTTATCCTTTTACTGTTCATATTAAAACAAGATAAAGTATTGCTTTCTTGGTTGGCGGAGGAGCTGGGAGTGGATCCTCTGGTAACAATAAAAGTGTGTTAGCTGTTCACTTGATTAGCATTAAATTGTTTCTGTAAGTGTTCAAATTTCAAAAAAATATTCCAGGTTTTGTTTGATTATTTTCTGTATAATTGTATGTATGTGATGGGATTCCACCCTAAGATTATTTGTTCATAAGTGAGTAGAAATTAGTGACAAAATAAACCCTAGACCACTTATGACGCCATTTAAAACCAGGAAATATTCCAGTTCAACCTATTGAAGCACTAGCTTTGCATTAGCTTTAAGCAAGAAGTCATACAAGCTCCTTAAGTCCGCATTTTTAGTTTCCTAGAATATACTGCAGGATAGGTTGATATAGGCATTCACTGAATGTAATTTGCCTCTTTTACTATATGGCCTGCAGAATCACACATTTATATGGGTGGGCATTAAGCAACTTGTAATGATGGTACCCAGAAGTTGAAACAAGAGCACTGGAATTTTTGACTTCAAGTTGAACTAATCAGAAGCAATTCAATTTTGTTTGGAAGCCTAGAATCGTGTTAAGTCAGATGATACAACAAAAGTCATGGAAGGCACATACCACATTAGTGTTAGTGTAAGAGAAATGTTTGTGAAACATATTAGAGAATCTCGAGTCATGCATTTTTTCATGTTTGAAACTGGAAAAATAGCTTCTTATCCCAATTAATTTGTAGCGTGGTTCAAAGTGGGGGGGTTCTTAAACTACGTATGCTTTGTGCTGCTTATAAAATTTAGTAGCAGATTTATTTTAGGTGGTCTCATGAGTATCTTTTACAAAAAAAAAAAACTTTTACCGCTGCGTTTTTTTTCATCTGGAACTTAAAATATGCAGAAATATTTAGAGATGAATCTAGTTAGAAAATTATCGAAAAATATGGAGGGAAGGTTTAGTCTATGACCATGTAGAAAAAAGGAAGTGGTGGTTGCCTAATTCAATGGATGCTAAAATTATAAATGCTAAATAATAACAGCTCCTATTTTCCTTGATGTTTCTAAAAATTCCTCTAATCTGCTAGTGGAATATACATGGGATCACTTTTACCTTATAAAATAGCAGCAGTTGCTCTCTGGTTCGATATAGTTTTGCCAACCTGACATTAAATCCTAAAATCATCTTAATGTACCTGCTAATCCCCATTCATTTCCACAGTGCTCCCTTGCACTTACTAAGTTTGATGCTTAATTTGAAATCTTCTCCTACATTAGTGGAGCTGCTACAGGTTAAGGATTTAAAAGATTTATATAAATTTTAAAAACAGATTTATATAATAAAAATTAAAATTCACAGTTTATTAAAATAAACAGAAAAAAAAAAAATCATAAGACCACTAGCTCCAGTAAAAATCACTAAGAAATTTGAACACTAACCACTAAATAAAATTAGCCAGGCAGCCACATGGGAGCTTGTTGTTAGCCTGTGTAAAAGCACAATAGGATATAGTTCCACCAATCTGACATCAAGTCCTCAAAACATTACACAGATAAAAAATGGGAATGCACAAAACAAAAAATTCATGTCAAATAATCATTCTTGTATTTGGTTATCTACTTATGAATAGCAATATATACAATAATTGCCTGTTTTGAGAAGTGGGGTTAGATTATTTCTGTCAAATTTCAGCTTTGCTCTAATGTTTCACATTTTCTGTCTTGGATAACTATTTTGATCTTAGAAGACAAGATCTTACTTTTAGTGTTGGTAATTCTTTTTCTAATGTGATTGCAGTATGATACCAAATATTTTTACAAGATTGGATTGGGAAACACAACACGGGAGTTTTCATTCTTAACCCCCCCAAAGATTGGTTTGGACACACCATATACATTTGGTGTCATTGGTATGTCTACTAAAATATCTCTCATGAATTATTTGAGTTTTGTTCATTAAGTACATTTTATTTTAGTTATTTTTGTACCCTGACAGTTTTACAACTCAGAGCATTCCAGGTTGTTAAACATAGTCTGAGCACAATAGCCTTAGTTTTTAAATTTACAATAAGCGCTCTGCAAAAGTACAAAGATGCAGTGATAAGAAACATGGCCAGCAAAGACTAAACAAACTTAAAAATTGCTGGTAGAGTGGAGTAAAATTTTAAGCACAACAATTTCTTGTATGTATATGGAGCTCAGTTATGATTCAAAATCATGTTTGTTGATTTTTCTTTCAGCCATGTCAGAGAGTTGGGAATATCCTATAAAAATTCATATGCACGAATTGTTTTAATTAAAAGCTATAGCATGAGAGGAGGAACCTTGAGAGAGGAAATCTACTCTTAGAGCCAGAAGGAAAGGGCTGATTGAGACAAAGTTCTTATATACTGTAGTGTGAAGAGTATCATTGTTTATCTTGTCAAAGGGACCAATACAGCGACTGACGAGGCCCTCAAAAGAAAACTCTAGGCCCATGGCCAACAATCCTTGAGAGTCAAGATCTAGGTAGCTGAACTTCCACCGTAGGAGAAAGAAAAGCATGTGGGGCTTTGGTGGCTGCTTGTGAAGGGATAATTTGTCTCACAAATATGTCAGTCTGTGCTACTAAATATTGTTAAAAAATAAATGCTTGGCACCCTTAATGGCTGAAATTTGGTTAAAAAGGGAAGGACTAATAGGGTTGTCTTGGAAGTATTATGTACAGATTGATTTCCAGAATTAACTTCTTCCAAAAGATAAATGGCCAAATACATTTGGTATGTGTAACAGAAAAAGGTAGTAAGGTGCTATCATGAGTGTATTTTCAAGCAATGTTATCTCCTTCAGATTTTCTTCATAGGCACGCCAAAATAAGGTGCATGTCCATCTCCATACGCTAATGACAAGACAACAAATCTTTTTAACTTACTTTATAAGGTGAACAACCTTGTTTTATAAGAACTGAATTTAGGCCAAACTTTCTTGCTTTATAAGAACTGAATGTAGGTCAAACTTTCATATCAATTATTTGGATTTATCTAGTTATATTGCCTCATTAGTTACACCAACTTCACAACCTAGGTTAGATTGTCTGTCTGTAGATGGAATGTAGTGAACACATCAACTTGGTATTATCATTCCTCACACAATGGTCCAAATATTTCTTTAGTAGATTTCATTACCAATAGACATTTTAGGTTTTAGGAACCCAAAGTGCACGCATAAATTGGTGAACAAGTCAGGTGGCCTCTTCATTTGATAATATCTTCTTGTATGGAATCAATACAGACATCTTGCTAAGATGATTTCAACGAAGGGAAGAAATGATCATTATCATGTTTAATCTAGGGAAACCACCTAGAAAGTCCATAGATATGCTTTGCCATGGGCTGTTAGTTACCGCTAATTTTGTATATAATCCCATTTTTATATTGTTGTGTTCCTACTTCCTAGTGCTAAATTGTGTGTGCATTTATGAAATTTGTCACATCCGTTTTCAGTTTGGAACTATATACAGCTATCTTTGCAAGGCATACAGACTTTGTCCAACTTATAAAACAACCTTTTCTTGATGTGGTAATCTTTTATCTGCTCTTAATCATGGTCTTCAGGAAGATTAAATTGCTGAAACTCTTCCTCAAAATCGTGATCTTTGTCATACTGCTCTTTGTACACCTTGCGGTTTGAGATTTGAATGGTTTGAGCTGCATGATAGTGCCTATCGCTACAACTTTCTGAAGAAAAGTCTAGGTAACATTAGTAGAAGCCATGTTAGTGTTCACATTGGTAAGTATAATAATGTGTGAAGTTTAAATAAAAGTGAGTTATAATAGTAACTCACATAGCTATTCTAAGTGTGTATGTAATTGGTTGAGATTTCATAACGAATTGTTATAATGAGTCATTTAATTAGAAGAGTTGTTTCCTAAAATATAATATCCAATTCCTATAAATTTGCATATGTATTGTTGAAGAAATCTGAAATATGAATTAGAAATTTATTATTTTTTGTGTAGAAAATTTTCAGTTTGTCTCTGCCTGAAATCTCAATAGACATACCTATTGCCTTATTGGTTATCCTCGATTCCCTATATCTATCTCCCTTTACAATATGATGCTCTTTTCTCATAAAGGATATGGTGACTCTTTTTTAGATTATTGTAAATGTTTTCAATTATTTTCCTTTACCTTGTCAACATAGAATTTCTATATACATATCCTAAAGTGGTGGTTGGTGCTCAATAAACACTAGACAGTTATCCGAAGCTCCTTTTAGCCCATATTCTGCCTTTTCATGATATCTATTCACATCTATGGGATAAAGAAATAGTCGCTATGGAAGAAATATAATAAAAACTAGTTGTATTTCGACAGAGCCTATTTGATAAAACCCTATTTCTGAAAATAGTGTATACAAGTCCATTCTCACGTATAATATTCCTTACCTGTTTACTTCCATTCATATGTAGCCTTCTACACTAATGCAGAGATATCAGCGGGTACATAACACTCAGTATCTCTTCTTTCTATCTATTTTGGCTATCTTTAAATTCCTTCCACTTAATCAAATACATTTTACACATTTAAAACTTATGCATTTAAAATTTATGGCTGAGGTTCAATATAAGTGAATATAGTCTCTCTCCTAACAGCTATTTTTTCAATAAAACTTTTGTTGATTTCTTATTCAAAGGAAGTCTGGATACTATTGATCAAAGATTTGACTGTACTCTATTTTATATATTTGCACAGTTTCGAAGATTGAGGAAAACTGAAGCTTTAAACATTCAGGATATTTTCTTGTTTGGTAATCCATCACAAACATAAAAGTGATACAGGATTTTTTTAATAGAATAACCGTGCTCTTACCAGTTTGAACATCAAAAGCTATGATAAACTCTTTGTCCGTTTTGACCAAGCAATATGGTGTAATTACCATACAACCATTATTTAGGATGTCAAACATGATTATCAATAACTCAATGAAGTGGAAACAAATAAGAGCCTTTTTGGCATTCACTCTGATCCTTTGGACCTGAGGAGATTTTGACACTTATGTCCAAGGTTTAAATTTTAAAATGCTACTGCAAGTTTACATGATAGATTTTTTATGAAGTACGCATAATTATTTTCTTCACAAGATGATGTACTGTGAGTGTCTACAGAGAGTTTGTTGTCTTGAAAATGTGGAAGAGCTTGCAAACTTCACCTTTGATAAACTGGTGTGCAATATAATGCTCCATTCACTCTTGCTTATTTCCCTCCCAATTGCTTGGATAAGTGCCAAAATAATTGTGTAGGTGTAAATTTGCTATTCGTAGAGCTATTAGTTGATGCTTTGGCTGTATGTGATCACAATGTGGAAACCTGTTCTATGGACTCTTCCCATCCCACATGTCTTTTTCTTCTCATTTCATCCTACAATAACTCTATCTGGCAATTTCTCTAGCTAATAGACATCCCCAGACAATTTTACACATTTTAATTGTCACCACAATTAATGCCTTAGGAGGTATCTAAAATTCGCAGTTGGGCCATTATGTTGGTCCTATTAAGATTTCAACAATACATGCATCTTGGAGTTTCAGGATATCTAATATGATTTGTCTTCATCTAGTTGACTGCACTGGATGAGTGGCATCAAGTGCCACTATGCAGTCATAATCTCTCCATACCATACACTGATCCATTACAGCTAATTCAACATAATCTAAGGCTCTCGTGTGTGCCAATCTAATGCCCACTTTTTCTTTTGAGAAGGAAAAACCTCCAACCTGATAGGGGAAGTACCCTTTTCCCTTCTCATTTCCATGTGAATTTAAAATACTGCCTGTTGATAATATACAATCTTCTGTAGTATTTTTTTCGATCAAGAAGAGCCTTCAAAAGTGTCACTTTTGATCTATACTTCCAAACCTCTCGAAGCCATCTCCATTGATCTATAGATGTCATCATTATATCAAAATGGGCTCTTGAGAGTCAAACAATCTGGTCTGGTTGAATTATCTTCTATAGTCACACAACATCCTACACAAATATCTTGTAAAATAAGAACTACTTCTATTTTTATCTTCACCGACAATAACTTGTGAAGATTGTCTAAAGATGTAAGAATAATAAATGTAACTTTCCACTAACTCCTAGAAAATATTAGGGATTCATATGCGGTTCAAAAAGTGAACTTTGAGAAGTTTCATTGGCTTTTCTCCTAAAATTTCACCAATTCAAGTAAAGCCCTTAGAGCATTTGTAGCAATCAATTATAAATCTAGAATCTAGAGCTGGTGGAGACTTAATCACTTAAACAATTGTCACATTCTTTTCTAGACTTTTTTTGGATCTAAATGGTCAACTATGATATGTTTTGCATACATGCATGTGTAGCTGAGTACGCAAGCTGGTCAAAAACTAAGTGGAAACTTGTGGGTTTGAATGGCATCCCTTATTGGAATATCTGGTATAAAATGTGCTAGCTTTTTATGCAAGGCAGGTTGAGAGCTTTGTTTAGAAGACCAATGCAACGATATAGCCTCATAGAAGTTACTGATGGAAATGAATGGTGTATTGTTTCAAACAACTTCTAGAGGCATTGATAGCTTAAGATCCATTTGGGACACCGAAATAAAAGAGCACAAGAGGATCATTTGTGGATATTTTTTTTTATTTGGCAAGACTGTTTGATCATGCTTGAACGTTAAGGGAACAATAGCTGAATGGCTAGTTAGGACAAAATATGACTTGGACAACCTACCGCATATACTTTCTAATTATCTTACACACAAGTGAATGTATTATATCTTAGCTGGTCTGCGTCCCATGAAAATACCAATCAAATTACATTATATAATGCTGTCAAAAGAAGTGTAGACCTTCAAACTGATAACCATTATTGACTATGAGGTACACTGTAAATTTTCCTCACTTTGAATCCATATTCTCTGCACCAAAATGTTAGAAACAGCAATGCAACCAATCTTATTTTATTACCCCATGCAATGGTTTGCGTCTTATTTTGTAAGGATGCATTGCCATATCTTTTCATAGAATTTAATAGAAGACCTATGAATCAACTAACCATTAAATGCATATATATAATTCTGAAATTACGAAAAAACCTTTTAACTTGTGGCATGATTATTCCAAAGAGCATATCATGCTTTGAACCCACTATTCTGTATCACAATTCATGCAAACCAAAAGACAACAAACCTTAAATTGCTTGTAGCTTCTACATTAATAGTCTAACCATATATTAAATTTTCAAATTGTCCAAGGGGTTGAGCTCAATTGGTTATAGCTTTGGGTTTTCATTGTGGAGACCTGAGTTCAAATCCCCATAGGGACATCTTGTGTGACTCTTAGTCTTCTTAGTTGGCTTATGGTTTCTAGCGTGTTTGCTTGAAAGGAGCTGATATTTGTAAATGATCTCTAATATAAAATAAAAAATAAAAATTCAAATTCTCTTTCACTGTTAAAACCTAATTGCATATTGTAGTACAACATAACTTAATAATTTTCTAGGTTATGGTACTTAGCAAAGCACATACCATAAATGTTTTCGGTTTAGGCTGCACTAAATAAAGGTTTGGAACTTTGGGTGTATGAAACTTATTGTAGACGTAACAACCTAAAAAAAGCTGTTTGGCATGGTTGTAATTTTTAATGATGTCAAAGAAAATGAAGAAAAAATATTTGAATTAAAACATTTAGTATTTATGCATCTCTTATAGTTTGCTATGTGTTATTTTTATAGAATACTTGAGAACCTGTGTATTTTCATAGGATCCATGGTGTTCTACAAGTAGATTTAGCATTATAATGCATTGATTTATTTTCATTAAATACTAAAATGGATTTATTACCATTAGTCTCAAATTTTAATATGAGTAGATTTGGTGCATATATTTCATGTTTTTTCAGAGGAATATAATTCCTCTAAACTTTTTTTTTCCTCGTAAGTTTAGAATTCCTCCTAACTTTTCTTCTTGAAGTTTTCCGTTTTTAAATGTTCAATAAGGTTAATGTGCATCGATTTTTTCTAGATATGATTATCTGCTTTGATCTGATAAATAAAGCACAGGTTTAAACGAAAGATGAAAATATATATTGATATGTAGTACTTAGTATTAAGTTATTGTTATGTATGGACATTTGCAATTTACTTCTGTTCATATAAAACTGTTGTACCTACGACTGTATGACTTATATAATGTTAATATGAGTTTCCACTCATAAAAAGGCCAGATCATATTTCAGGACCTTGGATATGCACAATAATGAAAGCATTCTCAAATCTCAGATCTGTGTATATTTGTTCTCTTCTGTAGATAACTCGTTTATTACTTATAAAAAGGATGATGTCTTAGAAATTGGGAAGTTCTGAAATCCAGGTTTATTTTCTTTTACCTGACGAATATTGAACTGCAGGATCCATTTTTCCAACAGTATTCATATTTAAGTGTACTGTAATGGCTGGATTGGTTTGTGTTATATGCTAAAATTTAGAAACATATTCTCTTTCGCCAATGGTCATTTTCAATAATGCTATTCCCATTGGCTTTGGAAGGATGTATCTGTGATTATTGAGCTCTATAATGCTATGCTTATTTGTGGATAGAATATTACGAATCCCTCAAAACTTTTCTAACAAAAAGGTTTTAATTTTCAAAAATCATTGTTAATTGTAATACATAAATTATTCCAATCCTCTCTTTGATTATCTCTCTTAAACCTATTTGAAAATTTTGGATTGAGTAAGGATTGTAGTAACCATCCTCCATAGAACTAATTCCTTAGTTTAAGCTTTGTCATAAATTTTTGGCTGTCTTTGTGGTCCTGAACTACAAATCTTGTGAAACTTAGGTTACTGTTTTCTTATTGTCAGATAGAAACTTATTCGCGGACAAAAATCAAGATTAATAACAATGAAATTCTTAACTTGAAAGGGTAATCAAGTCTTTGATTTGAAATAAGATAGTGCACCTATCGTAGTTTTACTCCTTGGTTTAGTTGTTATGAGAGTTGTTGTTTATGCAGGAGATCTTGGTCAAACATTTGACTCAAATAGGACCTTTCAGCATTATTTAAAGACACAAGGACAGACAGTTCTGTTCGTAGGAGATCTTTCTTATGCAGATAACTATCCATTTCATGATAATAGAAGGTGGGACACTTGGGGCCGATTTATTGAAAAAGGTGCAGCTTACCAACCTTGGATATGGACAGCAGGAAATCATGAGATTGATTTTTCTCCTGAAATTGTAAGTAGTTGCATCTCAATAAAAAACTGGTGTTATCATTGGAGTTGGCTGATATTTCAGTTAAGAATTATCTAGATAGTTGAGATTTAATGTTTTCTTAGGTATCATACTCATGTAAATGGCAGTTGTCTTTTACATCGTGATTTGACTTTGACTGTTATATTTTGCTGACAATATAGTCCTCTTTCACTTTTTTGATGGTTTAACAAAGAAAATTGGTGTTCTTTTTCATTTTTGTGAAATTTATTATAAATGAACTCTTTCATCAACTCTCTTTGGTATCTACATAGTGAACATGAAGATTTTCTTTGGAATCGTACTCATCTAGATGATGGCTGTTTATTACATAATGCTTTGACGACTATAAATGTTTTTGATGATGATATGTTCCACCTCTTTCACTTTTAATGGTTTATAAGGCAATTCGGTGCGCTTGGTTTATGTTGTGAGCTTTAACAGCTTGCATGAAAAGGCAATTTCTTTCTATTAACTAGTTCAAGACGGGCATGTCAATGGCCAGGACCAAATCAAGCACCGTGATGAACACATAATAATGATCATAGATTTAAGCAGCATAGTACTTCAACATGATTTTCAGAAATTTTATTTCTCTTAGGAATGATCAGGCACATGAAGAACGGATTAGAATATTCTAAAAATAATCTATGATCGTGACAATGATTCAATCACAAAAGAGGAAGAAGAATTGAAGAGAATAGTAGCCTCAATTCTTCTTCAACAAGGTGAAATCTCTTGTAGTTGATGCTTTTTAAGTTCTCTTTGAATCTACATCCTAGAATATTATAAGGCAAGAGCTATTGGAAGTGTTCAAAGAATCTGAATGCAAAAATAAAATGCTTTACAGTTTACCCAAATGAATGCTATGAAACTAGTTCTCATCCCCAAACAACATGGGCTGCCTTATTAGATCACTACCAATCTATAGTCTTGTGTAATATTGTCGAAAAAAATATAGTTAAACTTATCTTGAAGACTCAAGAAGTAAGTCTCTAGGAGAAACTTGGAGAACCAATCAGCCTTTGTCCTAAGAAGGTAGATTATTGACAATGATACAGTAGGACAAGAAGTTAAGAACTAATACAATCACCCGAATTCATAATTGATGAAGAGACTTCAAAAAATTGGACATGTCCAAAACATTCAAAAGATGTAGTTGGACTCTTACTCCCAAAACTATGAAAGCCTTTGGGTTCAGCTACAAAGTCTTGGCCTTGGCAAGGTGTTGCATCACTACTTTCTTGTTCCAAGTTACTATGAACGGCTATACTAGACATTGGTTTTGCCCCTCTTGTGGATTAGGATAAAGAGAACTTCTAAGGCATTATATTTTCATCGCCAAAAGTGAATCTCTGAGCTTTAGCTATGGTGTAGCACCAAAAAAAAATTATAAGTCACATACTACCTGCACTTGGAGGAGGATAGAGATACATAGTATTCCAATGTGTGGTTTAACAAACCTATGCTCAACAATCATGTTCAGAAAGATGAATTATCTCAAGCTTATACTAACACAATACTAGACAACTTGAAGGCTGCAACTAAAGAAGAGAAAATCCACTCTCATTTTTTTAATAGGACATATCCCTTTTCTCGAAAAGAGTGGAATTAATGACTTCTTGGTTTCAAAGATTAAAAAATGCTCATTTACATGGGTTTTGTATGCACTCCAAATAACTTAGCTTGTTAGCAATAGATATTAATTCTTATTCTAAGATAGCACACATTACTGAAATTAATCTCAAGAAATGAGCATGGAAATAGTAAAAAGACAAAGAATCAGCACCATAAGAAGGCATATTTACTCAATAGAAAGCCCTTGTAGGTATAAACTGTAGACAAAGTGAGTATATACTTGCTTACTGCTTCCAAATTGTATTACAATAGAAGTGCATCCCTTAAGCTTTAATTACAGTCTCTTCAAACAATAGAGTTGACTCCAAGTGACCTACTCAAGTTCTCCAAAGTCCAAACCACTTTCTCTGCTGCTGCTAGTGCAACAGTAATAGCAAATTCATTAGAACTCATCTCACAACTTTCCAAGATGATAAAATAATACTGAGAACTGCATAGAAAGATCCCAAAGAGACTACAAATAACTTTCCAACACATTTGGAAGCTGAAAAGTCTTGAAAACCACACAAAGAAGAGGAACTATTGAGAATTAGATAGACTTTAGATGCACACAACATGTTGTGATGAAATTACCACTTCTTCTAGAAAGGACTTTGTGCATTTCCCACGACGATTACATTTTTACTACTTGGTGAACTGGCAATTTCACCTAAAATTGGGAAAATACTCATTTTCAAAAATCTTCTTACACACCAAAGTTTGTACATGGATGTCTTGTTCCACCCAAAATATGTTCCAACATTAAAGAAATCCCTATGCCAAAAACATGACATGAAGTACAAAACTACCTTCTTTTTAGATCATATGTCCCTAATTATGGAACTTTTGTTCTCCATAAACATAGAGACATAGCAGATAAGGGAAGGAGAACTCCTTAACTAAGGACACATTTTTCATTTGATCGTGCCCTACTTACAAACACAAGCCACATATTGATACACCTCTATCTCCAACTAGCTTGCTTGAACATGGATAAACTTGCTCAACATTGGTTCTCTTAAAATGAAGCATTCTTGTGTTGTGACTCATCTTTTCATGTAGATTTAGGACCTTCTCAGGCTTCTCTTTTCCCATGTTGAGCATACAACATATAATATTTTCATTCTTGATGACTTTTTATTAGTTAACCCTCTTATAGAATATTGGTTTTCTACCATACAAGTATAAACTGCCCAAGGTGACACCATTGTCATCTAGAAACATAAAATGTTGCTTCATCAATAAAGTTAGTTCCAGTGGAAAATCCTACTTGCATTGCTTACTAACTAGCAGACTAACACCTTTTCTAACTCAACCCAATCTATATTGCTTGAGACATTGAAGATTTTTAATGTTTAATTTATCTTCCGAATTTTGTGAAACCAAGTCAACTTGAGAACATGAATCAATCAAAGCACCAAAGTTAATATTGTTAACATTCATCTTAATGTTAAATAATTCTTCTTTTGCTAACATACCAACTTATTTAGTGAAAGAAAACTTAGAATCTTTCTCAAAACCACCATCTGTTTCTTTACCCTTTTAAATGACTACATTATCTTCATTCATGGAACACAAAGTTTTTCTTACCCTTTTACTTTGCTTGGTTCATTTTAGTCCTTTCCCTTTTAAATGACTACATTATCTTCATTCATGGAACACAAAGTTTTTCTTACCCTTTTACTTTGCTTGGTTCATTTTAGTCCTTTTCACATGGTCATAATGAAGTGTAGATTTTCATGTTTCTTGTGGAATTTAATTTCTTGTCCTTTTAATTTTCCTTAACTTCATTAGACTTGGAAAAGGAAGATCAACCATCTATCTCAAGATGGTGAACATGTCAGTATGTTTCATCTATGTTAAATTTTTAGAAAGCGATATGGACCTTCAACTATTATTGTAATTGTGTATTCCATTAGTATTCCTTCTTGTTGGCGTGTTTAAGTGTTGTACCTAGCAATTTATTCTCCTAGGTCCTAGACACACATGATACATAAGTTTATGTAGGGACCAAATAGAAACATTCCTTCTTTTGGTGGTGTTATCACATTGTCAGTTTTCCACCTTAAGTGAGACTTAAACTTTTGGTGGACTTATCACTTTTTGACCTTTGGAGGGTGATCTATCTTTAGTGAATCTGTTGCACAATCACCTTTCCACCTTGGATGTTGATCCACCTTTAGTGGACATGTGACACTTTCATCGGATCCACCTTTAGTGGATGTGTCACACTCACTTTTCCATATTGGGTGGGTGATATAGTTTTCCATCACATATAGAAGCTAATAGTCTTAGAAACTGTGTGAAGAAGAGGAGAATTTGAGAGTTGGAATTTCACTAGATGCACACAATCTGTTGTGACTAATCATCACTTTTGCTTGATTAGAACATTAAAACACTTGATGTTTTATACAATTAGAGAGGGGTTTATAGGGGGCCTCACCTCGTTTATATTAAAATGTTGATAAACAAAAATCCATGAAGAACAAACATACAACAAAGGAAATCAATTAAATTCCAAAAGTAAGATACATACAATATAAAATCCTGCAAATGCAGTTTCCAAAATCCCCGAAAGAACAGGAGTGCAACAAATCAAAGAACCGTAAGTACATGCCAAAAATGTGTAGAGGAACTAGGGAACAAAAGGAACTTGTGGAAACTCAAAGACGATTAACATCCCAACTATCATTGCCCTCATCAACATTAAGAGAGGATTGCAGAACATGACATTATATTTCTGAGCAGTGGCAATCACTTGCTTGGGAGTCAGGCTACCATCATTTCTAGAATCCCCTAGAGATTGAAAAAAAACCCACAAATCATTTCCTACCAGTTCCTGCTATTAACAAGACCATTTCCAGCTAATGTAGGAGAGTGAATGCACACATCCCATCAAGAGTGTTGCTCTTATGAGACGACAGAGGAATCTTAATCACCATTCTAAGATTAATATAGAATAAGTCTAACCTTTAAAAATCTTCTTGCAGTGCAGGTACGTCATGTTACAAAACCTTGAAATCCAAGTCTTGCAAGGAGGCAGATGGTACTTCAAATGCATGTACACCAATTTAAGCCTCAAACCGTCCTTACACATTATTGTGACCAAGAACAGGTTTGGCCTCAAGAAAACCAAAACTAGGTGCCATTTGGAAATACATATCATTGGGGAAAAGAACCAGATTCTCAACCAAAGAAAAAATGAAGCTTTTCCTTGAAGTCGGCTAGGATAGAAGCCCCTCAAGTTGAGCCCTTCATTATCTTCAATACTATTTAGACTCAAGACAATTTTCATCATAATGGAAAGAGGGCCAAACAATAGAGCAGAGCTTTTGATCTGAAATTTTCCTTTGTAGACATGAACAAGTCTCTTGTTACCAAATAGAAGCACTTAGGAGCCATAAATAGAGCAGCAGGGAATAAATAAATGCCCTTAAACATAACCAAAATGCAGACACTAGAAAACATACTAAAGCACAAACCAAGCAAGATGACTTGAAAGTTTGAAACCTAGCTAACATGAGAAATAGAGGAATGAAATGTGTGAGAACATAGCAGGGACTGAAATAAATAGCTCTCATTAACACAAATGCGTTCAGTACCAAAATACACCACGGAGAGAACAAAGGGTCACATCAAAAACTAACAAACCAATGATTAAGAGGCCACTGCCATTGGGAATGACAAGCTGATACTTGTCAAAGTAATCAAGGTGACTTATCTTTCAGTAGAATGCTTCGTAGCACAGGCCATGATTCCACATCATCATTGAAGAGGGAAGAGAAAGGGTCTTGGAGAATGCTCACATTAGTCAGGGCATTATTTGCATTGTTGCCTCTGTGATAAAAATGCACAAAGAGGTACTAGAAAAATGCTTGCTAAATTCTTAATCTTCATAAAGCAATCTTCAGAGTTCCAACTTAGGCAATTATGTATTTTCATATGTATAGAAAATGTATATGTATACTTATACATATAAATCTGCATAGATATACATACATGATACATATATGTATGTATGCATGTATTTATGTATATGTATGTGTATATCTGTGTGTGTGGAAAAATACAACTTAGGTTTTCCAATGCAGCTTGCTTGAAATCTATTTATCTCCCTTAATGCTTCTCGGCCTCAATTTTTAAACACAAATGTCAAATCTCTGAAACTGATTCCCAATAAACATATAATAGGATTGCCTTTGAAGAATGATAAACACATTAAACAAGAAATCATTTATTTGCAAGTGGGTAATGGTCAAACAACAAGAGTCTGGGAGTACAATTGCAATGGGCATGTCTAGCTCAATGGACATTGGAAGCAAACTTCAACTACTCAGAGATCTTTCCAATTGTATGTTACTGTGCAATACTTAAATATGGAACACCACCACTAGAAGACCCACATGTTTGATTCCATTGATAGAGATTGTCAATGGACATAGTTTTGAAAAAAAGATATGAAGATTTTGTTTGATCCATCTTACTAATGCCCAAATATCTAACCAGATGGAATTTCACTCTATATGGTAGGCTTTGCATATGCTTTTCTTAACTAGATAAGTGATTTTGTAATTATCATTGGATTTTGATATGTATTTTTCCAAGATGGCCCAAAGTCAAGCATTTTTTTGGCTTGTTTGACATGGAGAAATACTAGTCATGGAATAGTTGTGTAAAAAAGGTCATCAGCCCTATTTACCTTTAGAGGGATCAAACAAATCCACATCTTTTCATTAGCTTTTCCCTTGCTACTCATATTTTCAGAGCTTTGGCTGGGAAATTTCACACTAGGCTCAAAAGTGGCAATCCTTTAGAAAACAAAATTAAGAGGTGGTCATCGAAGAGTTTGCAAATGCCAATATCATAACTCTATTATCAATAATCGCCATGGTTAAAACTTTCTACATCCTGTGGAAGGAAAACAATGGAATAAGCATTGAAAATACCTTCACCACTTGTAAAGACTTGATCTGTGTGGTCAATGCTCATATTTAAAGCATTGGCTATATCCTCTCTCATCGTTGTCAAGATATATTTTTCTCTCCTAATATCCAAGATAATGGGCTGGCCAAAAAGTGGCAGATTCTATTCTGTTACGAATTCCAGCATTTCAAGGTCTTGAATAGAATTATATGGATCCCTCCTTTTGGATGGATTAAAATCAACTTTGATAGGAGTTTGAAGAAAAAACAGAGGCAGCAAGGATTGGATGAGTGAAGAGGGGCTTAGAAGGTTCCTTCCTAAGAAAGTTCCTTTCTACTTTTACTCAGAACAAAATCAATTAATCAATGTCACAGAAAAAAATTAATTGACAAGATGTATATTGACGAAATTGGAATCACCACTGTCTAGCATTGACAGCATCCTTCCTTTTCAAATTATGTTCATGCTGAAAATTAGGGCTTCAAGAAAACTTGCATTCACATTGTTTCTTCCCTCACTTAAATCTGAGGAAAAAAAATATGTAAGAAAGCAGATCAATAGCAGCACCAATTTTCTTATCCAGATTGCAAGATTTGAAGATTTTACCAGGGCCACACCTTGAAAATATAACAGATTGGCAATTCCGAAGGTTAACTTTTGATGGCTACCACTTCCTCAGGACAAAGAACTGTTCTTGTGGCCACCTTTTGGAAAAATTTTGGAAAGCTCTTTTGAATAATTCATGAATTCTTTGAATCAAACAATCTGACAGGAAAAATAAGCCACGAACATTTAAATTCATTGGAATATTCTTTTCTCAAAAATGTTAATGTAGTTCATGAGGGAGGCATGAACTTTTCCCAAGATTACTCGTTAAGTATATTAGTTTTTATTTCTTATCAAGGATTGGGATGTTATATATATTATCTTAGACTTGAAATTCCACAACAGGTGAAAAATGAACTTATAAAACTAGTATGCATTTGATGAAGGTAATGGTTAGTCTTTGAATTTTTGACTGCATATTGTGCATTATTAATGTCAACCATTTTGATCATGCTTATATACAATGTTTCAACCTGTTTTACATTTTAAGTCTAAATTAAGAAACCTGTCAAGAGAAAGATTATAATCGTAATCCCAAATTTTCTGGCTCTGTCAAATGATCTAAATTATTGGCATGGGTGTGTTTCTTGAGTGGAGATCAGTTCATCAAAGTGAAGTACTCTAGTGCTACTATGTTCTCTTTACAATTGTTTTCTTTCTTTTTTTTAATTTGTCTAATCTATTTTGGTGTCTTGTATATCAGGGAGAATTACATCCTTTCAAACCATTCAGGCATAGATATCATGTCCCATATCGTTACTCAGAAAGCGCTGCTCCGTTTTGGTACTCAATTAAGCGTGCATCAGCTCACATCATTGTCCTCTCCTCATACTCAGCATATGGTGGGTCTTCTTCAATTCTTTTTGAATGCTTTCGATTTTGTTTCCTTTTATTTCAGACTTATGATTTGTAGATTGAAATCTGTATAGTTTGCTAACAAACAGTAGACATATACACAAATTTTCTTTTTTCCAACCCACTTCCTTTACATAAGATGTATGGACATTTCAGGGAAAGACAAAATTACCATCAAAAGTGGGTACGCCTGGAGTTCTCAACATAGACTATTTGGAAAACCAATTTCTTAAAAAGCGCATACTAAGTTCATTCTCAAATAGAAAATTCCCTACAGTTTTAAATTTCCATTATGACTCTTAATAGGGATTGAGTCATATTGACACTCTGCACTTACACACAGAAATGGAGAGTCACAGCTTTCTTCATTTTAAGAGTATTCAACCTTTTTGGATTTGAAAATTTTGATTCTATTCACATTATCTACTTGACTATTTTTCAAATGCTCTTCACCAATATCAAATCAAGCTAGCACACTTAAAATCACTGCAGTAAGAATTAATTGCAAAGGGTCAACATCAATGAATAAATTTATAATCTCTGTCCTTAAAGCTAGTTTGTCAATACAACTCTTACTAAAAATATTAGAAAGTTTGGATAAATTCGATCAGGGCTTCTACAAATTATTTAGGTTAAACAAACTGCTGCATGACATCTATAGGAGGAAATTTACTTAATAACATAGTCCTGACACTTGAGAAAAGGAAGTCTAAAAATTTCAGACAATTTGCTTATCAAATAAAATCCAGTAGTAAAAACATCAAGGTGGCATGGGATGTTTTTAGAGAATTTGAAGATGTGTATACTAGTTGAAATCTATACAGCCCACAAAAATAAACAAGCCCTGATTACAATGTCAAACACAATTAGTAATGACTCACGGAGGTGGAAACAATTAGTAATGTCTTTTAAAATCTGAATCACTATAAGAAAATACTGAAGTGGAGGTGTGGAATACTTTTCTTATATTAATCAATATTAGGAGGTATGTGCAAAAACAATGAAATCTTTGCAGTTACAATGAAAAATAAAATATAGATAATACACTATAATACAATGATTTATGTGGAGAAAACCCTTTGGGAGAAAATTTTTGCACTCCAAAGCACAAATCAATTCTATTATCCGCAACAAAAGTAAACAATACAATATCTAGAAACATGTCCTTATAGGAGTATAACGAACAAGTAGACCTAGAGTAATTTTAGCAACATAACGGTACTTGCAAAACTCACTATGCATCCTCCTATCCAAGCATCTGATAAGTAGAAAAAGCACAAAATGTAGGGCACTTAAATCCTTGGCACATATTCCAATTCCCCCCAGTCTTGGTTTTCTAGGCTATTTTTAGATTATTCTCTTACACCTTATCATATTTTATAACTTCTATATTTGACCACACAACTTAGATACCCCAATTTGGATCCATCATCCAGTCAAATATGTTCTATGACAAATGTCATAAACCATCATACTTTTGGTTAAGACTCTGATTTGACCTTTATAATTATGCTCATATACATCATAGAATGTATCATAAGTAACTCCCAGATCACAATGTTATAAGATACATATGTCGACATTAGATGCTCTTACAACTTCTTGACCATTTTACAAAATATTTGATGTGTGGCCAAGAGCACCAGCTCAAAGGTGGATGCCTTCTTTCCATTAGAGGATAAAATAATAAATAAATATGAACATTCAGATGCAAGGTTGAGACACCCTTCCCAACAAAGACACCACTTTATGCAACGTTAATATACTTTTTACACCAATTTGTTGAATGCAAAATTGTGATAAAAGAAAACCAGGTTCTTGGATATTCAAAAGTTAAAATACATCAATTCTTCTTTGTCATAAGCAGATAGTTGGAATTCATGCTACTATAAATCCATTATAGTGCGGGTTTTCTCTCATATACTTTTTGTTATCTAATAACTTATTTAGATGCCTCCATAAAAGAATTGTCACAACTTAGAACTTAGTAAGTACGCTTCACCAAATTTAAGGCCAGTGATTAAATTTGCAGCTATATTTTCCCCTTTAAAATGTGCCTTTGTAGGTCATGTTATATTTATAAACAATATCAACGTACTTAGTAAAATTTGATCAATGCTAAAGCTTATGGTGAGACGGAAATCATGTATTTTGGCATTACTATCTCCTATGTCTTTGGTGCTTCTTATGTTTTATATTTTCTGAGAGCTTCACCAACATTATGTCAGATGTTGTGCTTTGAATTTGATTGTAAATGTGAGTTAATTTCAAATACCAGAGGAAATTATACTGTTTTGAAAAATACTGTAAATATCTTTTTTAATGCTTGAGATTTGCCAAAATTGTTTAATGTACAGGAAAATATACCCCTCAGTACCAGTGGCTTAAGAACGAGCTTCCAAAGGTTAACAGATCAGAAACTCCGTGGTTGATTGTTCTCATGCACAGCCCATGGTACAATAGCAATACTTACCACTACATGGAAGGGGAGACTATGCGAGTTCAGTTTGAATTGTGGTTTACAGAATACAAGGTTGACGTTGTTTTTGCAGGTCATGTTCATGCCTATGAGAGATCAGTAAGTTTCAAGTTTCCATTGTTATGAGTTTTCTGAATGATCTTAATTTGAAGAGTATATATTTCATCCTTTTATAGAACTTTTGCTTTGCTCCCTGTAATCTTCTACATCTTTCTAATGTGAGCCAATATTTGCTCACTTATTGTAAATATTGGTGAGAAAAGAGATGCAAGTACTTTGATGGAGAGGAAGCTACTTTTAGTTTCTTCATGTCAATCCAGAAGCAATAGCAACAGCTACCACTAAAGCAAAAGGGACTTGCTTTATGCTGATTCATAAAGAAAAATTTAGCATAAAGCACTTTGTAGGGTTTTAAATTTTAATTCATGGCATTTTTAAGCCTTGAACTGACAATCTCCAGGAATGTAGTACCTAAGAAGCACTAATCTGTTTTTCACTTGAGCCCTTACTCTTGCAGTCATTAAACAGTTTGGAAATGCCTTCTCCCCAACTTAGGGTTATATCTCTGCTTTTTGCCTTTGCAGAAGCGAGTATCGAACGTTGCTTATAACATAACAAATGGGGAGTGTACACCTACATTTAATTCATCTTCTCCAGTGTACATTACCATAGGCGATGGAGGAAATATAGAAGGACTTGCATCAGTGTAAGTTGGAAAAATGGCTCATATCATAGGTCAAATATTGCTTCATTTAACAGAACAAATTTCATCCATACTGCTATTAGGTTTCAAAAAAAAATTTGTCTGCCAAGATCTTTGATTTATATAAAAATAACGCATACTTTGCATGGAAATTGACTGCAGGTATACAGAACCTCAACCTGAATACTCGGCATTCAGGGAAGCAAGTTTTGGCCATGCAATCTTTGACATTAAAAATCGAACTCATGCTTACTACTACTGGCATCGTAATCAGGATGGAGATGCTGTAGTGGGAGATTCCCAATGGTTCTACAATAGATATTGGTATCCTCACAGTGAACCCATATCAGAAATCTAAACCTAATATTAATTTGTAATTCTGAGAACATCTCCACAAATAACATCTCTTACCAAGCAAGTTGGGTATCCAGTGTTCATGGTTAATTTCGGTTAATTTAAACTCTAGACGTACATTATTTGCATCTGAAGAATAAATATATGATACCATATTCACAGGTTCATGGTGTCCCAACGAAGGAATTTTTCTTGTAATATGTTTTTAAGAAATATTCATGACAATCATTTGTAGTAAGACCTACGGTTATATTAAACTAGGACATTTTTTACATCTTTTCTGGTTTTGTCTAATATTAAGTGTATTGGATTTCCAATGCCATATCGTTTCTATTGAATGATTTTACTTCATTATAGATATCACTCTTAGGTTAAGACTTTATAATGAACGGTAGTATTATTCTATTATAACAAGTATTTTTTGTCTTTATTGGAAAGAATAAAGATATGTTCAAGGGTTGTGGTTACGAAGCTAACTATAATTGGTGCATGATTGAATCACATCATCATCAATTTTAAGTAAGAGATTGATTTACTCCTACCTTTATAGATATACCCAAATATCTCTTAAAATTGAATTTCACTTGTTTGAATCATGGTAGAATTAATCACAAGGTACTAAATCCATAGTTTAAAAATCAAACTAATGATACAATGTTATACAATTTCACAAGGATAGATCTAATGTAGATCCAATGAACATGCATACTAAAAATTATGTAAAAAATATGTTAGGATACATAACATTTATTTCCTTTGATACCATGTTAGAGAGCCAATTACAAGAAGAAAAACTTTAAAAGGGGGCACGAAGCACTTTCAACCCCTGATTGGGGTTACACCTTATGTGGCATGAGTTAATGTTTTGTCTATGAGGTCCTCGTCACTAACAAGATAAGTTCTTCTTTGTGACATTGGCCATCTTAGTCACATGGACACGAGATTAACAAAATGATGATATTTAGTGTGAGTGGGAGCCCATGCCTAGCTTATATTTCCTTTGATACCATGTTAGAGAGCCAATTATAAGAAGAAAAGCTTTAAAAGGGGCACGAAGCACTTTCAACCCCTGATTGGGGTTACATCTTATGTGGCATGAGTTAATGTTTTGTCTATGAGGTCCTCCTCACTAACAAGATAAATTCATCTTTGTGACATTGGCCATCTTAGTCACATGGACATGAGAGTAACAAAATGATGATAGTGAGTGTGGGTGGAAGCCCATGCCTAACATCGCGAGCCTTCAAAGGATGGTGGCTAGGGAGGTAAACATAGATAAGCCCGCTTTGGCTAGTTGCTCTATGACTTTATTGTTGTGTTATATGTTTATTTATAGATGGTGGTTCTCATTGGAGTTTGAATTAAGATTTTTTAAAATTATGTATGATAAAAAAATCACTTTTGAAAATTTATTATTTAATGTATGGAGTTGTTTTTTTGACATTCACTATAAGAGTGATGTTTTTTCTAGATTTGATTGTGTACATTTTTTTGCAGGAAAAAACATTACTCTCTAAATAATGGATTGTTGAAATCTCTTCACATTAATTCACTAAAAGATCTCAAAATTATAGTCATTTAAGATGTAGTTTATTTTAGGGAGTTTGGATTGAATATAAGAAATTAGAGATGTACATACACCATCCCATGCGAACAAATATACAAGAAAATTGGGACTATTTACATAATTCTATTTTTTTAAGGTTTAAAATAAATATATATGACTAAATGATTAAGGATATGGGTATTCATAGGTTGTAAGTGAGAAAAATAAGAAAGATAAATGGCATACATTCACTAGACATGAAGAAAAGTCAATTACATTCACAAAAGAAGTCATACATTTATTTGATTTCAATATTAGAAAGCAAAATAACTCACCTTTATGTTTAATATAATATGTATATTAATTCAGAAACATTAAATGAGTGTATTAAGTGTATGTGTTTTGAAATAATTATTATAAGTATAGAAAATAAATATGGTAGATAAAGATACTTAATTTTGTGTTTGGAGAGGATGAACACCTATATTTGTGCACTCAACTTATAATTTCTTGAGATCAAGAGTAAAATATGATAGTTTGTTATTTCCATAGGGATGAAAGGATTTTGCCTATAAATTGTGGTGTGTTAACTCTACAAATCAATGATATCTATGCTTGTGGAAATGTTTTGCATTTGCAAAGGTGGTATAGTCATCTATGTATATAGTTTTGTGATTCAATTAAAATATCCTTCTCTACAGTGCCTTTTATGCTCATATAGAGGTTAGTGATATTTAAAAATACATGTGAAGAGCTCTCATTAGGTCACTAAGAGATTTTCCTTGAGCTCATCCTTTACAAATGCACGCAAAAATGTGATACAATAGATAGTATCTATGTAAATGCTCATATGATGAATGTATAGATCTAAATTTGTTTTAGAGAAATAAACTACAATGTTTCCTTAAATGCACATAATAATGTTTGAGATTATAAGAGAAGAGAGGATGATAAGAGATGTGAAATGAATACATTAAATGCATTTGAATCACTTAAACTTGTGCTTAGTTGGCCCTAAGTGAAATAATAATAGGTAAGAGTTGGGGGAATCTTATAATTAAATTTTAAAATATCAAGGGTCAAGTCTACAATCGAAGGTTGACCCTCAAGCCATAGAAATGAGGCAGCACAAAAGTGATCAAATTATGATAAGCAATGAATGTATATTGATACACATGTGGGTAGGTGTAAATGATACATGAATTAAGGGAACACATTAGAGTGTGCAACCATGGATAGGGCAAGTGATTAGTGCATAGGAATGTACATGAGAGGATGAATAGATAACATAGGGGAAGGGGGTTAATTTTTCTAAGGATTATTACATTTTTTTAATATGTAAATGTATTAATTCATTCTATAAATGAGCACAAAATTAAATGGGAAACACCATTGCTATACAAATTTCACCATTTATCCTTGCTTTGACAATGTGGTAATCCTAGAATGGTCATGTATCTCAAAGCATGTAGCACCCACAAACATGCATATTATTTTTTTTATATGAGCTATGAGCCCCAAATCCTTAAGTTTCTCAAGTAACAAAGTCGTCATACTTAAAAATATCACCAAAAAACTTGTCTTTAGGGTGGGTAGATAAGGACCAATGGTTAAGGTGGGTAAGACCTTCTTCACTTCTAGCTTTGAAACACCAAGGAAGGGTTCTCTAAGATGCTAAATTAATGATAAACAAATTAATGATTCTCTTAATGTAAATTGTACGGGCAGAGAATGGTGTATCCTAACACTAGTGTCACAATATACCTATGTGCTAGCTTGGACACATAAGGATAAACATCCAATAAATAAATAGCTTGTCATATGAGTATTTGAGAATGGATGTTATGATAATCCTTGTGATATTATGAGTATTCAAACATGGCAGAAAAACACACTAATCTAATTAAACTTAAAGATGTTTAATTTGATTGATGTTGAGTGTGTTGAGGACTATAAGGAAGAGAAAATAAGTGATAGATTGATGCCTATATCCAGTTGAGCAAGTCTATGGAATTACACAAATCTTATAATAACTAAAACCAATGTGATAACTTAATCAAGATATCACATAAGACTATGTTGTTCTAAAAACATAGCAACTCTCTCTCTCTCTCTAGAGAGATACACTTCCTTATTATGTTGAAAAGATACCATGCAATATCATTGTAGGGGTCTTACAAACATCTAATTGAGAAACTAAACAACATACATAAAAAATAGAGCTAAAATTCAAGGATACATTCAACTAATGTTGATCCTTTCCTTAGTTAATTAGACTGTAATAGTTACAAGGATTTATCACACATTTGGGATTGACCAATATCATCATAGTACTGAAATATCTCTACCCAAAACTGGAAATTGAAACCCCCAAGCTTCTTGTGAGAAACTCTATTTTCTACTAGCTTTGCAACTGTTCTCTCCACTATCTTGATATCTTATGTCCTTTAATCCTTTAATCTATACAAATGAGGTTTTTTCTATAATTTAGTCCTCTACTGGGCATCAAGAAGAATTGGGGCACAAAAATATGAAGAAACGCTAACCCTCATGTCATTCAACCACATGGAGACATCTAGGTCAATCAAATATAATTTGGGTGATAAGAGGAAGGCATGATTGGTCACCTCTACAAGTGAATCATGTCTTGAATTAATGGCATTTGAGTTTGAGTGCAACGCAGGAACGAATCGCCCATAAAATAAGTGATATAGGGTGAGCTCAAGACAAAAGGCACCTAAAAGAATTCAATGGGAATTGAATTCATCTCCCTATTTGAATCCCAGAGAAATTATATTTATAACATTTCTTGTAGGCTTGTAGCAAGGCATACCAAATTTTGGCTATTGGATGAGAAGATGAGAATTAATAGCTATTTGTATTTGAAACCCTAAATCAACTTTGTAAATGTTCAAGCAACTAGAATTTTGTATGCTATTTGCACTAGGACTATCTTTATACTTTGGAGAATGGACACAACCTAAATTGTGTCAAAAGATCAATCAACAAAGGTAATAACTAGCCAAATATGTCATTGTTGTTTGTTTTGGTAAACAAAGAATTTGTAGGTAGTTGTTTTATGTGTTTGAATGTTGACTATCGATCTGAAATGTTCAGGTTAGATTAATAGTATCTGGCTATTTAACTAGATTTGAATAAAATTCATTGCTCCAAAGACATAATTGGCCAATCAAAAGTTGCTATACCAGAGTCAACATTAACATGTCATCAATTATGGAACCACACAACTAGATGAGTAGGCCTAGTGGGTGGAGAATTTGTTCTCTTGAAAGAGAGGTCACAAATTCAAGTCCCACAAGGGGACATGATATGTACACCTCATTGGTAGCACAATTAGGCACCTCCCACAATGAGTATGGGGTAGTCCCATATTTTTGTGATTTTAGAGATGAAAGAAGGAAGCATCTATTCAACCAACTAAAACTTAAACCTTATGAAATAGATTTTTTTATTTGAAACTCTCCTTTGTGTTCTACCTTTTAATTGCTTGAATAGCCAGTAGTTCGTGTTATAAGTTTCCATACAGACTAGAATAATTGAAGTCAATCTAAGCACGTAGGAAAAAAAGGACCAAGACATGTTGTAACATTTTACACCATCGCAACTATAACATAATTTAGTCCGTAGGAGTATATGATCATGTGATAAGGCATCACATGGATAAGAGGGACCATCATCTTAGGCTAGAGAACAAAGAAAAATATAGCTCACCTCCTAGAAGAAACCTGATAGAAGAGCGTGCCATCATGGTTGTAGTTGGGCCTGACTTCCTATATCCTATGTTAGCATGAAATGTTACCATGTGGCTCTTAAGGACCACAACATAAACCTTGGTGTAAACTTAGGAAAATTTAAATAATATTCAGGCAACCAAGATTAGATGGTTACTAGACCAAAAAGGTTGGTAACACAATGTACTTAAAGGGCTCAAGATGTAACTTAAAAACAACCAAAAATGATTTGTATCAAGTCAACCAGAAATTAGTAGAAAAGCTTAATGGAGACCCAAGAAACTTAAGGTTTTGACTAGGGAATAGAAATAAATGCTCTCTTGATGATCAAAATTAACCCTAAATTATGTAGATGTAACAACATTGTCTCCAGTTGAGGACATGTATCTCTTGCAAGAATAAAGAGTATCCAAATATCCAAGAAAACCATAAAGGCATTGAACTAAAATGAGTAACACTCGAAAGACACAAGTATATGTGCAAGAAAAGACACAACCAAAACTTAAATGGGACCTTTAGCTTGGAAGGTATAGTTGCACACAACTTATCATTCTATTATAGGTTAGATCTTGTAATATACCCATGACACATGGCCACAAACAATTCGAAACATCTACTTGCCTCTATATAAGACAAGTTTGTTGAAGGATTTGATCTTCTCCAAATGAATACCATCATTCTTGGCCAAATTCATCAAATGACATCTTATATACATATACACCAACCTACAAATGATTCTCATAGAGGAAATAAAATTTACTCTTTTAACATAGTCATTGTAGCACAACCATAAGTAATAAGTGTTAGACCTATTCTGTGACATACTAAGTATGCATACGTCAGCAAGGGCTAACTGATTTGAAGCAAGGTCAACACCCAAAGAAGAGATACAGATGAGAGGAAATTTATATGCAACAACCTAAAGAATATGAAGTAAAAGGAAAGAAATACTTGGTTGTAGATTGAAATGATCTCTTTATGATTTAAAATAGTCACCTTGGATGTGGTATCAAACTTTTGATTCATTTTTCATCAAATTGGGTTTTGTTAGAAGTGATAAAGATCAATGTGTAGATAAAATGTATTGATGATCATGTCCTAATTGTTGCCTTGTATGTAAATGATAGACCATTTTTAGTAATTCTAAAGAAAACTTAGTGAGCTAAAAGCTCAACTTTCACGGACATTTGATATGAAGGATCTGGGAGCTACTGGATATATACTTGGCATGGAAATCAAAATATTTTGGGTAAAAAAAAATCTTAAGTTATCTCAGAGTAAGTATGTTGGCACTATTTTAAACATATTTAGTATGGGGGATTCTAAACTAGTAATAATTCTATTACACTTGGCACTAAAATTTTATTAGATATGTGTCCTAAGAATGGCGAGGATTTAGAAGATGTATCTAATGTGTAATATGCTAGTGTTATAGGAAGTCTAATGGTTGCGATGGTTTGCACTAGACCAAATATTGTACAAGAAGTGTAAGTTTTGAGCATGTTTATGTTTAACTCTAGTAGAGACCATTGGAATCTTGTTTAAAGAGTATTTACATATTTGTAATATATTTTTATTATTTTTGGACTATTCTGGAACTAATATTATGGTTAAATAATTTGAAATATAAGGTTTTTTATGCAGATTGGGTAGATGGCTTGGACAGTCAAAGATCTACTAGTGGGTTTACGTTTAATTTGTTTTGAAGGGCAGTGGGATGAATGAGTAAGAAGTAGCCTACATTTAGGTTATCCAACATTAAAGTAAAGTATATGCCTATTACTCATGTATCTAAGAGGTGGTTTGCTTACATATATTTTATTTGATTATAGAACCATTTGAATTCGATGTGATAGCCAAAGTTCAATTTGTTTAGCCAAGAGCCTTGAGTATCATGCATAGACTAAGCAATTGGGAATACAATCTCATTTTGTTTGTGAAATTATTGTCCATAGAAAGATAGAGTTGAAGAAGAATGAAACTCAAGAAAGTGTTGCAATTTCAATTACTAAACTTGTAAGCACATTAAATTTTTCATGGTACAAGGAGGTCATGGGCCTTGTTCCTAGTATTTAATTAAATTATGCATTCCTCTGTGTGTATTTATAATGTATTATGTCAAGTGGGAGAATATTAGGATTAAGGCATCATCAACCTTGTAGAGCTTATGTATTTAATTAATTATAATATTGTTTGTAGATCATTTATAAGGGGTGAGGGATTTTCCAGCGGTAGTAAATATTTTACCATTAAGATTTTTTCATTGATAAAATAAGTTTTTCAGGTGCAATAGCTTAATTTTTACTGAAATTCATAACTAATTTCTTATCACAAGTGATTTACTATTTTCTAGAAGGGATTCTTGAAGGATAAGGTTGTTATAGTTGTTCAAATTATTAACAAGGTTGTTATGAGGTTTATTTTTTTATTTTTGGGCAGCTAATAGTAAAGATAAAACTACTTGTGGTTATAAACAATAACCACCTAATTATTTAGAGGTATAAATAACCATGTGTCCAAATCAAGTAGGTGAGTAAATTAGTTTAAACCTACTTTATCATATGCATTAAATGCCTAAATTTATTTGGGTTACATTTGAATTTGGTAACCAACTTGGATGATCCTTTTGGGAGGTGAAAATGTTTTATAAATAGGCCTTAAGGTGGTAGTGAGAGGGTATGTAATTGTTAAGAGTGATAAGAATTTGTTCGTAGGTTCTAAGGGATTGAAGATTAAAAAATTATGAATGGTGATGTGCCCTTTAATGGCCAAGAAAACCCATGTAAGCACAAAAGATAATAGAAAAGACATATACTTTGAGTGATGTGATATGAGAATAAAATAGAATAGGTAAGACAATAGGTCCCTAGTTGTGACAAGGACACAAATACATGGCATAACAAGGGGCTTTATAATTAGACACAACACTTGCTAAAGGTTTTGCAAATGGGGTAGAAAGCTAAGTGGGTTTAACCTTGGAGGAAAATCCATGTTTAAGTACGCTTGAGTTGGATCCATACTAGGATGAGTGACCTCCCAAGAAGGCCCAATTCCTCACACAAGTATCACCTAGATGCAATGAGTGCTAAGTGTTCCATTAACTCTCATGAAAGACAAGTTTTTATGAACCGCTACTCATGATACATGGTCAATGAGTTTGACTCGAAAGCTACATTCAATCCTAATAGCAATATCAAAAATTGACTTGTTGTGGGAAATACCTCCTACTTATCACTATAATTTATAAGTTGGGGAAGTATTTGAGTATCCTCAAAATAAAAAGGATCTTGATACGTGACATAGTATGCAATCGATAAATGTGGGGAATACAAGGGTACAATCCTCAATGTAACTCTTAGAACATGGTTAGGTCATAGAAGTACATCAATGTAAAGTGCATGCATGAAATTTAAATTTAAAGGTGCATGTGCACACACATATGAGATAATACTATAAGAAATGAAAAAATGTGTAATGAAGGAAGACATTATTCCCCCAATTATAAGTATGCTAGGAAAATATGATGTAATGGGGAAAACATGATTCCCTCAAACGTAAAGGTGATTCTAAAGCTATAGAAATGCAAGATCATGATCAATGTGTAATTGTATAAATATTGACGTAAAATTATCTTGATTGGTGTGATAATCATGATGTGTTGTAATAATATCAATAGATAACCATACATGTATGATTGTGAAGGCACAAGTAAAATTATACATACATATATATGTATGTATGTATGTATGTATGTATGTATGTACATACATACACACACACACAATAGGAAATGGGAAGCAATGATAAGAGGTAAATTACTCCCCACTTCACAATTTGCACATTGTGAAGAAAGGATATCCCCACTAGGCTCAAGGATTGACTCAAGCGCTTAGTGAGAATAAGGTTTTTTTCTTCCTTGGAATGTGGAAATGATAAGTGGAAGAATGACTAAATGAAGCAACAATTATAGTAAATAAGATACTAAAAATTTAATCAAAACAAATTGATATGAACTAATATTGAGCTGAAACTGACGGAAACAGAAATCAGAAGATGAAATCAACCCGCTCCAAAAATTTTAATAAAAAATGGTAGGGATGGGGTGAAAGTCGATCTGTACCCAGTAATTTCAGATAAAATTTTCACGGGATTTGCAACTATTCTTCTACTACCCAGAAAAGATATGACATCTTTGTAGCCTATTCTTGCACACAAAAAATGGGGAAGAAGGTTGAAAATGGGTTTGCCTCATTCAAACCCTTGTTTAGGAATCAACCTTGAAATGAAATGAAAATAAAAGCATGTTGTCATGTAGCAGAGGCTAGATATAAACAATAAATCATATCATACCTTGTAGATGCAATTACTTCTTTAGGTATGTTGATGCAATAGCTTTAACTAAACACAAAACCCAAAAGGAAATCATGCAAGATAAAACCTAATGGAATAAATATTGTAATTCATCACAATAATTAGTTGAGGAGAAGAAGATTGAAGATTGATGGATAAATGTGGATCTGTCTTCTTGCTAGAAACTTCCTTTCTTGGCCTCCAATGGGGGAAAGAAGCTAGATCTATATAGGAAGACACCTTGCTTGCTTGAAAGAAAGGAAGACTTGAATGCTTGAACTTGATGGCTCTTGATGGTTTGATTTTGGCCTCACGAACGCGTAATGAACACTTGTAATGGATATTGGATGCTTATAATAGAGAATGGATAGTAAAATGAGGGGAGATAGGGGGTTTATATACATCTCACATAATTTTGGGGAGTTAAACTTGAGCAAGTCAACCCTTTTTTCCCTCCCAAACCCTGCCATGGGCTCTGGGCCAAATTTGGGCTCAATTTCCTAGGGACACATTGCCAATGGTGATCTATCTCAAGGACAAATCACCAATGATGATATATACATGGAAGAATGGGCCCAAATTTTATCTGGGTGCTAGGGAGATAAAGTTTGTGCAGGAAAGGAAGACAACTCATCTCGGGGTCAAAGAGGATTAAAAAACCCAAAAATAAACGAATAGGTCCTAGGTAGGGAAATGAATTATGGGATTAAATGGAAAATTTAAAAAATGCCTAGAAGAAAGGTCCAACCTGGAGTTTAAGAAATATTGAAGGAGGTGGAGGACCCATATTTTAATTTAAATGTACCCTTTAAGTGTCATATGAGGTCCTACCATAGAAAATACACTAAAATAAGCACAAAATGATCTTGAAATTGAGCACAAGTTAGGTGCTTACAATTTAGGACTATAAATTTATCCCCCACTTTACCAGGAGCTCATGATAAAGGAAGGGAAGAGAGAGGGGGGATCATAGGCAAATTTCAAAGAGGTAAGAATGCTAAGATTAAGGATGCAAGCCCCCAAACAAAGGATCTCAACTCGAATATCTATGCACAAGGGCACAAAAACAAAGCAAAATAAAAAAGAAAACAAAGACAAAAAAACACCACACAAAAGGAATTAGTACTAGAAACAAAATTCCAAATCAATTCGTAGAGGAGACCTCGATAAAAAAATATCTCATCCACTAATATCGTACTTGGAAATCTATTGAAAGAGCATAAGTGATCACATAGAAAGGGAAATAACATCACCAAGGATGATACAAAGCTCCATGATCTAACCATTAAGATAGCTATGAGAGCATGGAAAGAAAGGGAGAAAGACCATGAATCCAATGGGCTAGAAAGTTGTGTTATGATAAGTGATCCATGGAAAGAGAGAGAGAAAGGAGAAGAGTGGAAGGGATAGCAAGTTGTGTTGTGATATTTCTACTCATCTCAGAAATAGAGAGAGAGAGAGAGAGAGAGAGAGAGAGAGAGAGAGAGAGAGAGAGAGAGAGAGTTNCTCAGAAAGAGAGAGAGAGAGAGAGAGAGAGAGAGAGAGAGAGAGAGAGAGAGAGAGAGAGAGAATTGGTGGTCTTATAGAAAGTTGTGTTATGCTAGTTAATTCCACCTTGAAACTTTGTGCAATGGGGCATCTTGAAAAATGTTTTGTACATAGGGACAACTTGAAAAATGTTCTGCGCACAGGGGTGGCTTAGGGATCGGTCTTATGGAAAATATTGTCTCCACATGGATCCATAAAAAATAATCAAACCTAATGAAATCATTGTCTCCTTAGGGATCAAAAATAAGAAAGGCATTCAGTCCTAAGGAAAGCATTATCTCCTTAGGGATCAATAAAGAAGAAAGATGCATAATGTACAAGGGAGGCCGCATGTATACTCCCTTCCTTATGATGGTAACATACGTGGCATCATAAATAAATAGAACAAGGATACCTACTTCTGACAACAAGAAGATACCCTCAAAGAAAAAATGTATTTCATACACTTAGCAAAGAGTGATAACTCTTGTGAGCTAAAAAAATAGATAATCATGAAAGGATAGTTTTATTGTGGGAAGAGACCCTTGAAAGGAAGAGATCTTGTTTGCAATATTTCTACCTCCAAGAGGAGTTCTTGAACAAAGATAATATCTTCGAGAGAAAGAGGGGAAGAGAATAAGAATATGCGCTTTCAACCCACTATTGCTAGGTGAAAAAGGGATTCTTGATGAATGATGACATACTTTAAAACCCAAGCAAGGGAATTTTCTTATTATGAACATAGGTTTGCAAATAAATAAGAGGTAGTGATCAAGGATACACACCTCTTTTATAAGAGTGAATCCTGAATCAAAACAACTATTCTTTATAAGAAAGGAATGTTACATGATCAAAAAATGCCACTATACTAAGGAAAGTAGATCCTTAGAAAAGAAAGAAAAGGCAGGATATAAAAAATCCTATGCACCTTTAATGATTGCCACTTTAAAATGGATATACCATTCTAAACAAGATAAATTGTAAACTAGAGAAATCTTTGAATGTGAAACATATATATTTGCGCCAAAAAGGACATTGCATTATAAAGTAAGAAAGTCATCAAGGAAAGAGACATGGAAGATTATTTTGTGAGACACGTGCCCCTTTGAGGCATGAAAAAGATTGTTAAGAAAATATGTAAGTATCTTGCGTGAAATAAAGTATCTCATACCAGAAAATGATGTATCATCATGAAATAATGCAAATCCATAAAGAAATGGTGAAGAGGCTAATGGAAAGAGGATACCACATTATGCCAACTTAGTGGTCAACCCAATTATACAAGATATGCACTTTCGAGCAAGGAATAAATTGAAAAGGAAGATACCAATCTCATTAAGGAGAAATATACAATCCATGCATGGAAGGACATAATAGAACAAAAGGGATGATAAAAAAAGAGATAAAGGATCCTTAGAAGGAAGATGAGAACTTGCCCCCAAAGTGAGGAAGCAAGGAGGAGTTCCTATTATGATTCCCTTAATGCACAATATTCAAAGAGCCTTGGATAATGGAGAACATCATAATAGGAAAAGAGAGATGCTAAGGTATATTTTTCATGTCAAGTAAATTTAAAAGATATGGTGTTAAACAAATAAGACATCTATCCACCAAATCTTGAACAGATTGTTTAAAATCAACAGAATTTGCAAGAGAATGTTTGTTACTGTGATTAAAGAAACACAAAAACTCACCATTTATAGACCTTTTAGTTTTTTGGAAAATTTCTATAGGGAAATAAAATTCATGAATCACATCTAATTCTCCAAAAGATTATTTTCAATAAAGCCAAACAATCATCAAAAGGTTGAGGAACAATAGTTGGTTTTGGAAAAATAATGTCAAGGGGAGGTTTTGGTTGAGATGAGGAAGGTAAAGTGGTCTATTGAGGGGTAAAACCTAGAATAAATTTAGTGTTATGTGATGGAGAATCAATAGGGACCTTAATTCCTTGTTCATTAATACCAAGTCTTAAGCCTTTATATCCTTTTTGAGTAGTGATATCATATTCCATGTTGTCATTATCTTTTAATGCAGAAGGTGAAGGAGGTTAATCTTGAGCTTTATGGAAATGTGTGGTATAAGGAGGAATATGAGGAGGAGTAGTCTCTTTAGGAGGTGAAGGAGAAGAAGTTTTATCATTATCTTCTTGGCTACTCAATATTCTTGGAGATAAATCATCAAGGGAATGTTGGATATCGGGATTATGGATAATGCTTTGATAAAAAGAGGACCACTTAAGATCATCCAAGGATGTGCATAAGCTATCTTATCAAATATTATCCATTAAAGTAGGTTCAGGAAGAGGATATATAGATCTTTCTATAATAGGATCATTAGGAGCTAGATCTCTATCATCATGATTACTATTCATTAAAGGATTAGGGTTAAGAGTTGATATTATTGTTATCTTTAGGTTTATTCACAAAGTCCCTTATGTAATCCACATATTCCATGCATCTTGTTAATATTTGAAGAAGGAAAACACATGAAATATTGATAAAGGTCTTGAAATATACATTATAAGGAATAATTTTTTTTAACCTCATAATACCACATGTAAGAAAATGATGAAGGAATAAAAACATCATAACATGAAAGAAATCATAATTCACTCCATGTGATTGATAAAAAGAGATGAGGAGGAATGTAACCACATGTACGTTATGACACACCAATCCAACTTAGTGAATTCCATAGTTAATGAAAGCTAACACCAAAATCAAGATGAAAATGTAGCAAAAATTAATTATTAATCAATGTTCCCAAAGTATATTGAAATGCATACAATGTAGCAAAGATGTGATGCACACATAGGAGATCATGCAAAGAGGATCCAACCACAAAATAAAAAGTATATAAGAGAGTTAGGTTCACCAAAATGTACAATAGGAAATGAGAAGAAATGATAAGAGATAAATTACTCCCCACTTCACAATTTGCACATTAGGAAGAAATAATATCCTCATGAGGCTAGAGGGTTGACTTAGGTGCTTAGTGGGAATAAGGTATGTTCTTCCTTGGAAAGTGGAAATGATAAGTGGAAGAATGACTAAATGATGCAATAGATCTAATAGAGAAGACACTAAAAATTTGATCAAAATAGACTGATATGAACTGATATTGAGATGAAATTGACAGAAACGAAAATCAAAAGATGAAACTGACCTACTCTAGAAATTTCAGTCAAAAATGGTAGGGACGGGGAAAAAGTCAATCTATACCTAGGGGGAAGGGTGAAAGTAAATCTGTACCCAATAATTTCAAATGAAATTTTCATGGGATTTGTAACTATTCATGTACTTCTCATAAAAGATCTGATGACTTTGTAACCTATTCCTGCACATAGGAAATTGAGGAAGAAGGTTGAAAGGGGGTTTGCTAAGTCAATACCCTGTTTAGGAATCAACCTCAAAATGAAATGAAAAGAAAAGTGTGTTGTCATGTAGCTAAGTCTAGATCTAAATAATAAAGCATATCATACCTTGTAGATGCAATTACTTCGTTAGATGTGATCAAGTGTGTTGATGTAATAGCTTTGACTAAGCACGAAACCCAAAAGGAAATCATGTAAGACAAAACCTCATGGAATAGATGTTGTAATTCACCACAATGATTGAATTAGGAGAAGAAGAATGAATATTTATGGATGAATTCAAATCTCTCTTCTTGATATAAACTTCTTTTCTTGGCATCCAATGGGGGAAAGAAGCTAAATCTATAGAAGAAGACACCTTGCTTTCTTTAAAGGAATGAAGACTTGAATGCTTGAACTCGATGGCTCTTGATGGGTTGATTTTGGACTCACAAAAATGTAATGAATGTTTGTAATGGATATTGGATGCTTATAATATATAATTGATGATCAAATGAGTAGATATAGGGGTTTATATACATCTAATATCATTTCAGGGGGTTAAACCTAAGCAAGTAGACCATGAGTCCTTTTCTCCCTCCCAAACACTGGCATCTGGCTTCGAGCCAAGTTTGGGCTCATTTTGCTGGGTACACATTGCCAATGGTGATTTATACCTAGGATAATGGGTCATATTTGGTTTAGGTGCTAGGGAGATAGAGCATGTGCAGGCAAAGAAAAGACAACTCATGTTGGGGTCAGAGTTGATCAAAAATCACAAAAATAAATGAATAGGTCATAGGTGGGGAAACGAAATATGGGATTGTATGGAAAATGGGAAAATATGCCTAGAAGAAAGGGCCAACCTTAAGTTTAAGCAAGATTGAAGTAGGTGTGGGTTTGAACTACTTGGTGTAATTTTGACCCAAATTTCCCAAGGTTGCAAATTTGACTATAAAATTGACTCGTAGTTTTGAATTAATCCTTATATTTGATCCAAACTCACATATAGTGATTCATCTATGTTACAAGATTATTAATGAAAATGTACATCTTCTATGTTTTTGGAATCAAGCGAGGATATCTTGCAAACATCCTTCTCCATCTCTGCAAGGTTCACAGACACGTTGATTGGTGTTGCATAGATCGATGATGTTGGATGTTATATGAATATTGTTGCATGAATTGATTGACCAACTCTTCAAAAGTTTTAATCCCAGGAGGTAATTTAGAAAACCATTATGCCGCCTACCCACCTAAGCTATGCTGAAACAACCTCATAAGGTATGTATGTTCATGGATGATCAAGGAGTGGTAAATAATGGAATGTTGAAGGCAAAAGAGGAAAGTTTGAGCAAGACCAGGAATATTAAAATGATCATCTTTTTCCTTTCACGTGTTTGTGTGTAGTCTAAGCTAGAGATTGATGGGTATCCATAAAATCTTAAGGTGAAAAGTCTTTGATATTTGGAATAAAAATATGATGATTGGGTAGTCTTGAAAGTCATGGGACTTAGACATATGGTTACATTACCCACCATATTTTTTTATACTAGCAACTTTGATTGATAGATGGGACTCCAAAAAAATAATATTTCATTTACTTTCAAGTGAGATGACCATGATTGTGGAGGATGCTGGATATATCAATCATGCCGACTTGTGTACTAATTGTGTTGGCTACCATCAAGGTGGCATCACATTTATTAAGATAATCTTTAAGTCTTGCATCTTATGGATGCAAGTGGATTCCATTGATTAATGACATTTCATATTATTAAATGGATAAGGGTAAGTAATTATGCATAAGCTAAGATTTTTTTTTCAAAACATAGAGGAGCAAGATATAGTATTTCTATAAGACTGCTAACTTCTATCCTAGCTATGATAATCTATATTATATTTTTCATGAGGGTGCCTATACATTTTGGAGAGCATCCCTTTTGTACTATTATACATATGAGCATATTTGAGTGTCATGCTCGAAGGTTTTTATTCAATTATGGTAACAAAATGAGCAACATTATTGTCTTGATGAGACATGAATGATATAACCACATGGAGGTAGGGGGATTCTCAAGGCCTAGAGATTTTTTATTGATATCACATGCATATTGTATATATAGTTGGACCTAAACACAAATGGTAGATTTTAGTTAGTTCATATTCAATGCTCTAAGTGGTTGTGTGTACATTCTTGATAGTGATGGAGATGTTTAATTTGATCGTATGTACCAATTTGGCATTAGATAGGAAACACATCTTGGGTTGTTTTTTTACAAGACATTCGAGTTGCCTATTCCAAAGATAGGAGAGGGAAGGTATGTATCTATAGATTAGGCAGAAACAAGTGATGTAGACTCTCTAGTGTATCATGTGTATTCTCCTAATTATGTGATATGGTTGACATGAGCGGACCCATGTCATTCTATCCTATTTTTGTTCCTCTAGTAAAACCTAATACATGTGTATCATAACCATAGGGAAATTTTAATATTACTCTTTATAGTAGTTTACTGGTAGTTCAGATTGACAAGTTAGCGATCCAAGTATGATAGATATGACTTTTTTGTTTCCTTAGGATTAATAGGAATTGAAAATTTACAAGGAGGGTCTCTAAGTGGGTTGATATTATCACATCAAGCATTAAGCACTTTTATTTGAGAACTTTGGTCATTAAAATAGAGAAATTAGTGATATATCATATGTATGACAACAAATTCACTTCATTATATACTCTCAACCACCAAGCATATACAATTATTATAGAAGAGAACCATTTAAAATATGAAATGATAAGTAATAATCAAGGATTAATAGCTCAGATCATATTATATATATGGATGTGGTTTACATAAAGAGGGAATATCTTTATTAAGATATTTCTTAAATAGAGGCTTAAAGAGCCATGTTCACACCTTCCAATTATGCCTTTGTCACTCATATACAATGTACTATATGATAATATTCTAAGAAAGGATTTCCACATGAGGAGGTTATGAAAATTTATGTTGGTATTGCAAGATAAATCATGTATTTGGTATTAATCTCAATCAAGAATGATCACCCATAATAATGGGAGTGGTGTAGGTGAGGAAACATCAAATGTGCCTTCCTCTCAAATGTTTATGCATCACAGTGTATTCAGTTCATTTTATATGTAAAGGGACATTTGATGTCTTAAACTCTTGGTATTTACATCACGATTTTTTTATGTCAAGATTTTTGTATTGAATGTTTGATTCAACATGTGATACTATGATTGTATGCTATGATTATATTCATATATTATAATCCTTGTTATGTGTTTTAAGATTCATATTTATGCATATGTGTATCTAAAATGTATCATGAGTGATAACATGTGTTTATCTATGGGAATTAATGAACCTAAAACATGAAACTCTAAAAAGATGAATCAATTAAAGCCCCAAAAGTAACTTCATAGGAAAAACATATAATAAATGAACAAGAAGCCTCACTAGAAATTATAGTAATTTTAATGTGAGTTTCCTTAGATCTTCAATTTTTTTCCTAAAATAGCTATACTATTTCTTTGGGTTGATAGCCTAGCCTATACAATCTATTAGTTTCATGCAGTTCAACAAAATATGTAAGACATTTTAATTATTGGATAGAATAGTATCCTTGTATCCTATTTTTTGTAGGATTTGATATTGTTGGTTAAATATTTTGTAAGCAGTCATAGACACACTTCTTAAAAAATGGAGTATTTAGATATAGTATGTGAGATGTAATATCTCCTCTCAACATAGGGGAGGCACCCTTCTTATTGCTGCTGAATCAACTAAAACTCAACAAAAATTTTAAATTAATCTAAGATTGGGTGTTGCACGTATCACTTCCTCTTTTTTCAAGAAGATTTTCCACTTTCATAAATATACGCTTCTAAAAACTTGATACTCTTTACAACTTCACTATTAATCACTAGTTGGAGCAATAATACCAATAATCTTAAAATTAATCAAAAGATTAATTGTTAAGCATACTAGTAAACTATAAACTAAGGAATGTAGATAAGCTCAAAGACTCATACACTATCCTACAATGATTTAAGGGATGAGGCAACAATATATTTAGCACAAAGACTTAATACATAAAACTTCCTTTCTAACTCGTAATTCTATGTAGAATCATAACTCAAAGACTATGTATTCACTTCTACGTAACTCAAATTGATAGTTACATAACAAAGTCTTCACAAAATCATATTTAAAGCTTATTTTATAAAAACAAAAACAACTCATACACTTTCTCAAAAAATCCAAGATAATAGGTCACTATTGCGACATAAGAAAAAAATAATGATATAACAAATTCCTCCAACACAAAGATTGGAAAACACTTGGTTTTTAATTTTCTTTAAAATCGACTTGCACAAATAAAAGCAAAGTTTGTATCTTGCACAATTCCAACAGAGTTTACTTATAATGCATAAAGGTGATTATTTACTGTATACAAGGAAAATGTCAACCTACAATCACTCACAAACAAGAAATCATTAGAGGGTTAGCATCCAAATTTCAAATGAGATAAAAGCAAGTATGAAACATAAAAAACATCCTCATATCATCTGATAGAGCTAAAACAAGTTACACCCAAGAGGCTTGTTTGATTTTCTCTCTTATGGAAGTGTGAATGTGCTCTCTCAAACACAATTTCAAGACTTCCCCAAGTTAAATTATTAAGATCAATGCAACAATGGATGAAATGGAAGAAATATTCAAGAACTAGTATGGAACAACTAGTCTCAAACTTCTCCAAATGATTAAGCTACTATGGATTGAAACGCAATGCAAGAATGGAAACTAAGATTGATTTTTTTTACCAAAATGATCCTAGCATGTAACCTCTATGTGATTTAAGCTTGAAAACAAAAAAACTAGAAATGATAAACCCTAGCACAATTCTAGCATAATAACAATAGCACAAGAATGAGAGATGATAATGCAAGAGAGGGAGGCCTCTTTTATAGAATTGAAAAGGAAATGAATGGTTGAGATTAAGAGGTAGAAGGGAGATGGGTGGCTAAGATTGAGGGTTATGTTGGAAAAGTCAAAGGAGGATTGTGCACATGATTAGAGGTAAAGTACATTTTTAATCAAGGTTAGGGGATTATTAACAAGAGGTGGGATTTGGAGGGAATAAAGTGGGTTTAAATAAAGTGATTTTATTTAAATCAAGTTTAGAGGAATTTTAGCTTTATGGAGGGATTTCATAAATATGAATTTATTAAAAGGGAATTTTTGAGGGGAATGTATTTAAATAAAATACATTAGGATAGTATTTATAAAATATATAAATACCATAGGTGAAACTATTTAATTATTTTTAATTAAATAGTTAGATGAATAAGAGGGAATTTAATATTAATATTTTTGCACGTCTATATTTTGCCCCTCTTTGACGTGGCATCGCAAGTGACGTTGTGTCAAAGACAAGAAAATAGTTACCCCATAGGAAGTGGGTTCTTTAGGAGTCGATCTGAAGCAACAACAGTAAGAGGTGGTGCCCCCTCAAGAAAAGGACACAACAAGAGAAATGTGTGTGGTATTTTCTCAAAAAAGAGAAAGTGCAAGAGGAGGAAGGGAGGAGTGAATAAACAGAAACCTTCCAAAAATGCAAGATGAAAAAATGAGAATGAATGCAACTAAATATGCATATGCAAGACTTGGGGAGTCAATTGTGTTGAAAATATGGAGAGCACATCCGGTTTTGATATTGCAAAAGGAGGTATGCATCAGGTGTTAGAAAACACAGATGACAGTATTCCTTTGTGTGGACGAGATGCTCAAACAAAGCACACTGCAGAAGACACATGCATTAGTAGCCACTAGTCACAACACACCAAGATATAGCAGATCGAGGTAGTGGTGAGTAGGTTTCAACTGACACAAAAAGATAAAATCAATAAAGAAGGCCTCATGACCAAGCAGTCATTCAGTACAAAGTTCTTTTCAGGAACAATATTATGTGATGAAGGATTTGATAAGCCGACGCCGGAAGGATGCATCCTGATGGGCAGGGATTTGATTTGATTTGATTGAAAGATATTCACTGGCAAAAGTTGTGAAAAGGATGAGGAGCAAGGAGAGTTGGTCGCAAAACTAATTTGGTGAAAAACATGATCATAGTCGCAGGAGTCAAAACATCACTAAAATCTAAAAACTGAGTGATGTAGAAGGAAGGAAAGGTTTATTGTAATTTTCTGAATGATTTTTGAATTTTTGCGATTTTTGAATTTTTTGGATGTTTTACGCATTTAGACTGTACAACAAGATTAATAATACAACAATATATATACAGGAGAAGAAAATGGAGCAAAAAAATTGTCGAGAAAAATGGGGGCTATAAGAAGGGCTAGAGGGCTTAAAGAAGGTCATTTGTGAATAGTTATTGGAGGAGAAAAGAGCTTTGGAGAGAAAATATGGTGGATGAGAGGCTGAAGGGAAAGTTGGGAGAGCACATTCGGATCCATGGACGACCCACCGAGTAGCCGACACCGGTGAATAGCACAACCGAGACCTTGCATTTACTTTTGTCAAAGTTTTTATGCTTTCAGGAATGGGTTAGGGGTAATTAATAGGGATTTAAATGGGCCTAAACTAGAGACGCTGGTTCTCAAACCAACGTCTGCAAAGATGTCGATCCCCAGATTGACGTCTGCATAAACACCGATCCCCGAACCTGTGTCTACACGGACGGCGGTTCCAAACCGGCGTCTGCGAAGACACCGAACCCGGACCCACGTCTTCGCAGATGGGGATCTGGGAGAAAGATGCTCGAAGACATCGGTTGAGGAACCGGTGTCTCTGCCCAAACTAGTATCTATGCCAAAAAGGGTAGATGCCAAGAGGGAGGGAAAAGGAATGACCCGTCGGGAGTTGGGGATGGGTCGGGAATAGACCTAGGGACATGATGCCCCATTCTGGGAGGGTTTAGGCTAGAAGTGAGAGGAAAATGACATGAACATGGTGGTGTTGGATTTTACAGGAGCAGTTTCCACCATTGGGATCTCAAGAGCACTAGCCACCCACAATGGAGTTGGAGGGCTAGCTGACGGAGGCAAAGTGGGGACTGTTATCATCTGTGGGTTTAGATTATGTGCCCCAATGGCCTAGGCTACAGGCGCATAATGGGATGATGACTGCACTTGTCAAGAACTAGCATAGTGATACGACCACATTCCATATGCCTACTAGAGAAGCGGCTATCACTCTAGAGGACGTATGGCAGATTCTATGGATACTGATCTGTGGGCCCGTCCCTCAATACAGATTGGAGGACAGTGATCATTATATGCATTTATCTTTCAGGAGGCCACTTAGGAGGATACCTAGATACAAGACATGGATGCCCTGGTAGCCGATAGTCGATAGGAGACTGAGGAGGATAGCATTATTTTTTGCAGGATTGATCGGTGGGAGGATGCTTGCAGACTTGTCAGGTCACGAATTTGGGATGGGGTGGTCTAGGGTGTTAGCGGAGATTCTCGAGCAAGGAATGACATATTACTAGGGGTATATTGTCTTAGGATAGGTGTAGATCATGACTTACACATGGCTGCGTACCATGGGGTGCGCAACATGGGGACATGGGTCACACTTTTACTAGTATGGGCTTGGGAGCACATTGCACTGTTTCGACAAATGAGAGTGCGGGAGGCCTGATAGCTAGGAGATCCATACACATGCAGATATAGGCTACCACTGAGGTATACCTTTGTGGGACAGACAAGTTACTTGTGATGTTTGATTGATGAGCTCTAATTTTTCTGTTGGACACCATACAGGGCGTACGAGCCATGGGGAGCCATGGATTGACATATTGGGGTGGAGGAGGGGTTCGAGGATTTTATATACCTCTCATATGCTAGAACAGATTATTTTCGACTAGAGAGGACCATCCACCAGATTGAGAGATACATACTATCCCGAGTTATGAAGCAGTTCGGTTTACAACAGGGGGTGGTGGCAGAGGATGGTCTTCATCCTCATGTCACTAGGGAGGTTGGATTATGGGGGAGATATACTGACACTCTGACAGTGAGGGTGACATGGAGGACTCTAGCATGGGTAGACTATGTGGCGAGGCCTGATGTAGTGGATGCAGGGATGACTGCAAAGTATGCAGCCTAGTGGGCCGCACACGCACCTCTACGACTTAAAAATCTGGTATAGGTGGATTCTCGTGAGTGGCTGACAGTTGACAAGGATGTTGATGATAGGAAAATAGTGGGGGATGCCCCAAATAAATTAGCAACAAGACAGAGGAGGTCCCCATAGAGGAGACGGGTACGTGCACAAGTAGATGCACAAGAACCATCCCAGGGAGAGGGAGAGGATGAGGGATAGGATCAGGGGCCGCAGGGGCCACTAGGAGAGGGAAAGGTACAGGCACTTTAGGTGCTGATACAGGGATAGGACCAGGGATTACAGGGGCCATAGGGACCATCTGCAGGATACGTGTTGCGGGAGACACACAACACCATTATCGCAGAGCAAGATAGCCTGAAAATAGAGCTCAGACGGACACAAGGGCTATTGGATATGGAAAAGGTATTAGAGGCCAGCATGCAGACAGAGTTGACTTAGGTTCTAGGATTATTGGCTGTGGAGACAGTATGGGTGAACAAGGCTGAGGGTGCACTTGACACCTTACAGGGCGGGGTAGACTCCAGAGAGTTTTTGATGGAGGGACTGACACTAGATGTCACTAAGCTGCGAACGGAGATAGGGATACTGACAGATCATCTAGCAACCCTTACAAAGAAGATGGAGCAGGCCACGGAGCACGTTATTACATTGACCTCAGAGAGGGATGCAGCGTAGAGGCGAGCCGAGACATATAGGGCAAAGTGAGACATCTCTCAATAGGAAGCCAACGCAGGAGGGATGGCTTAGGTGGTGTTAGAGGCCTTTGCGACGCACAAAGAAACAACTAGGGAAGGTAGGGAGGTTTCCTTCTATATGGGTTTATAATTTGAGGCAGTATTAGAGGGCCAAAGATAGACATTAACATAGCATTCTTTATCATAGAGTACATGGTGAGCCTCTCAAGGATCAGTGGGGATGCCACCACGTCTACCACCAAGACAGGGAGGAGGATCATTACAGCCACCTGCATGATTTGTCACACGATTATGACACACATTTTTGCATTTTTGGATGAGATTTATATGTATACTAGCACATAGGTGCATGGCGATGTATTTATTGATGAAAAACATTGATTATTTTGGATATGGATTTTATATATATGATGACCGATGATGATTCTATGTGATCCTATGTGTTTATCTCTTATTATGTATGATGCATATGCATATATGAGTACTGACATTGATGTTTGTAGGATGTGATGTTTAGATGCGTGTATCTAGATGTATGTTTATGCATTTGATGTATATGTTTGTATTTTTTTTATGAAATGTAATGGATGCATTTAATATGTCATGAATGTTTTATTATGCAATGTATGTAAATGAAATGATCCTAACGGAAATGTAGAGATGATATGAAAATGCAGGGATGCAGTGGATGCAATGGATGTAATGGGACCCATATTTTTGGTGTGTGTCACTTTCAATTGATGAACCAAACAAGCGGACCACGAAGGACCAGGAAAGGAAGGTTACTATGACGGAGGCTCAGAGTGTTAGTGTGATGGAGAGGAGATCGAACAAGACACGAATATAAAAGGACAAAATCGAGCGATTAAATACAAGTGAGTATGTACAAAGATCTCTGGCGAGACGAGATGTGATTGGATCTTGTTGCTTTGATGCGTGCAATAGGTTGGAACACCCAGGGAATAGGGGATTTGGAAATGAAATGGATGCAAAGGATGGAGGGGATGATATTTTGATAAATAATGGAATGGTCCATTATGTGTGATGCATGTTTCCAAGTTTTCGTCACCCATACTTGTCCAAGGCGCCTGATTGCCAAGTTTTCACCATTGGACAAAATTTTTCTCTTTACTATTTTTTTATTTTTTTTATGTTGTCCAAGCGCTTGTTTGCCAGGTTTTCACCGGGACAACCATTTTTTCAGCTTCTTCAACTTTTTTTTTGAGATTTTTTTTCAAGACTGTTTTATACTTTTTATGGATTTTCTCAGGAAATGGAATATACTACCATGTCCTCAAGTATAAAAGCATCTGAGATGAATGATGTTGATGGGATCATTCGAAGGATCTCCTTTAGGAGTGGAGAGTTGATATGCCACAGAGTCAAAGCATGAAATGATGATATAAGGGCCCTACCAGGTGACTTCAAATTTTCCTTTCTTTTCATGATTTGTGCCCACCTTCAGATTCTCTTTAAGGACTAGATCACCGACCTAGAATTGTTGTGGGTGAATATTTTTGTTGTAACTTCTCTTAAGGAAATTTTGGTACACAATCAGGTGATCATATGCCTTTTGTTATTTCTCATCTAGTAGATCTAATTGCATAAGGTGTTCCACACGATAGTCTTCATCTATAATCATGTCTTTGAGTGACACACACAATGATGGTAGTTCAACCTCTATAGGTAGGACAACTTCAACACCATAGACTAGGGAATATGGAGTGGTGCATGTAGGGGTGCGGTATGAAGTGAAATATGCCCAAAGGGCAGGGTTAGTCTGGAGATGCCAGTCATGAACAATATCATTGAAAACTTTCTTGAGTATCTTGAGAATGGTTTTATTAGTTTCCTCAGCTTGTCCATTACCTTGAGGAAAATATGGACTGGAGAAGCGGTGATGAATATGGAGGCGAGCACACAGATCGTCGACGTGTTGGTTTTCAAATGGTGTTCCATGATTTGTGAAGATAGTGGAGGGGATGCCAAAGAGGGAGATGATGTGGTAGAGGAACTTTGAGATTTGTACCCCAGTAGTGAGGGTAAGTGGAATTGCCTCAACCCTCTTTGTAAAATACTCCATTGCTGCGATTATGTACTTGTGTCCTTCAGACGAGAAGGGAGTGATCTTACCAATGAGGTCTAAACCCCAATAGGACAAGGCCCAAGGTGGCACAATAGGACGGAGGACTTGCGCCGGAGCATGGATCAAATTGGCATGTTCTTGACATGGTAAGCACTTCTTGACAAACTCACAGACATCATGTTCCATTTTGGGCCAATAGTATCCTATCCATAAAAGTTGCTTGGATAGGACCATGCCACTTGTTTGGGCACCACATATCCTAGCATGTACCTCTTGTAAATCCTGGGCAGCCTCATTTTCATCTAAACATCTAGAGAGTACATTGTGATAGCCTTGGCGATAAAGGGTATTGGCTACAATGGTTTAGCGGGAAGCTCTTCGAATAAGGTTTTGGCATTTGGTTGAGGTGAGATGAGGAGATATGATACCATTTTGTAGGTAAGCGTGGATATCGTGGTACCATGGGTACTGGAGACCAACCAAGACACATACATGATTCGATTCATCATTCTCATAAGCGGGAGCATGGAGTCTCTCAACTAAGAATTTGTATTGTGTAGAGTCATAAGGGATTTCTAAAAGAGAGCCAATTGTGGCCATTGTGTCAGAAACTTTATTTTGCAAGCATGGTACTTGTGTCATCTGTAAGTGAAGAAAATGCTCTTTCATCTTGTCAACCATTTCCTTATATGGCATTATCTTATCGTCTTTTGTTTGATACTCATCCAAGATATGTTTGATGATGAGTTGGGAATCGTCGAAGAAATGTATATTTGTGATGTTCCATTCTATAGCCATGCGGAGCCCTAGGACTAGTGCCTCATTTTTGCAATGTTGTTCGCACAGGGGAATCCCAATTTGAATGACATAGGGATGTAATCACCTTGAGGGGTGACAAAAAGTATTCCTACCCCTACACCACAGGATGTGTAGGATACATCAAAGTAAAGTTTCCAGGTAGGTTGCTCTTCTACCATGCACAAATAATCATCTGGAAACTCTGTGACCAAAGGATATGCGTCCACCAACGGTGCCTCTGCCATCTTAGCAATGATGACTTTCCCTTTAATGGCTTTTATGTCTATGTATTGAATGTCAAACTCGCTTAGAAACATGACCCATTTTGCCATTCGACCAGTGAGAGTAGTCTTAGAGAGTAAGTACTTGAGAGGGTCCACTTTTGAAATGATCTTGATTGTTTGACTAAGCAGATAGTGGAAAATTTTTTGAGTGGCAAAAACCACTGCCAGACATGCTTTTTCCATAGGGGAATAATTAATCTCATAACCCACTAAGGTCTGACTGATGTAATAAATGGTGTGTTCCTTTCCTTCGTCATCTAGTTGAGCAAGGAGTGCCCCTAGTGTTGTTGTGGGAGCAGAAATGTATAGGATGAGGGGTCGACCTGGCACAGGTGGTACCAAGATGGGTGGACTAGCCAAATATTCTTTGATCTTTTCAAAACTCTTCTGATAGTGAGGATCCCATTTAAAATTGTTATCTTTTCACAGGAGATGGGTAAATGGTTGACATTTGTCTGCTAACTGAGAGATAAAACGACGCACAAATTGTAACTTTCCTTTTAGGCTGCGTAGTTCTCAGAGTGTTCTTGGTGGAGGATTTCCATGATGGCATGTACATTTTTTGGATCTATTTCAATGCCTCTTCTGGATATGATGAACCCTAGGAGTTTTCTAGATGTGACTCTGAAAACACACTTCTTGGGATTTAGCATTAGGCAATAATGTCCAAGCCAATCAAATACGCACTCAAGCACATCTAGGTGATCTTACCTTTTGATAGATTTAGCTAGTATATCATCCACATAGTCTTCAAGAATCTTATGGATCATGTTGTGGAAGATGACCGTCATAGCGCGTTGATAAGTTGCCCCTACATTTTTCAAGCCAAAAGGCATCATATTATAGCAGAAGGTACTCAAAGGGGTTGTGAATGTTGTCTTAAGCTGATTTTCTTATGCGATAAAGATCTGATTATATCCTAAAAAACTATTAATGAAAGACAACATCTCATGTCTAGCAGTAAGATCTACAATCATGTCAATATTGGGCAAGGGGAAATCATCTTTCAAACATGCCTTGTAAAGATCCCAGAAATCTATGCATATCCTAATTGATTTTTTGGGTTTAGATACTGGAACCATGTTGGAAATCCACTCTGAGTAGTCAATGACATGAATGATTTTGGCATGTAGCAATTTCTCCAACTCCACTTTGACTAATAGTGCAACCTTAGGATGTATTTTGTGAATTTTTTGTTTTACTGGCTTGACATTTGGATCTACGGCCAGATGATGTACCACCAATTTAGGGTCTAATTTGGGCATGTGAGAATAAGACCATGCAAACTTATCAATGGATTCCTGTAGGAGAGCCACACGAGCCGTTTCTTCTCCTTCAAACAGAGATGCTACAATGTAGGTGATGGTGGGATTTTCTTCTATACCCAGATTGATGGGTTTTGTTTCTTCTATGAGGATCGATGACTGCTCAGGTCTGTAATCATGGATAAGAGGAAGAGGAGGGTCTTCATACTCTGGTGCCTTAGAGAGGTTTTCACTAGCGGATACGCCCTTTGTTTTTACTTTTTTGCGATCAGATAGTGCCCCAGAGGGGTTTTCACTAAGGGATCGATTGTTCTCTTTTTTATTTTTGTTTTCTATTTTATTTTTGTAGCTGAAGGCATCCTCTTCCCTAAATTATGCCTTTGGATCTAGTTTGTACACATATGTTGATTCGTGCCCCCAGTTAGGTTCTTGTTTTATAGCTCCCATGAATCTTAGGAGCGCTTCCTCTCTTTGGAACTCATCAATGTGTACGATGCTTAGTTGGTCCCAGTCAATGAGTTTGGGATGGACAAGGGGAAGGTCAATAAATTTGATGGCTAGTTGACGAAGGATATAATTGCCTAGGAAGGTTTCTTCATCGAGGAATTAAATGTAGGCTTTCACAATCTTCTATTCAAGACGTGTTCAACTTCAACGATTTCACCCAGGATATTATCATAGGCATAGATGTTTTGATTGGTGCCCCCAATCATGACAGAGTCCATACCAAGACCCAAGTTCTTTTCTCATTTGGTGGGAAAATAGGCTCTTTCATGTTATATTCTTCGTGACCTAAGCCACCTCCTTGATAGTTCCATTTTTCTGTAACTAGCTTGTGAGTTGAAGGGTATTTTCCCTTGAAGTAGTTGAGGAAACCCTTGTCTGGTGGTGGTGGGTCCTTATAAAGCCATTGGTTGATGTTAGGGGCCAACTTGTGACCCTTCAAAATGCCATCATAAATGAAAGTGGTAGGGCCTAATTGTAGCAATTTAGTCATTTTTGGTCCTATCATGCTTGGATTAGGTCAACGACCTTGAGTATGTGGGTCAGATAGTAGGGCTCCCACTGTGAAGGTGTCTGATAAACTATATTATCCATAACCTTCGTTGTTGATCTTGACCATTGAAAGGGTGGAGGAAAGGATGGTCTCTAAATCTGAGTGGGTTTGAGAGGAACTAGTGACAGAGGTGCCAATGTCAATCCTAGGACAATGATTAGAATGTAAAAGAAGCTTCCAATGCATGAGAGTATGCGAAGGGTTGGGAGTCTGCACGAATGGTGACTTTAGTGCCGTTATGTGGAAATTTATGCACTGATGGAAGATGTATGGGACAGCCTGCATAGAATGAAACCAAGGGCATTGGGATGTTAAAGGGAAGGTCAAGATCAACAACATGACATATCGTATCTTGCACTGTAGGGCCCAGCTAAATGGGAAAGGAAATAGTTCCTTCTGATGTTCTTTTGAGGTTTTCATATGCCTTGATTGTGATAACATTGTTCATTATGCCTGGTTCAATATATCCCAATTTTTTAATGAACTTTAAGGTACATAAATTAAGGGTCGAACCATTATCTATTATGACCCATTTTATTGCAAAGTCATTGACCACAACAGCAATATGGAGGGGGAGATTGTGGTCTGGTTCAACTTGGGGCATGTCGGTTGGCTTGAAAGAGACTCTGCAAGAGGCAGATAGGTGGCCCACAAGGTTATGGAATTGTGCAGGATCAATGTCGCTAGGGACATAGGATTCTTGTAATGCTTTGTTGAAGATTTCCTGGTGGACAGGCGAAGTGTGGAGAAGATCCAAGATGGAAATTTGCACAGGGGTATTCTCTAGGTGTTCCAATAAATTGTATTACGCTCCAGAAGGAGGAGAAACACTCACACCTATGAAATTAATTCTTCCTCCGAAGGTGGTAACCACACAATGCTTGTTTACACCCTTGATATGGATAATGTTAACCAAGGGTTCAACTTGGGAGATGCAACCGATGATCTGATCATAATTGATGTATGCAGAAGTGTAAATTTCTTGTCAGCATTGTCTCCTTGTTTTCCCTTTCCTGTGTTAGGGGGTGGAGGAGGATTGGCAGGGCCTTTGCCAGTGTCGTGTTGAGGAAACACATTTTGGTAGATTTGTATATTGGAATTTTACAAGGATTGAGTTAGTGTATCGACAGTGATCTCCTCTTTGTCTATGAGATCTTGAATATAGTGTTTGAATTTCATGTACTTTGCAGTTGTGTGTCCCTTGACACGGTGATATTCACAATACTCATTATCCCTATACCACATGGGTTTTTGTGTTGATTCGTCGAAGGGTTGTATGTGCGAGTGCACAATTAGATTGGCCTTAGCCATTTTCTAAAATACAACGTCCATAGATTCACCCAACACGGTGAATGTGTGCTTTGGGATGTTCTGAGTGCGAGGTTTATTTTTTCCTCAGGTGACGGATATAGCATTGGTTTGATTAACAAGATTTTGGAAATTGGTTTGAAAATTTTCCCCTAGAGGGGGATATGCTGGAGTGCGCGGTTGGGTAGTAACAGGTGGGTATGCGGGTTGTTTATGATAGGTAGGTTATTATTGATAAGCAGGTTGTTGATAAGTAGGTTGTTGTTGATACACAGGTTGTTGTTGATATGTAGGAAAAAATTGCTGATATGCAGGACTGGGCGTGTTAGGTCCAACGACGACAATCTAGACATGCTTGGTATCAATGGCACCATTAGTCATAGTGCTCTTATTCTTATTCCAGCAGCGAGATCTATAATTGTTAGGTTTATCATGACTCATTTCTCTATACAACTTGATATTTCCATCATCTATAAGACCCTTTTCAAGGTCCATGCCTTTTCTATGGATTTCTTGATATGTCTGCAAATAGTTCATGCAGACATGATGTGCTAATTTAGGGTACAAATTGTCAATGAAAAATTTGACCAGATATTTTTCAGGAGGTTGATAAGATAATCGGGTAGTAAGGCCTTGCCATCTATAGAGATAGTCTGCTAGGCTTTCGCCTCCTTTCTTCTTGGAATTGCACAAGTCTAGGAGAGATAGATCACTTTCAACAAGGTGCGCATATTGAGTCACAAATTTTTCTAACAACTCAGCAAAGGACGTGATCGAACCATAAGGGATCTTATAAAACCATTCGAGAGCCCATCCTCCCAGGATTTTGGGAAAGAGGTGTAAGAGGAAATTATCATTGCATGCAACTTCATGCAACTTCTTGACATGCCATGTAAAATTCTTTGATGTGGCTAGTAGGATCTCCCTTCCCCCGATACTTGCCAAATTTGGGAGTCTCAAAATGCTTAGGGAAGTGAACTGTTGTGATGGATCGGTTAAAAGGGCAGGGACACACTTCTTCAAATTTAAACATTTTTATATTGGTCCTGGCTCGGAGCTCCTTGAGAGCATTCTTCATTTACTCCCACTCTTGATTGACTAGTGGAGGAGGAGGCCCTCCCATTACATTGGATCCCGGTGTGTGATACGGGTCAAAACATGTTGGGAAAAAGGAGGATTTTGTGGAGGATACTGGGGGTGTGATAGGGAGATTGATGGATTTGTTGCAGAGGTGGCAACTGTGGTTGAGGGATGTACTGCTGCTGATAGTACAATTGCACTTGTTGAGGAAGCATATAGGTAGGAGGGATGCGGCTTGGTCCCGCAAAAGTTGGTGGAACAATTACATTGTTGTGCATGGGAGGATTGGTTTACATGTGAGTGCCCCAACAGGAGGAGCAAGGTAGTTGATGCGAGCAGGAATGTTGGGCTGCTGAGGTGGGATGATTTGGGATGTTGCAGGGCGAGGCATGGCCAAGTAGTTAGTGTAAATTGGTAGCTTTTGTTGGGTAGGTTTCACAACGGGTTGTGCAGTGAAGGGGTTGATGAAGGATGATTGCACATGGGAAGTGGAAGGATTTGCGTTACCAGTTTGTGTTGGTATCCAAAGTGCATGCAAAGTAGCTTGAAAATATCCCCAAGCAAAGGATGAAGTGGATTTCATACTTTGGAAAACTTGAGGGATATGCTAAGAGGTTGGCGGATTGGTTTGCGTTTACACAAGCGATGGGAAGATCGATGTTGAGGTAGGATGAGTGACTGCTAGTTGGGCATGAAATGTGGGCCCTTGCAAAGAGGAGGGCTGGTTGGAGGTGCTCGCAATGAGTGGCATGCCAGTAGTGAATTTTTTCTAGGGAGGTGGCTAGTTGGAAGTGCTTGTAGCTTGCGTGATGGGTGGTTGCGAGGCAACTAGCTGAGCATAAACTGGTTGAGAAATTGTGGTTTGGATGATGGTTGGTTGAGGAGCAATGGGTTGAATAGGTTGGGATGCTTGGACTGGTTGCGATGGTTGTGAGACCAGGGGTCCCATGATAGAAAGGGGTGTTGGTTGTGTGATTGTGTGCACTATGGGTTGCATAGCTGTTGGTTGAAGCATATGGAGCATAAGGAATCCAACTTGGGATGATCTAAATCATGGGTCAAAAATATCTTCCACCACGGGAAGGGAAAATTTGGTTGGGATGTTCAAAGATAGTCCAACTCGCAGTGGCATAATCCTAGATGGAAATTGATTTCCTTCTTGCTAGAAGTTGGCAAGGATACTACGACTATTATGTCCAATGATGGCGTTGACCATTTGTGTATGTCTAGGGTGGCTCATGAATGCTTCCATGACACTTTAAGTAGGGGTTTCATTTGGGTCAGCCCATATATGCTCACTTTCTACTTGATTAAGTGGATCAAAAGAGACCATGGCGTTATTATGGTCTATTTTTGGGTCACATGAACTAGCGACATAATTGGTGCCCATGTCTTTCCTCTTCTTGGATCTGGTTTCAGGTGGCATGAAATGAATATTGCTAACGAAATGCAAGATTAATGCAATTTCCTATGGATGATATGCAAAATTCCTAGGATGCGGGATTAAGGGGATGATGCTAAATGATAAAAGGATATCCTAAGGACCTAGGATGGTTTGGTGTAACAAAGGATTATGAGTTGCTTTCCCTAATGTAAATTTGATGATGGTGTCAACCTAAGACATACTTATGGTCTTCGGAAGATGAGATTCTTTGTCAATGCGAACCAACTTCTTGATCAAGGTGATGAGGTTACAAGGGCAAAGTGGACTATCCTAAGCAATGCTTAGCTAAGGAAGTCTAAAAATGATTTGGATTAAGATGTGGGTACTTATGCAACTCAAAAGATGTGACACCAAGGTTTGATTTGTTTTGGATTTTTGAATTTTTTATTGGATTTGAATGGATAATGTTGGATTGGATTGGATGCTGGCTATGTTGGTTGGGTTATGCAATTCCTAGCTAAGATGGGGATGAAAATTAGGTTCCTAAAATGCATGCTAAAAGATCATAAGAAGAGGAGCAATCAGGTGATATAGCAATGTGCCTACTAGTCGTATTATTTGAAGCTGACAAAGGCATTGTTCATGTGATACTTGCTTCTGAAATGTACAATCTTGTTGTTATAGATAACCTTTCCGTATGTTATGCATGATTGGATCTCTTTTTTGAGAGAATCAAGGATATGTTGGTATTCTTTGGCCTTGCGAGTGGTTTCCTTTTGTTCTCTTATCACAGGAGGTAGCAGGGTCTTGACTTTCTCATGAATTCCTAGTTTTGACATGTCAGGGGAACAAATGTTTGTAATTGGAAAGTCGTTTGTTGTTGGTAAAGTTCTTGATTGTGTTGTTCAATGGAAAGAACAAATTTTCAAATCACACATATAAAGGTAGTGACTACGCTAAGTATACCTTGAGTCAAACATGGTCATTCAAATGTAGAAAATAGTCCAACAAGGGATAAAGAAACCTTGAGGAGCGGGGGATGTGTGTGTAACATTTGATCAATGTTAAACAAGCAAAATCCTACCTAAGGAAGTTGGCTGGGTGTCAAAATATTTTCCCATGCTAAGTATTTCTTCACCTCACACAAAGTGATATTGGCTTTGGCCAGGACTAGGCATGTTGTGGGTTTTGAAAGAGACTCAATGCTCGAATCGCATAAGTCCTCTCGTGCCACAATCATGCTTTCAATGCTCCCAGGAATACAGATGTTGGGTGTAAAATCTTCAGGTGATTAGGGTAAAAGTCCACTTGGATAGATCCTTGCACAAAGATTAGGAAACTTTTGGAGGTAGATCAGGTGGGCTTCTACTTTAACTAGTGTTTAGTAAGGTCATTCGTTCATGAATACCCTTTGTAGTTTCACAAGCAAAATTAAGGCGTACCCTACAAGCACCCAAAATATGTTGTCTCACAAGTGAGATTTAGACCTCTCAACCTTACACAAGTTGAATGACCCCCCTTGCAGTCTTGTAAACAAGATTAAGACCATAAAGGCCCTACAAGAGCCTAATCAAGAGTAGTCTTGGCTAGAAAGATTAAGGCAACGAGGCCCTACAAACAAGGAAGCATTAGAGGTAGAAAATATACATGTCTTCTGTCTCTTCGGATTGAAAGAATATTTTTATTATAGTGGGGTGGAAGTAGCCAGGTTCGCTCGTTATACACTTGGGTCGTTCCCAAGAGATTGCTCCCTTGGCAGGCCCTCTAAAGGTTTAACTTGAAAAGAAATTGGATTGGTGACAAAAAGGAGTCTAGATTTTTTATTTTCCCACAAGGGGAAAATAGCATACTCTCCTATCCAGTGTCATTTTCTCCACACACATGCAAGACAAGCTTAGTTCATTCCCAAAGATGTAAGTGTTTAACACAAAGCAAATGCGTCTAGGTTTTTTATCTTCCCAAAAGGGAAGAGAGCATACTCCCCTAACACTTGCTTTGGATTAGAAAAAAATATCCCTCTAATTAGTCTGTGCCTAAGAAATCAAAGGAAATGCTAACAAGCACGATCGTTTGGTCAATTTAGATTAAGGCAACCTATAAGACAAATGTGAGTAATCTTTTGAATTTGTGTCTTTGGCAAGCAGTGCTGCAACACAACTAGTTGGTAGTTTCATAAAGTTAGCCTTTGACAAATGTTATAAAACACAAAAGCACTCAAAAAAAATTTAGAAAATGATAACTAAAAGTCTGACAGAGCGCAAACGTTGATTCAGGGTGTAGACGTTGATTCTATGTTTTAACCTAAAAAATGACAGAATACAGAAAATATGCTACAAAACTGAGAAAATGATATACCAGTGGAGACATCGGTCTGTGAATTGTAGACACCAATTGGTGATTGGTTTGAACTAGTGTTTGCACAGACGCTGAAATGTGAACCAGCGTTTGCGCAGAGGTTGTTGTACCTGTAAGGCTAAAAAACACATCAAACACAACAAAAGAAGTTACTATTTTTCTCTCTTAGTTTTCAAATCGATCAGAAAAACCTATGCTAAGATTAGTTTCCTTTAATGAAATTTTGACATTATAACTGCTTGTAATATTGACTTCTGCTAAAAAATAGAATGCTAAAACACCAAAAAGTAGCAAGAAACATAATAAAACTTGATAAATGAAAGGTTAGGTTTGCAGAAATCTAAAACAAAATGGTGTATAGTGGAGACATTAATTTTTGAAGCGCAGACGTCGAACGACGCTTCAGAATGAACCGACATTTGCACAGACGCCTCTGTGTAATCACAGACACCGATCTGTAAAATCTGACAGAAATGAGAGAAAAAGAGAAAAAAAAAATGTCAAAGGGATGTGGGTCCCACCGGGTGTGCCAAAATGTATACATGGAAAATGTTAACCTGCAATCACCCACAAACAACAAAATCATTAGAGGGTTAGCATCCAAATTTCAAATGAGATAAAAGCAAGTATGAAACATAAAAAGCATCCTCATATCATCGGATAGAGCTAAAACAAGTTGCACCCAAGAGGCGTGTTTGATTTGCCCTCTTATGGAGGTGTGAATGTGCTCTCCAAACACAATTTCAAGACTTCCCCAAGTAAAATTATTAAGATCGATGCAACAATGGATAAAATGGAAGAAATATTCAAGAACTAGTATGGAACAACTAATCTCAAACTTCTCCAAATGATTAAGCTACTATGGATTGAAATGCAATGCAAGAATGGAAACTAAGATTGTTTTTTTTTACCAAAATGATCCTAGCATGTAACATCTATGTGACTTAAGCTTGAAAACAAAGAAACTAGCAATGATAAACCCTAGCACAATTCTAGCATAATAACAATAGCACAAGAATCAGAGATGATTATGCAAGAGAAGAAGGCCTCTTTTATAGAATTGAAAAGGAAATGGACGGTTGAGAGGTGGAAGGGAGATGAGTGGCTAAGATTGAGGGTTAGGTTGGAAAATTCAAAGGAGGATTGTGCACATGATTAGAGTTAAAGTAACTTTTTAATCAAGGTTAGGGGATTATTAGCAAGAGGTGGGATTTGGAGGGAATAAAGTGAGTTTAAATAAAGTGATTTTATTTAAATCAAGTTTAGAGGAAATTTAGCTTTATGGAGGGATTTAATAAATATGAATTTATTAAAAGGGGGATTTTTGAGGGGAATGTATTTAAATAAAATACATTAGGATAGTATTTATAAAATATATAAATACCATAGGTGAAACTATTTAATTAATTTTAATTAAATAGTTAGATGAATAAGAGGGAATTTAATATTAATAATAATATTAATATTTTTGGACGTCTACATTTTGCCCCTCTTCGACGTCAAAGACAAGAAAATAAGTTACCACAGAGGAAGTGGGTTCTTTAGGAGTCGAGTCGAAGTGACGACGGTAAGAGGTGGTGCATTTTATATTTCTAAAATTGATGAAACTTCAATTTCATCTTTTTCTCAGTGTGATGGTTGGCTCTTTTGGATTTGGATGAGCACCTATAGGACTAAGATGAAAAGATCAAAATAACTTAACATCAAAATGTGTTGATGTTAGTTCCATACCATTCTCCATGAAACTCATACTTTTATTTTGAAACTTGGTAGATCGTGTGTAAAAACAAGGATGAAGTGAAAAAATTTGTTTTTGTGAGAAATGGATGAAATTTGAGGGTTTTATTGTGCAATGTAGGTGAGGGTGCAAGTGTAGTTCAACTTGTAAAGGTTACGTAGTTGAATCAAAAAGTTCCTACTACAAGGGAAAAACATAAGTTTTAATTGGAATCAAGGTTTTTTGACCCAACTGCACATAGGATGGCATGTGTAACTGCATGTGCAGTTCAACTTATAATTGGGTCAAAAATCCATGACTGCACTTGTATTTGAAGTTTTCAAAGGGGTAAACTTGGGAATTGTTAAGTTTTTTGGATGCGATTGCATGCTTTACTACATGCAATTGAACATGCAATTGGTGTAAAAATATCTGATTTGGATATAATTGGTATGTAGATTTTAGGGGTAATCACACTTGAGATTACATGTAACAGTACATGTAATGGGCACTAAAAATGTCAATTTGGGAACTATGGTAGATCTGAAAAAAACTACAATGGGGGATTTTAGATGTGATTGCATATTCCATTACAAGTAAAGTAACATGTAGTGGTATATACAAAGGGTATGAAAATTCTCAAAATTCATAGGGTGTGGGCATGTAACGGTAACTTTTAGAAGGTGTTGCATTAAATATATTTCATGAAAAGCTACATGTAATAGCTATTCAACATCCAATTTGCAAAGTGAGATATAATCTCAAGGAAAACTCTAATTTGTTGTTTATATGTAAGAACATTTATTTAATCTATGTAGTTTCAAATGCATCTAATGGATAAAATTTGATCACAAATGAAGAGCCTAACATTTATCATATTTTAATGTCAAGGAAGATTGAGTCAAGTTTTCTCAAAAACATATACATGGGTGATGATCACATTGAAACTTCAAATATGATAAAGACAAGGAAAAAACACTTGAATATGGCTTCAAAAATGTACAAAAACAAATACAAATCTTGATTCTAACAAAATGGTGCCATAAAAATCCTAAACACAACTAATAAATGGAGGAAAGTGTAAAAACAACCATGAAAATATATACAAAAACCATTAAAGTTATAGATACAACTATCAGAATATAAAAACGACTATAGTTTGTAGAAATAACCATAATTTAAGTAAAAACAACTATGGAGATTATAAAAATAACTACAAATTTGGAGAAAATAGCCAACAAAATACATGTGTACCTATTTAGGGTATGAAAGTTTGCAAGAAGAAAATCTAAAAGAAAAATGTCATTCCAAAAATGTTTAGGCACGATGAACAGGTGTTTGCAAGAGCTTGAAATCACAAACTCATATAGGAAAAATGTCTACAATGGATCTTAAAAATTGCAGACTAGTGATAAAATATAAGAGCTCGATGTTTTGCATAAACTTGAAGTTTCATTGCTTGATATTCAATGTAAACTCCAAGTTTTAGGCTTAGCAAAATCTTGCGTGTTTGGCGTTTAAAAACCTGTGATACGAGCTCAACGCTATTTGCAAAGGTTTTGCATTCACTCACATGTTGTGAATTATGTAATACAACACAAAAAAACCTGATAACTTGAGTCATCAGAGGCTTTAATGTATTTTGCATTACTCAATACAAATAATATTACACATAAAATGCAACAATGGGTAAAAATCCCAACCTCCTAGAGTAATGCGGGGATTTTTTAACACTTAACACATATATACTTATGTAACATGAGATGTAATTGACATAAAAAGGTTCGAATAAAGAAATTTGGGACTTGCAATTCAATTTTTATAAAAAAAATTGCATATAAAATAATGTGCAATGACCTTTAAAATGTCTGCCCATCTCATTTGGGATTAAAAACTAATTGCAAATAAAATTAAGATTTATTTAAAAAAATAAAATATTGTATAATATATTATACATAACCTTGCAATTAACTCGAAAACATGTGACTCTTTAAAAAAAGCTATAAAGAAAACCTATTTAAATAAAATAAAAATAAGAGAAACATAAATGAAAAACACTATATTTATATGAAAAAAGATAGAAAAATAAAATATTACGAAAATAAACAATGTTTATTTTCGACAATATTTATAAACTAAACTCAGAGTAAAACCATTCTTTAATTTAATCAAAATTTCAATTAAATTTTCCGTGGGGATATCGTTAATTTTACTAAAATGAAATTAACGACAACATATATCTAGAACCATAGCTTGTTTGAATGGTAATTTAAGATGATATTATTTAGTAGACATATCACTCTTAAAATCTCTCACACAAACATGTCTCCTTTACATCATTATTTTACCAGAGATGAATGGATCCATGTAAAGGAATGATATATAATAATATTCATAATCAACTCAATATTCATTAATGCCACAAGCCTCAAAGTCTAATAAACCCTAATCATTGTTCCATGTAGAGGTGTTATAATCATGTGTTAAGGATTGACTGTGTTATATAGTTGTTAGATGCATGGATCATTCACGTAAAATTATTATATAGTTGAGGGTCTATATGTATGCAATAAAGCTTCCCTTTATGCTCATTTTCACACATTGATGTAGAGGATCTAGGCAATTTTGCCAAAGAAGGATGTTATAAATCTTTTCTAGGTATCACATGGGATAATGTGTCTAACTTGAATGGTAGGAAACATAATTGGTTTGCGATAAATACATTTTAAGTGATCAGTTGAATTTATGTCATTCCTTACCATTGCAAATGTATTGGGTTTGGTGGTCAAGCTCTTTTTAATTATGTTTGACTTTTTGTGGGTGGTGTTGGTTGTGGCTTTTGTTGCTAGTGTTCATCATTGGAGGGGCAAAAAATTTGACAATGAATATGAAGAAGGGAAGAAGGTGGATATTACTATAGTGAAGAAGAACATTTATATTTATATTAAGGAGACAATGATAGATTTTATGGATTTATGGATCAATACATTTATGATCTTGTGTTCAAACAATGGATGGTACGTGTATGGGAATTGGTAAAAAATTATTGTTGGAATTGAATAATTCAAATGGGTAATAGAATACATTTGATGCTACACCATCCTTATCTTGTATGACCATGCTTTCTATCATTGCTATTTTTTATCTTTTACATTACAATATTGCTGACATTGTTAACCAAGTGGAGGTCGATTTGACTATATCTTGGAGCATCTTTGTGCCATAAAGAAGAGGCAAACTTGTTTGCAAGTTCCTACATAAGTTATTTATAAGTGTAGACACCCTAAAATGGACAGACTTGTGACTTTACATTAAAAACACTAATTTTCATCTATTGATTAATGATTTTTTAATCATTAATTAATCACCTATTTTCTTCTAAATTCATTTTCCAAATCATTTAATCATATCCCCAAAATTAATTAAATAATTGATTTTATTTAATTAATTAACCTTAATTGATTAATCTTCATTAATTAATTAAATTCAATTTCCTAAAGTTTAAATTTAAATATTTAAACTTATTAATTAATTCATCTAATTAAATTAATTTAATTTCATTCAATAATTCAATTCTAAATCCAAAAAGAATTCAATTATCTCACATGTTGAATACTTTAATTACAAAAATGAGTTAAACATTCAATTAAATCTTTTCGTTAGTTCAAAAAAAAGAACTCTTGATTAGATCTCTAATTGCATGAATTCCTCCACCTACCTCTTCAATTCAAAAAGGTAACTCCAAATTACCTCTTCAGTTCAAAAGGTAACTCATAATCAGTTGTTCAGTTAACTAAACTTTATCTCCTCTCTCCAAGTTGAAGAGGTGGAGTTTACTAATGGCTTCTTTAGTTCCCTTTGATCTCAACCGTTCATCCTCTAATCTCTGGGATTGATCTCAAGCGTTCATACCATTTCCATATTCTATATAATCAACCCTTCACAACCATTTGAAGGATCCAGGATTTCAAGCTTTTGTGGGCCCTTACTCTGCAGGATTATGTTGGAATAATAGAATGGTGTATACTAAGAGGGGAGGGGTGAATCAATACCCTTAAAAATTTTATCAATCAATCCTTAGTAATCCTTTCTTGCATTACCGACCATATTTCTTATCTACCTTATGTATGTAATATCAAATCATAAACTTAATTGCATGTAAACATTCATAGAAACATTCATGAAATGTAAGTACACATGACACAAGAATTGGTAACGCAGAAAACCTCTGTTAGAAGGTAAAAACTGCGGTGGGGATGAAACCCACAAAGCTTCACTATCTGTAGAATGGAAGGTGTTGGTTAAGGCTACAAGTGTGATCACTTCTGATGATCTTACCCTGTTAGGAATAAAATTTTAGACTGATTAGATCTACTCGGTTAAGAGATTTAGCAACACTGTTAAGTGTGCACTCAATTAAGAGATTTGCAAAAAGACTGTTAAGTCCACCTTCTTAAAGGATTTCTTCTATTTGCTACAATTGTTAGAGAGCAATCAAAAATACTTGTTGACCTGATGGTATGCAATCTTGAATTGCTGAGTATAGATCCTTTAAGTTCACAATGTATAAGTATCACCTATAATGATTGATTAATACCTTTGTTCTTCTCGGTAGTCTTGAATCTTGTTCTTCATAACTAAATTTTGTCTTTTGTGTCCTTCTGCATGAAACTCTCTATCTGATCCATAGATGTCTTCTACGGCTACAATCATCATTGTCTGATTGATTACTACATCTATTTATACAATGTATTGACCTAATTAGGTTTCAAGATTTACAATAAAAACTCTATGATCAAAGGTTTACAACTTGACCTTGATCTCCTAGTTTGCATGTTTACATTCAGTTAGACTGATTAAAACAATTACATATGTTTTACTTGTTCCTCAAGAAATGGTTTTACAACTAAGCATAAAGCTAATTATAAAACTTAAGTGTTTTATCTGACGTGTAACTCAGATCCACATTTCTTGGAAATAAAACTATCTCTCAGTAGACTGGTGCTCGAGTTGATCTGTAGTCTATGCTTGATGATGTCTTTGAATTGTCTGCCAGTTTACTCTGTAAACTATGTTTTCGGTTTACACCATAAACTGTCTATCGATGTTCATTGATTTCAGCGTTCGCTTCCACTTAACATTTTTGGTGTCCTCCGCACTTGACTATTTCAGTGTCCATTTTGCTTGATTGAATGTTGTCACTCGATGATCATGTTACCGATAGTCCAAAAACTATTTCCTTGTATACTAATGAAAAATATGATCCTTTAGGATTATCAATCTCCCCCTTTTGCAATAGTATCAAAAACTGATATGTGCAAACTGAAATGTTCAGTATCTACACCAAGTGTATACCTTGTCAATGACTCCCCCTATGTGCATGCCTCAGTATGTACATGTTTCTCCTTTGTGTATTTCCCTCTTTGGCCTTTGACATGGTTTCCCTTTTATACATTTTCCCCCTTTGACATTTATACATATAATATCCCCCTTTATACATATAGTTTCCCCCTTTCACATATAATTTCCCCCCTTTTGTTTTGAAATTAATGACAAAGGTGTAATACTTACAGCTTGTCAAGTATGTGGGCATGGAATTTTTGTATGTCTGTCATTATCTTCTCCCATTGCTCTTTGAGGTGTTCTAGGGTCATGTATTCCAATGTGAGTCTTGCATGCATGTCATATATACTTTCTGTAACAGACATCTCTTGGGTGGAAATCAATGCTTTTTCCGAAGTCATGTGTTTTAACAGCAGTGTGAGACTCAGGAGTAACATAGCCTGCAACTTGGTTACCTCATCTTGATTCTGCTTTCATCCTTTTGAATTTCTAATCTCAACCGTTTTTCTTCTACAATCTTCTCATAATGCAATTTGAATGCATTTTTGTCAGTTGTGAGACTTTATGCACTGGCCTTAAGATCTTCATCTATCTTGGCTATCTTTTCACTATGTTCGGTAGTGAAATGCTCTATTGTGCCCAACTTTTGAACTAGTTTAACTACTTTTGATAATATAGGTTCCATTGTAGTTACTAATTCAGAAAGCTTTACCTTATTTTCTGCCACTTCTTGGCTGATTTTCTCTGTAAGCTTGTATTAACACTTTTTCTCAGCACGTTCCTCAATCACTTTATCTGCATCTACATACTATGATGTAATGGCATTGGTGAGTGCTGCTAATTGATCAAGTATTGGAGCATTTTGATTAATGTCAGTGTTAGGAACAATCTACAATAATATTTCTTTTGTGCTTTCTAGGACTTATGAGTTCTTGTGCTCCTTTTTGAGCTTGTCCTGCATTGCCTTCCATTTGCAAAGTTCACCATACTTGGTAAGTGACTCTGGATCCAATGTTCTAGGATCACAGTTTGGTATATCAATAATTGTATCTAATGTTACCGGTGCTGTTCTCTTCTTCTTCTTTGAAATAGTAGTGGAAGCAAGGGTATGTAGAACTATATCTAGTTCATTCTCTTTCTCTTGCTTCGGTTATTGTGTGGGAGGTGTGGTGCCTTTTGTGTGTTGCTTGGTATTGACCTGTTGGTCGGTAGTGGACATCTCCACACCAACCTTGTCTGTATTTGCAGCCTTTTCACCCTCTATGTTCTTATCGGTGGAATCACTTTGTTTTCTTCTCCACTTATATCTTTCTTTTCCTCATTTGTATCCTTTTGCTTCCCTTAATCATCACTTGTGTCCATCGGTGTGTTTGCATCAGGTTCAGGTGTCTTCTCCTTTGCCTCTATGATGATATTGATAGCTTGTATCAATAATGGTATGTCACCTGGTATATTTACCTATGCTACATCCATAGTATCTATTTCCTTTGCTTGCTCGGTGGCATCGGTTACATCTTCATCTGCCTTTACTTCATCTGCAGGATCTCCTTCAGTGATATCTATTATAGTGACATATGTTGTATGCCCTAATGATTGTAAAATATGAGGTACATCATTCATGGCCTTGCTTGCCTATGTTGTCAACTCAATTGGATTGATGTCCTCGATATCATTTATGAAGATGTGTTTTGGGCTTGGTGTGGCCTCTTTTTCTTCATAGTGAGGTGTCTCGATAATAGCCAATACCTTCTTGGGGCTTGTATCCTCCTTAGGTAGATTGAATATTTCATTCCAAGTGTCATTGCTTTCTTTATCAAGCTCTATTAAACTGCCCTTTAGTACTTTGTAAACTCTCATCTTAGCTAAAAATTTCTTTGCATGCTTCTTCATAATGTCATCAATTTCTTCAAATTTTGACTCTGGTGGCATGATTCTAACCAGCGATCTTTCCCTTATTTGTTTCTCTGTATGCAAGGCATATGTCCATCTTGCTGATATTCTGTCATTAATCTCTTGTGGCATCATCTTATTAAATTGTATAGGTACATATTTGAATGCAATCATTGCCTTGATGATGGCTTCTTCTATCTTATTTTGATCCTTGGGTTTTAGAGTTAGCCATTGTCTAACCTTAGGATTTGATATGCTACCTGTCTTTATGATTGATGCAGCAATCTCATCAATTGTCTTAGGAATTTTTTTTTTGTAGGTTGGAGTGTTTGTTCATTCTCATCCTATTCAGTGTCATCCTTATCCTCTTTTCCTCTAATGTATTTCCTTCTTTGCCTCGGTGCTTGTTTCCTAGTTTGATGCATTCTCTTATAATTCCTCACTATATCTTTCTTTGTCAGTGGTGAGTTTGCATCTTTTGTAGTCCAAATCCTAGTTCTTGATGTAGTAGTAGTTCTTGGTTTCTTTGTTGGTGGTGCATCAAATTCAGTTGACTCAGAGTCACTTAATTGTTCACCTTCACCGACGGGTGACTGTCCCTCAATGACATCTTGTTCTGATTCTTCATCATTTACCGACAGGTTCTTTTGAAGTGTTTTCACCATCTTATTTTTCTTTAGATATCAATTTTCTTTACTACTAAGCCTGTTTTAATTCTATCCTTAGCTTCCTCATACGTGAAAAATCTTGGTAATGATTTTTCCACTGCTTCATTCAATAATGCTTCAATAGTATTTGTGGCATGATCAATGTTGATCTCATAATTTAATGGTGGAAACCATGTTGTCCTCAGTACAACTGGTTTTATTAGAGTGGTGTCGGTATCCACTATGAAACATATGTCTTCCTTATACTATTCCACCAGTTGTTCAGGTATCCTCATTCTTTTCTGCATTATGTCCTTGAAGGTAGTGAAGTATGCATCCATGAATGATGTAAAATTGTCCCCTAGTGACTTAATATATTCACTAATTTGTATAGAAACTGGTCGGGTTGTATCCCAATTGACATTACCGATAGATGGGAAGAAGTTCTAAAATTATAAAAATGTGCACATGAGGAGTGAACCGAACTTACATGAATTAGATCTGGTTTATCTAATAGTCCTCATGTTCTCCTCTAGTTGCTTTAGTGGAAGCTCGGATAAGTCCAGTTGTAATCCTTTTTTCACAATCTTATAGGCAGTTTCAACTGCTCCGCATGCTATGTTGTTCAATCGGCTAGCTTGGAATACCTTGTGTCCCAGTACACATGCATCGAACTTCATCTCTGAATAGATGATGGAATTAACCTTTAAACCTCTACCATCCCATACTGCACATGTCATCTTTTCAATCTCAAGGCGAGAAGGATGTTTTAGGGCTTTGGCCTTGTCAATTACAGGATAACCGGTTACTGCGTGAATAACATCCTTAGTGATTGGTTTTGGTTCATCTAACCACATTTTCTTGTCATGTACTCGGTTGAGTACTATCTGAATCCACCTGATCTTAAACTATTTCAGGAACAATAGGGCATTTGTTAACCCTTTTACCTCTATGTGCTTATGTTCATCTTTAATGTTTCCATTTGTGCAAAGCTTCTTGTAAGCTTCTTTAACCTCAAGATCTCCGATCTCTGTAATCTTGCAGTGGATATATACTTGGACATCTTCAACTAGAAAAACCCTAGGAGGGATGCTTGAGAATGCTTCAGCGTCGTCGGGTTGTAAAGAAACCTCAGGGAAAAATTTATACTTAGGCTCTTCACACGTTGTATTCTTGATCAAATTGACCTTCTTGTCCTTTGCATTCTTGATCTTGGAGACTCGCGATGTGGTTGTGATGTTTCTTAAAATTAGGGCTTTCTCTGTAAATAATTTGTTTGCTCGGTGAGTCTTAGATACTCACTTGATCTTAGTTGTAGATGCTGGGAATCTGTCGGAGTAGCCGTGAATATGCTTGTGGATCTCTCTGCAATGTGGTTGCTCCTTGGTCACTCTTCTTCACTCATCTCTTTGCTCTTAAACACTTGGTGAATGAATGAGCTTTTCATCACCCTTTTATAGACGATGCCCTAAGTGGTGCAATAAATGCTTTACCTACTTCTCGGTGGTCAAAGAAGGATTCACTCGGGTAACATACCAAAGCCTTGATCCTCAGTGAGAATGCGACGCTCGGGGTAAGTGACAACTTGGTTGCACTTTTCATATGTTCACCGACGGTGCACGGTATGTAGCAGAGACTTGATTGTCTTTTACATGATTATCGATGGTGCTCATTTTACACTAACAACTTGGCTTTTATATGTACACAAAAGATCCTTAGTGTGTATTGAACGATGAGATTGGATTCACAAAATCATAACAAGTAATACCATAGTGCATCTTTATTCATGCTAATTTAGCATATTATCAATGTATATTGGAACTGATGTAAAATATAGATTTTTAGAGTGCAATTCCATACTTACTTGTCATTGCTTAGGTAGGGGTGGTGGAATCACCAGATCCATTGGATGAGGTGTCACCAATTGCAGTGTTTGGTCCAGCATCATCTTTGCTTGAAGCTTTCCTCCACATTTGATTCCTCATTCTCCTGATATCTTCAATTGTGTTTCCATTTGCAAAGGTGCTTGACTCTGTCACTCGGTCTCTGTAGTCCTTGCTTAGGTGACCGGCCTTATGACAGTCTAAGCATGCCATTCTGGAGTTAGTCCAATTCCTAGATCTTCTTATCTATTTCCTCATGCACTTTGCAGCTATGTGATCATATCTACCTGTAGACACCCTAAAATGGACAGGCTTGCGACTTTACATTAAAAACACTAATTTTCATCTATTAATTAATGGTTTCGTAATCATTAATTAATCATCTATTTTCTTCTAAATTCATTTCTCAAA
>MU223494.1:170174-198245 GCA_018584345.1 Thuja plicata
TTATCTTCAAAGAGATAACTCCAATCAGATCACATGGGTTACTCCACCCATCTCTCCAGTCCACATGGGTAACTTCACCCACCTCTTCAGTTCAAAAAGGTAACTCATAATTAGCTCCTTAGTTAACAAAACTCTATCTCCTCTTAACCAAATAAAGAGGTGGAGTTTACTGAGGATCTCTCCTGTTCCTTTTGATCTCAACCGTTCATCTCCCCATCTCTGGGATTGATCTCAACCATTCATTTCATCATCATTTCCTATATAATAAACCCTTCATAACCATTTGAAGGATCCAGGATTTCAAGCTTACAAGTGCCATTACTCTGTCAACATTCAAGCTATCTTGTGATCACACACACATTTCAATTGTCAAATTCTCGACGCTTCTCAAGTCATAGACGCTGCCCCGCCAATACTGAGCATCAAGAACAGCATTTCGGAAGGAGTGGAGAGAAATAATAGAAGCTTCAAGCATCGTGGGGTTTGCATTTACTTGTCTTCCCTTCTCTTGTTTGTACATTTTATTGCTCACGTTTATGTTATCCGTATAGTAGTTATTGCGTATTTGATTTGCATTCACTTGTGAACCTTTGCTACTAACCCCCGCCCTTGGAAAGCTGTGGGAAACCGGAGAGAGAGGCGTACACTACCACATGCTGTGCAATTTGCCCATGTGTTGTAATCCCAAACATATGAGTTACCGAAACTTCTCCGTTGATAAGCATTTTCTTGTTATTTTGACTTCCATGCTTTCTTTTTCTTCTTCCTACATTCAAGATATGTGTACCCATGCATTTTGCAAGTAGAACAATATTTTTCCATGTAGGTTTCCTTCTTTGATTTGTTCACCTTATATCTACATTCATGTGCCTTGTGTCCATGCTTGTTATAGTTATAACATTTACCTATGAATGTAGAAGTGGATTTAGGAATACCTTTTTCTTTGCTCCTACAAACATTTGATGTGTCGCCTGGTTTTCCACAGTGATTGCATGACTGCATCTTTGTTCTTGGATTTGTGTAGACATCTTTGTGATCTGATTGGTTTGATGATTCTCCATGCTCCGTATAACCTAGACCGGTATTTTTATTGAGTCTTCTTTGTCCATTTAGAAAAACATCCATTATTTTTGTGCTTTCTTCAGCTTTTTTGATCATATCATTATGTTGTTGTTGAATTCTTACTTCATGCTTTAGTTTCTCATTTTCTTCTCTTAGCTCACCAATAGCTTCCAATTTCCCATTGAGTTCTATGTTCACTCGGTCTTCCTCATGACTCATAAGAACTATTTGATTGGTGTTCTCATGATGATGTTTAGTAAGTCTCTGTATTTCTGTTTCTCTTTCTTGCAACTTCGCAGTGATCTTCCTCCTGTCATCAATAGCTAATGTTCTTTCTTGTTCAGCTTGTCTAGCATTATTCATAACATCAATCATCCTTACCATCTGTGTCTCTTGACCTATTTGCAGTACCTTTACTTGTTCTATCAGATGTTGATTGATTTCATTCAGACTTGTAATGCTTCCCATAGATGCGCCTGATGTATTGCTAGATGTAGATCCTGGTGACTCAAACAAATTAGGTATCTCTTCTTCATGATAGTATGTTTCATTACAACGAGATGCCATAACTTTTCTTTCATGCAGTAGCTCTCTCATCTTGATTATTGCTTCTTTGTATTTCTCATAGAAGATTTGTATCTGCAACTTCTAATTTTCAATATTCTTGTCAAGCTTATACCTTTCCATTGTATGATCTTTTCTCTCAAGTGATTTAAAATTTTTCAAATAAGAGATCTAGCTCTGATACCAATTGTTGGAATAATAGAATGGTGTGTACTAAGAGGGGATGGGTGATTCAGTACCCTTAAAACTTTTATCAATTTATCCTTAGTAATCCTTTCTTTCATTACTGACCATATTGCTTATCTACCTTATGTATGTAATATCAAATCATAAACTTAATTGCATGTAAACATTCATGAAATGTAAGTACACATGACACAAGAATTGGTAACACAGAAAACCCCTATTAGAAGGTAAAAATTGTGGTGGGGATGAAACAAGTGTGATCACTTCTGATGATCTTACCCTGTTAGGAGTAACATTTTAGACTGGTTAGGTCTACTCAGTTAAGAGATTTAGCAACACTATTAAATGTGCACTCGGTTAAGAGATTTACAAAAATACTCTTAAGTCCACCTTCTCAAAGGATTTCTTCTATTTGCTACAATTGTTAGAGATTAGTCAAAAATACTTGTTGACCTGATGGTATGCAATCTTGAATTGCTGAGTACATATCCTTTAAGTTCACAACGTATAAGTATCACCTATAGTGATTGATTAATACCTATGTTCTGCTCGGTAGCCTTGAATCTTTTTCTTCATAACTAAATTCTATCTTTTGTGTCCTTCTGTGTGAAACTCTCTGTCTGATCCATAGATGTCTGTTGCGGCTACAATCATCATTGTTTCATTGATTACTACATCTATTTATACAATATATTGATCTAATTAGGTTTCACACTTTACAATAAAAAACTCTATGATCAAAGGTTTACAATTTGACCTTGATCTCCTAGTTTTAATGTTTATAATCAGTTAAAATGATTAAAACAAGTACATATGTTTTACTTGTTCCTCAAGAAATGGTTTTACAGCTAAGCATAAAGCTAATTATAAAACTTAAGTGTTTTATCTGACATGTAACTCAGATCCACATTTCTTGGAAATAAAACTGTCTCTTGGTAGACTGGTGCTCGGGTTGCTCTGTAGTCTATGCTCGGTGATGTCTTTGAACTGTCTGTCGGTTTACTCTGTAAACTATGTTTTTGGTTTACATTGTAAACTGTCTGTTGGTGTTCATTGATTTCGGTGTTCACTTGCACTTAATATTTTTGGTGTCCTCTGCACTTGATTGTTTTAGTGTCCATTATGCTTGAAAGAATGTTGTCACTCGGTGATCATGTTACCGACAATCCAAAAATTGTTTCCTTGTATACTAATGAAAAATATGATCCTTTAGGATTATCATATTCTTGCTAGAGGCATTCAAAGCATTCTTGTGATCAAAATCAATATCATTTCTCGACACGCCCAAGTCATAGACGCTACCAATACCAATACTAAGCACCACACACACAACATTTCAGGAGTAGAGAGAGGCAATAGAAGATTCAAGCTTTGTTGATTTGTATTCATTTGTATTCCTCCTTGATTTCTTGTTATTTTATTGTTCGTGGATTTGTTCTTAGTATTTTTGATTGCTTAACCCCCATTGCAAATCAGTTCTACTAACCCCTCGTTAATTCGAGATTGTGGAGCAGGATTGGATCTACACAATAAGAAGTTGGAGGTTTTTATTCTAGTGGAAGCAACTATGTGGTTTTGTGATTTCAACATGGTTTGGGTGAGTTTGAACTTTTTGGAAATTGAAATCAAGCCTTAGCAAAAACTTGTTATGTAAAAATATAGTTGTTTCTATATTGGGGGCTAGGCCTATGTAATTTGTTAGTGCCTTAGGGCTCTTAAGCTTATGCTAATATTATGATAGCTAGTGAACGAGGATAGCTAAGGTGATAGTAAATGAGGATAGCTAAGTGGTCGATTCAGGGTTTTTATTACCATTGTAGTATGGGTCCTGGGTTTGATTTACATTTAATATTCATCAATCAATTTGGTTTTATGTGAATTCAACCTAGATATAGGGATATGCCCCAATTACGTTGTATAATATGTTTGAACCATTAAATACATCAATTAAAATATTAATTACAATGTTAATGTTTGATTAAAAAATATAATCTTTAATAATAAACTTTTATAATGTGTTTACTCATTAAATACATCTATCTTAAAAATGTTGTGTAGCTCCAACACTTATTTTACTTTATTTAGAAATATTTTATTTCATTTATATCATTTTCTTGAGTTTTATTTAAAGAGTCATTTTTATTTACTTAAGAGATTTTATTTTAGAGAAACATTTTAGTTTATTTTACTTAAGAGTTTTTAATAAATCAGTTGGATAAAATATTAATGAAGTAAATAATTTGTTTTATTAAAATTGCATATTCCCTAAAATAATCTATTGAAAAAACACAAAGCAATAAAAGATCTCTCAAATTTAATGAATAATTTATTAGAAATATAACTTTACAAATTAATAATGTATAATTTTTTTATCAATAGTTCGAATTACAATTAGTAATTTATTATCAAAATGAAAAAAATGGAGAATTGAATTCAAGATATAGACTTAAAAAGATGAACACGCCAAGAAGGGAATGAAGAATGACAGAATTAAATTTAAAGGGAGAAATCAAAGGATAAAATAAAGTATGTACTACTAAAGATATAACCAATGAATACATATATGAATAAAGTTGAGTATGAAAAAATAAAGTAAGCATGAATGAGGCTACAAGGATAAGTAAATGCATATACATAGATATAAAACATTATCAAGATCCTTATGATGGCATGCGTGTCTCTAATAGTAAAAAACTAGATGAAAAGCAAAAGGCATTTATTGTTGCATACTCAAATTTAATTAAATACAATAAATATTTATATTAAATACAATAAATGCCTTTAAAATTAAATTTGAGTATGCAACAAAATTTAATTTCCTTCTCTCTCATAATCCATCTTCCCCACATTTGTTTGGAATTTTCTCTTCCTCCCTTGTGCCTTTTAAGTCTATTTCGGTCATCCAAACTACCTCCCACAATAAGAGTGAGTAGATTTCCACAATCCATAAGATCATCTGCAAGTTATTTCTAGATTTGATTGTATGAATTCTTTTGCATCAATGTTTCGGATCACACTCTGTGATCCATCATCAGGATGTGAAAGAGAGCATAAGGATGCTCTCTTTCACATCATGATGATGGATCACAGAGTGTGATCTGAAACATTGATGCAAAAAAATCTCTCTCACATCCTGATGATGGATCATGGAGTGTGATCTGAAACTTTAATGCAAAAAAATTCACACTACCTCTCACAATCTGAATCACTCAATCCAACAAGATTCAATCGTTTAAAAGGGTAGTAATAAATATCAAAATCTAGAGTACCTCTCCCATACTTCAAAATTCTCTTGGCTGCTTTCATGTGTATTTCTAATGGATCTTTCATATACCTTGAAGCAAGTGAAAATGAATATGCAATATCAAGTCTTGTGTGGGTTAGAAACATCAAACTCCCAACAATATTTAGCTGATAGGCTTCTCTAGGGGAGAAACACCCCATTAGAAAATTGTCTCACGCTAAAATTAGGCGACCGAGATTTTTGTTGCCGTTGCCAGTAAAGAATAAGACTGGGATATTTGTTCAAAAGTTTGGGGAAAACGTTAATTTTTGTATGTGTCATTCGACCAAGAATTTTGTTGGCGTTGCCGGTAAAGAATAAGGCTGGGAGATTTGTTTGAAAGTTTGGGGAAAATGTTAATTTTGTACCTGTCATTCAGGTGAAGTGCAGTGATGGTGAAATGAAACAATAGTGGTAGGGCAAGTGCAGTGCATTGGCGGACGCACATGTGATACCTTGAAAACACTGCTTCTACAATCCTTCATCACCAAAAATATTCTCTTATGTTGTCACACAAAAATCATGGGTTAAGAGAAATGAAGTAGGCACCTATGTTGCAATCTCACAATATTTTATTAGAAGTACAACCTGATCTGCATGCTTGTTTGAGGTTTTGCATGTGGAATTGATCTACCATGGGTCATCTTTCTTCTACATCTGGGCATGTATTTAAGCCCTTTTTGTTCTTTCTTCAAATGTAGCTCAAAATAGGAATTCGATACCTAGATGCCTCTATTTTGGTCTTTAGTTGGTACCTACATTGTATTTTATCTTTTGCTTGTTCATAAAATATTATAAATAATCAATGATCATTTTAAGGAAAATCAACAAAATATTTAATAGAAATAAAATATGAAATATGAAATAATCTTTTATGTAAAATCTAGAACGCATAATTTATTATAAAATATAAAGTATAAAGTCCAATGTTAAATTTAAAATATAAAGTATAGACCTCAATAAAAGATAAAGCATAATTAAAAAAGTGAAAAAAAAAAAACACTAAATTTGGTCATGTAGCGCAATAATAATCCACATAGTGTGATAACAAGGTGCAAGAGAATTTATAATATGATAATGAGGTGCAAGAACACTTGTGCTATGTGACCTTATCATTGTAGAATAATATAATTGTGACATTATCATTGCAAAATAATATAATTTTACTTAGATAAAGTGTTGAGACTCTATCTAGCACAATATACTATCTAAAACCTTGATCATAAAGAAGCATTAGTGACAATGTATGACCCCTCATGATTGGTTAGGTACAAAGTATGCATGGAATTAGAAGAGAGAAAAATTGACACACAAATAATGATAATCATGAAGGAAATAAGCTAATTGATCAATATGTAGGCATATTAACACTAGAAAGACAATTTTTGAGTGTAATTTCAAACAATAAGATAGCTCTAGAAGATTGTTACATAAATTTCAACATATAAATGACAACATAGTGTTAAAAAAGATAATGACATGACAAGGCTTATATGATCGTAACATAATAAAAATTAAATGTGATGAAGCATTTTGGATCATAAGATAAAGTATTCATAAACATGAAATCATACACACATAGCTATGATAAGGATCATGTGATATGTAATAATACCATTGTTAAATTCAACTTTCAACTTTAGCCATGCATCTCATTTTATTGATCACATTTTGATTTATACTTATAATGTACATATTTGGAAGTTGATAATACAATGTGGTGTAGAACAATTTGGCATTTTATTTTTTAGGGATTTAGTTTTAGGTTCTAATAATCATTGAAAAAAAATATCACTTTTCAATATATACAATGTGCATTTCTCTCAAACTTTTTCAAAATATTTAGATATAGTCTCTAGGTACATACAAACTAGGAAATAATCTATTTGAATATCATGTACTCCATACTTATTTAAGGGTCAAAATCATTAATATCTCCCTTCACATAATTTTAAGATCTTTCATTAAACTTTTGACTTCTTTATTGATGTAATGCTACTCTCAAATTTATAAGATATTAGAATATAAATTAAAATCTAAATAACAATTGTAACTCTATTACATGCATACTACCAAATATATGAAAAAAACATTTATAGACAAAAATTATAGCTTGGAAAGAAATCAACCTAAATTCAAGGTTGAATTTCAAAATTGCACAAATAAAAATTAGCGTTCCATACATAATATATTATAAATTAAATTAATGTATCTTCTATGCATATATTAAATTATCATCTTTAACATATTAACATTTCTATTGGCTTAACCCTTGCATCTCCACTAGATGCAAGCGCTAGTTCTATAAATTGTCTCATTATGTGGAGAGACGTAACCTACAATGACATCAAAGTCCTATAGGAAGTTATCCAAAAAAATGGTGTAATAAAAAAGAAACCTTTCCTATTTGACTACCAGCTTGACAATTTATCATCAACGTTTTGTCATTGCATGTAAAAAAAGCCAAAAATAGTTGGAGCAGTAAATGCATCGGTCAGTTTCATAAAAGGAATATGAAAGTGAGCTTAAAAAGGTATCCAAATAGGGTTCTCCAATAAAATTAGGACTTTGACTATCATCCAGCGAACACAAAATAAACTTCAAAATAGTTTGAGGTTTTTGAAAGTGTTGAAGCGCCCAAAGGCTGAGGAGACATAGAGACTTAAGAGGGGTAATTTCCTCGAGAAAAAGTTTCACCTTTGTATTGATTATTGTAAAGTTAATCTAAATTCAGTAATATGTTTTTATTGTAAAGTTAATCCGCCTGTATTTTATGTATAATTTATTTTATTATTTAAAATAAATTAAGGTAATATTAAAATTATCTTTTTATATTTATAAATATGAATATAGTAATACAATTATCATTTTTAAAGAATGTATAAAAGATTTCTTTTTATGAAAAAGTTATAAAAATTATATAAAAAGGTAATTAATGAGATTAAAGATGTATAGTAACAATATAGCGTAAAGATAATTAGAAACAAACAGAAAATTAGAAAGAATATATAAAACCTCTAATTTTTCTAATTGACAATAAAAATGTTTCTATATTCTCTTTATACTTTTCTGCTTAGATGTTTCTATATTTTGTTTATACTTTTCTAATTAGAAACATCTTAATTTTCAATTAGAAAAGTATAAAAAGAATATAGAAATATCTTATTTTTTTTATTGAGAATATTAGAAAATTATCTTTTCATATTTATAAATATAAATATAGGAACAAAATTGTTATTTTTAAATATCTTATTTCAAAAATGTCTATGACTAAATTGGAAAAGTATATATAAAAAATTAAGATGTTTCTAAACTTTTTAATTATATGACACTTCTAAAATTTAAAAAGTAATTAAATAAACTAAGCTTATAATAAGAATAAATTATTATTTTTAAATATTTACTTTCTATTAACAAAATTATTATTTTGAATTTTTATAAAAGATTTCTCGCTTTCTCCTATTAATAATTTTTATGAATTCTTTGGATGTAAATAAATATGATTAGCCCTCAAAGGGGGTAATATATCTACATCTTTGTATGAACAATAAATTTTAGAGACAAATAATTCAATGCTAAGACTTGATATTTAATGAAGAATGGTGAAATTTCTTAATTACTTTCTGAATATACTTTTAATATAAGTCTATCAAAATTGATCATGAAATTTAAAAGAAATATTAAATCATAATCTGTCATATAATTATTTTAAAACTCTTTCAAATTTAATTATGTGATGGTTTTTTAAAGTAGTTTTTCGAATCACAATATTGCTCTAAACAAAATTAAATCCTAACCCTAAAACAATTTCAATTGTGACCCTAACCCTAATATTAATTAAATATTAAACCAAATTAAACTTTAAACTCTCATTGAAAACTAAAATTTACCATAGACCTAATTTTAAACTAAACTAAACCATAGTTGCTAGCATAACTAAATAATGAGTCAAATTTATCCTTACCCAGAGCCTAATCAAATCAAATTGAACCCTAACACAAAACCACTTTGAACCTTAACTCAATACAAAATTGAACCGTAACTTTACCACTAAACCAAATTTAACTCTAACACTAAACCAAATGGAACTATAAACCTAACCCTAATCTAGACTCCATCCTAAATGAAATTAGATCTAAAGCTTTAGGTCATGGAGAAACCTATTGAAAACATAAAAATAACCTACCTTGAAAACAAAATTAAACATTAAACTAGATTGAACCCTGAACTTAAATCTAAATTCAATTACACATTAAACCATTTTGAACTCTAACCTTAACACTTGATCAAATTCAACCTTAACCATAAACCTTCAATTGAGCCTTATACTAACTCCATCTTAGCAATTTTTAAATTAAAAATTAACCTCAATTAGTGTCTTATCAATTTATCACATTTCTAATTAATATGTCCTCATTACATATGAACCCTAGCTATAATTTAACTCTAATTATAATCATAGTATAAACCCTAACCCTAATATGCACCTTAACTAAACTCTTATACGAACCCTAACAAAAGCCTAATTTGAACCCTAAAAGTGTAATCAGAACCCTAACATTAGTCCTAACCTTAATCATAATTCAACCCTAACCATAATTCTAACCCTCACCCTAATAATACCCCTAATCCTAATCTTAATCATGATATATAACCCTAATCCTAATCATGATCCTAATCTCAACCCTAAACATAATCATAATCATATCCCTAATCCTAACCCTATCTCTAAACATGATATAAACCCTAACCCTAATCATAAAATTGACCATAAATCCTATCCCTAAATATAATCCCAAATGATAAACCTTAATACTAATCTTAATCATAAATGTTAAACCCTAATAAATGTAAAAACATACGCTAACTAGGTAATCCTAACCGAAACCTAAATCCTAAATGTTAAACCATTATCCTAACCATAATTACTAAATCCTAATCCTAAATGCTAAACCCTAACCTAAACCATAAATCATAAATACTAAGTTAAACCATAATCCAAAATGGTAAAACCTCATCCTAAATGCTATTAAAACCTAATACTAGATGCTAAACCCTAATCCTAACACTATTCCTAATCCTAAACCCTAACCCAAACCCTAAACCCTAAACCCTAACAATAATATTGACTATGATATAAACCCTAACCCTTACTATAAGCTCCTAACTATAATCCCAATCTTAGAACCTAAACCCTAATCTTATTAAAAAGTACAACTTTAAACATAATATTAAACATTATGTAAACAATAACCCTAATCAAAATTCTAATCGTTAACAACCTACCTTGAAAACCAAATTAAAAATTAAACTAGATTGAACCCTATCCTTAACTCTAAATTGAATTACACATTAAACCATGTTGAACTCCAACCTTAACACAATCAAATTCAACCTTAACCCTAAATCATCAATTGAGCCTTATACTAACCTCATTATAGCAGGTTTTAAACTTAAAATTAACCTCAATTAGTGTCTTATAAATTTATCACATTTGTAATTAATATGTCCTCATTGCATATGTACCCTAACTATAATTTAATCCTAATTATAATCATAGTCTTAACCCTAACCCTAATATTTACCTTAACCAAACCCTAATATGAACCCTAACAAAAGTCTAATTTGAACCCTTACCAAAGTCTAATTTGAACCCTAACTATGATGCATACACTAACCTCTAACCATACCCTAATCCAAACAATAACTATGAACCCTAAGCATAATCATACCTCTAACCCTAAGAATAACCCAAACCGTAAGTCTAACTTTTTCTAAACTAAGAATGGCCCTAAACCTAACAAAATCACCAATCTTAAATCTAAACCTAGCCCTAACACTAAGCATAATCCAAACCTTAACCCTAACCCTAAAACCTAACCACGCTCTAATTAAAACTCTAATCCTAATTGCACTTATAAACTAAACCCTAATTATAATAAGAATTCTAAGCCTTGAACTAGCCATACCATAAACCCAAACCATAACAATGATATATACCCAAGAACCCTAATTGTAATCCCAATTCTAAATGTAAACTCTAATCCTATGTCTAACCTGAATACTCACTCTAGCCCTAACCATGATGTAAACCCCAATTTTAACCATAATAATTACCCTCACCCTAACCCTAACCATAATTATAACTTGAAATTTATTTGTATACCAAACCCCAATCCTAACCATTATAAAAAGATAACCCTAAACATAATCTAAAACATAACCCTAACCATAATCCTAACCCTAACCATAACTATAACACTAACCCTAAACTTAACCATTACCTTAACAATGATGTAAACTCTACCACTTACCAAAATATTAACCATAATCCTAAACCCTAGCCCTTACAATAATCCCAACTCTAATTCTAAACATTAACTATAACAACAATCATGACCTTAACCTAAACCATTTTCCAAACTCTAACCCTAATCTAAAGCCTATCAATAATTCTAACCCTAATCATGATTGTACCCCAAACCCACTAATGATAATCCTAAGCCTTTCCCTAATCATGATGTATACCTAAGAACCCTAACCATAATCCTAAATGTAATGCTAAACCCTATTTCTAAGCATAACCCAAACACTCACTTTAACCCTAATCATAAACCCTCGTTATATTAAATTATATTTAATAAAATTTCTCAAATAATTATATATTAGTTTATTCAATGCCTTACATGTGCGGCAACTGCTAATAGCAAATATATAACCTATATATAAAATATGCCTAGATGTATCGAGGCTAAAGTTTGCTTCCATTCTCACCGATGATTTTTCAATGCAACCACACTATAATTTGAATAAAACTATAACTTTGCTCTGGTTTTAAAGACCCAGCAAGGTGACCTGCTCTGCCTTCACCAAAATTCGTGTGAAGTGACCTTTCTTTCCTTTTTATAGCTTGCGCCATAAATTCTCTTCATAACAATAACTAATCACGTCATCTTATTGTCCTTCTGAAATTATTACCCCTTTTGGTAATTGATCGCGCAATGATGCATTCTCTTATTACTTCAAGAAAGATGGATGAGCAAGTATTACACTTTTAAATTTAAAGACTTTGATTACCTTTATTTGAAAAGGTGGTGGCATTAATAGATGTTGATTAATCTCCCTTTCAAATTAGACTTAAATCACATAAGTTAAGAGTAGAAAAGTTATCAAAAATCTAATCATTTCTTTTCTCAAAGGTAGTTGCCCAATTAGCAACCTTGTCTGCCTTAGTATTTCCCTCACATAGAGTGTGAGAAATTTTAAATTCCATATACTCCTACAAGCATTCATTGATTTCCATGATAATGCTATTGACATACCAGGTGTTAGATTGATTCTTTTTTATTGCCTCAATTATGATTTTAGAATCCCCTTCTAAATGAATTTTTTTCACCCCTAACACCTTCTCCACTTTTAAAGTTAATAGTGCTGCTTGAGCTTCTGCAATATTGTTAGATCCATCTTCTAACATTTTAGCTGCTAAGGCTAACATCTCACCTTTATAGTTCCTAGCAATGGCTCCTGTTCCAGATATCCTAGTGTTTCCTTTCGATGAGCCATCAAAGTTTACTTTTATCCAACCTGTATCTGAAGGAACCCATCTAACATCATCTTTGCAAGTTTTAATCATTCCTGATTGATTCACATCATTTTTATACCTTATCTTAATCCCTGGCCAATGTCGTTGTATTAAGCTATCCCATGTTTTGAAGATGGTATTAGCCTTTAATTTCCTGACTGTCGAGCTCATGACTTCTTCTATAATCACATCAATCCTATGGAAAATTCTCTCTATTGATTCTGATACTTCTTTGAAAACCCTTCAGTTCCTCTCCTTCCATATTTCCCAAATGACAATTGCAGGACAGATAGTCCAAATTCTTGAAAGAGTAGATTTCCAAGGGGGGATATACCATCCTTTGAAAATATCTAAAATAGAATAAGGCAGAGGGCCTATGAAGTTTAGTCCTGACTTTATCCTTTCCCAACATTGATGAGAGAAATCACAATGAGCTAAAAGATTATTTGCATCCTCATTAGCATGTTCACACAATGGGCATCTTGAAGGGCCTGTAAAGCCATACTTCCTTCTCCTATCATCTATAAGAATCCTATTTTAGATGGCTAACCAAGCAAATGCACCTGCTTTAGGTAAGCCAAAATTATTCCAACACAGTTGAAAGGGTCAATCCATCTTATTATCCTCCCTTGCTAGAAAGTGATAGCCCATTTTTGCAGAGTAACTACCACTCTTTGCAGCACACCATATAATGTGATCCTTCTTATTTACCAGAGATAGAGATGTTTCTATAAAAATTGCATTCATTTCAGAGCATAATTCAATTCCTAGGCCTGTAGTAGCTATCTCCTTCCATCCCCATTGTTGTCCTAAAGGTCCCAATTTTAGCACCATGTAATCTTTAACCTTATCTCTCCACATCTCCTTAAAGTTATCAATAAGTTCCCTAGAGTGCAGACTTTCTATCAGTGTTGGTCTGTCATTCCATGAGTCCTCCCAGAACAGTGCATTCTGTCCATCTGCCCCTTGCCAGGATAAATGATTAGTTACAAGAGGTCTGCATTCTAAAATGAAGTTCCAAACTGAGGAACCCTTGGGAGGATTTTGAACTATGAGAATGTGTTGGTCTTCTCCAGAATCTAGGTATTTAGCCTTTAGAATTCTAACCTAGAGTTGAGAAGCGTTGGTGTAGATATCCCAAACAAGTTTATCTCCTAAGGCTTTGTTAATCAACTGCCACTTACGGAGCCCAACACCTCCATTATTCTTTGAAGTGCATATAGTATCCCATGCAACTAATGGTATTTCTTCTTCTTCTTGATAACCATTCCAAAAGAATTTGTGCATGCATTGTTCAATATATCTCAGCATCTTGATTGGGATCTTGAGGCAGCTCATAGAAAATATAGGAATGGATGAAATAACTGATTGGAGCATAAGAATGCACCCAACATAAGAGAGCCATTTACCTTTCTAGCTCTCTATTTTCTTAACACAACTATCTATTAAATCTTTCCATAAACTTGCTTTAGAGGACCCTGCAAAAAGAGGAATGCCTAAATACTTGTTGGGGAGAGAACCAACCTTCATCCCAAGGATCCTGGCGATATGTTGTTGTGTCAGGAGATTTATATTAAAAAAGAAAATCTCTGACTTCTCCCAATTGACAGCCTGACCTGAAGCCTTACTGTAATTGTCAAGGGTAGATTTAATAATTCTAGCTTCACGGGCTAAGGCTTCTCCCATGAGATAAGTATCATTTACAAATTGTAGATGAGTGATGGCATCTAGACCCCTAGCCACTTTGAGACCCTTCCAATCATCTAACATTTTGGCTTTATCGATGGATTTTCCAAGTGCTTCGGCTAGGATGATGAACAGGAATGGAGAGAGAGGGTCTCCTTGCCGAATGCCAGTAGAAGTATCAAAAAAACCTTGGGGGCTTCCATTCACCAAAATTAACAACCTAGTGGTTGACAGCAACTATAAACCCAGTCACACCATGATTTTCCAAAACCAAATTTGTTGAGCACCTTGATCAGAAAGCCTCTATTCACATTATCATAAGCTTTCCTTATGTCTAATTTCACCATCATGCTAGTAGTTTTTCCAGTCTTTATAGAATGAATGGCCTCGGGCACTACTATTATTCCTTCATAAATAGAGCATACTGGAGCAAACCCGCTCTGTTCTTCTGAGATCAAATTAGGTAGCACAACTTTTAGCCTATTAGCCATTACTTTTGTTATTACTTTGTAGGTCGTGTTACATAGGGCAATTGGTTTAAAATCATCAAAGGATTCCTTCTTCCCTTTCTTTGGGATTAAAGTAAAAAAGGTGTTATTAAAATCTTTGAAAATGAAACCTCCTCTCTTGGATTCCTTGACCACTTCACACAATTCTCTTCCCATAAAATGCCATGATTTTTGGCAAAATAAGGCAGGGAAACCATCTGGCCCCGGAGCTTTATCACTCTTCATATTAAAAAGGGACTTTTTCACTTTAGATTTATTGATGATGCACATAAGCCACTTATTCTGTTCTATAGAGATAAGTTGAGGGATTACCTCCAAAAACTCCTCTGTCTCCTCCCCTTCCTCTACATCTTTCACAAAGATCGAAGAGAAGTGCATGACTGCAGCCTCATTAATCTGATCCAGTTTAGTGAGTAGAGTGTCATGAGTATCTTTGATGGAAAAAAATTTATTTACAGATCTTCTGCCTTTTACTGAATTGTGGAAAAACTTCGTGTTTCTGTCACCCTCTTTAAGCCACGTTTCTCTAGATTTCTGTTTCCAATAAGTTTATTCTCTATGCAAGATCTCAGAGTATTTTTTTCTTAACTCTGTCTTTTGATTAAATAGATGCAAGTCCATCCCACCACCAGCAGTAACCTCATTTAGAGTAGCCAGTTCTGCTTCCAGTTTGTATTTCTCCTCGAAAATATTCTTAAAATGTTCCCTATTCCAGATCTTTAAATTCTCTTTAATGAATTTCAATTTTTTTTAAAAGATGAAAGCATAATTACCAAATCTTTTCAGAGAAGATTTCCACCATCTTTCAATTAGCTCCCAAAAGTCAGGATATTGTAACCACATCTTCTCAAGCCTGAAAGGAGCTCATTCCTGAGCAACATCTTCAATAATTCTAAGACATATCGAAAAATGATCTGAACCAGTAATATGTAGTATTTCAGCTTGACATGGCCAATTAGTTTCCACCCAGGCCCCTCCCAGGAGAAACCTGTCTAACTTATCAGCAATATTTGTGAAACCTTTACATCTATTAGTCCAAGTAAAGGCTCCATTTTTGAAATCAACATCTTGTAATTCATTTGAAGTTACAAAATCTGCAAAATCCCTCTGACTCTGACTCATCCATCCCTTTCCCCCAAGTTTCTCATCCGGAGATAGAATGGCATTGAAATCCCCTGCTATCAAGAAGAGGCTATCCTTCATTCTTGAAATTATGTCTGTGAGGAACCTCCATAACTGTTGCTTTACTAAGGGGTTGCAAGGGCCATAAATATTAATAGCAAAGAAGGTGATCTTGTGTTGAAAAGAATGGATCTGAACAAGCTACCAATTATTACCTTCTTCTATCTTACTAACTTTTACCCCTGCTTCCTTCCACATTATACCCATCCCCCTAGATGCACCTTCAGCATCTGTAAAGAGACATTCCCATAAATGAAATTTCCTAGTAAATTGTTGCACACCCAAACCACTTAACTTTGTTTCTTGTAAGAAAACCACATTAGGTTGGGCTTGATCAAGACATCGTTTGACCAAGTGCCTTTTGTTAGGGGCATTTCAGCTCCTGACATTCCATAAGAGGAGCTTCATAGCTTCCGGGAAGAGGAGCCACCTCTTCCTGATCTAGTCAATTTAGATTGGTTTGTTGTACTACCAACAATAGCCAATTTGGCCTTCACCGACCTTGGTCCTCTTTTCTCTTTTTCTTTGATGTTAGGTTTGGTGAGCAAGGATTGAGACTGACTAATGTTTATTTCTTCAAGGAGGTTTAGCTGATCTAATACTCCAAAGTCATCCTTTATTGCATCTGCAATTCCCTCTTCGGACTCAGAAATCCAATCCTTGTCCTCCTTATCCTTCATTTCTTCCATGGATTCATCCAGATTACGAATAGGGGTGATCTGGATATCTTTGCATTGCTCTACTTGTTCAAAGTACTCACCTTCTATATTCTGATCTTCATTCTCAGAATGGTAAACACCTGCAGCTGTGAAATCTGGTTTACATCCTCTATCAGTCGACTTTTTCATGAGGCTCTCGGGGGTTTGCATACTTGCCTCCCCTGTATCCGGCACTACAGACACCACCAATCCTTCATTTAACTTCGAGTGTCTATCCTTATGAGAATCAAAGGGGGTTTCACTTACTACTTGAGTGGAGAGCTCGCTCTCTATATTGCCTCCAAGTATAGGTCCGACAGTAACATTATCCAATCTGCCTTCATTATCTGAAATAGCCTGAGAGAAGGCTGCATTTGAGTCAATCTCTGCCCCTAAGGATCTAATATCCACCATCTCTTCTTCGAATTGAATCAACCACAGGGGTTGTCGATTTCTAGTGCATTCTAATAGTTTGATTAAATCCAAACTATGATTTACTGCCAAGGCTTTGCCTTTTGCATTAGCTTTCACTGCTTCCATGCATAGGTTAGCCTCTTCAATCTCGATTCTCCCTTATTTGATCCGAGCACTACAAATTCTGGAATCTCATAACATTTCTGTATTTTAACCAATATTTTGGAATACATATAAAAGTCATTCTTATCCACCAATTCCTCAGAGGTTAAAAATTTTCCAATAAGCTTTAGGGTTTCTACATTTTGATATTCCCAAGGAAGGTTTCTGAGCTTCAACCAGACTGCTATGTTTTTCACTTCTTCCTTATCTGGATTAAAATTAGGCCTCCAATCACAGATGTAAATGCCTTTTCCATCTATGGTGAACGACCCACCCTTTACGATCCATTCTTTATCCATTTTTGTTGGGCAAATGATTAGCAGGAACTCGTTTGATAGGGTTTGGATTTCAAAATCCCTTCCCAGTTACCCTCTATCCAGGTTTGAATCTTTTGTAAGGATGGCCATGGGCCTAACCATTTCATAAAAAAATAGTTTCTTGTAATCTAATAACAGATTCCTCCCATTGCTTATTCTCAATCAATAATGAAGAGGCCCTAACAGTGATAGTGCTATCTACCTTAATAACTTCTCGTGGAGCTGGAGAAACCATCTGTGCTTTGGGGGGAACTGTCTCTGAATCCTTAAGACACCAGAACTTATCTTCTATCTGCTTGAAGCTGAACTTGTGAGGTTGCAGAAAAGATCCAGTCGATCACCATGTTGAATGCATCCCATTCTCCCGATTCCCACCATTGATTCCTCTAATCGAGTTTCGGGCCCGATCTTGTCTGGGCGGTCGCCATTCCCTATTTTTGTTGATTCTATGCTTCCTAGAATCATTATGGGCCTGAAGATTGATCGGTCATCTCCGATGTTCCTCATGACTCCGAAAGCTCTCCAGAATGTCAATTCGATTCTGTCTCCTAAAGAATCCGTTGTGAGGCATTTGTTTGGAATGTGATCTCTAGCGAGAGTCCCTCTGTAACATGCCTTGAGCCGACTGGTTTTCCCAAAAATTTCTTCCTCCATAGCCGTTACGCTCCATCTCTTATTATTTAATTTTAAATTATATCAATAAGAAAAATCTAATAGCTTACGATTCTCTCCCACTAAAAAAGTTAAATGTCTCAAACAAAATTACATGATATACAATCAATTTAAAAATATTTTAAATGATTAAATTGAAGAATATATGAAATAAATTAAATAAAATGGATAGTTTAAATTAAATCAAAATAGACAACCAGGTTTCATAAAAGGCCCAATATTCTATTTCCTATTATCTAGCATCTACATTCTTTTTGGCTGGTTACGGTTATCATTAATTGATTTGACTTACAGCTGACAGTATCACCGTCGCTTTGGCCGAGTGGTTAAGGCGTGTGCCTGCTAAGTACATGGGGTTTCCCCGCGAGAGTTCGAATCTCTCAGGCGACGAAATTCTAGGTTTTCATTTTTTCATTAAAAAATTAAGAATCTGCTATTATAATTTATTTATTTATAATTATTTTTATTAAAGTGTTCCGAAATTGATTTTCGAATCCTAGGACAAGTGTGAGCTTAGGGGTTTTCTTGTCAGAGCGGCCCGTTTTACAACGATTCTTTTGGGGAACTCCAACATTAATTATCTATCTATAAATACACTTTTCACTTGGAGAAAACCATAGTTGATTCATTTTACTTCCGAAACCATACCTAAAACCTCTTACTATTTCTCGTCTCCGGTTTCTTTTTTGCCACTCATTTTCCTTTGCCTGCTAGTATGTTTATTGATTGACTCCCGCATTGCCTTGTTGCAATTTCTGTGTTTATTTTCTCCTTTGCAGCATTAAATTCTTCAGAAATGTCGTCTTCTTCTGAGCATACTTCTTCTGCCTCTGCCGAAACATCGTCCGATTCAGGCGATTCTGAGAAAATCTCTACTCCCCCATCAGTCAAACATCAGGAAAAAGGCTCACCCAAAAAACACAGAAGCAGTAAATCAAGCCCACCAAAACCCTCTTTTTTAATCAAGCGCCCTAGAGAGACCCAAGAAAAAGAAGCGAGCAAACCCTCGTCTTCAATCAAGCGCCCTGGAGAGACTCAAGAGAAAGAGGCGAGCAAACCCTCGTCTTCAATCAAGCGCCCTAGAGAGACCCAAGAAAAAGAGGCGAGCAAACCCTCGTCCAAGAAATCGAAGAAACTTGCTCAGGAAGATCACAAAGAGAAAGCTTCGGGGGCTACAGAAGCTGAAAAGTTTGCAAAAAAAAGCGGCCCGATTTGGAATTCTAAGGATGAAGCTGCTTTTCTAAAGAGGCTTGTTGCGTGCTGCCAAAAAGGTAAGGGTTTGCCTAAAAATTTGGCTTTTTTTTATGAGGCTGTTGGGGAGGATCTAGCTGGGGATTATAGTTACCATCAGCTCTATAATAAATTTAGGGGTCTCAGGGCAAAGTATGGTTTGACTAGGGATAAGATTAAGGATAAGGGTTTTCCTGGGTTTAAGAATGATCATGAAGAGAGTTTGTATAGAATGTCTAATGAAGTTTGGGGAAATAGGGAAGGGGATGAAGAGGTTGGCACAGAGAAAGCGGGTAAGGGAGGTGATGCAAGAGTGAAGGAGAAGAAGAAGAATGTGGGTCTAGTGGGAGAGAGAGAAGATGTGAAAAGGAAGAAAAAAGGAGATGTGGGCATGGCTCTGAAGGAGCAGGAGGGAGAAGAAGAGGAAGATGAAGATGAAAGCGATGACGAAGAAGGGAAAGGGCATGATCAAGTTGAGAAAAATGTCAGTGTGAATTTGTCACAACACGACACTCTGAAAGAGATGAAGACTAAGAAGAAAAAGGAGGGGATTTCACATGTCTCTGAAAGTATGCCCAAGAGGGTTGCAGGCACAGGTGCACAGAGAAGCCAGGTGAAGGTGGGAGAGGAACAGGTTTCTTCTGAGGATAATGGGGGAGAAGAGAAGGATTCATCTGAGGATGATGAAGAGAGTGACAGTGAATCCACAGATGATGAGAATGTTCCGAATGTAGGGTTGAAAGGAAGCAGGAGGGTGGGCACTGCAGGTCATTACGATTCTGGGGAGAATTCACGGCAGCATGTTGCTCAGGGACTTTCTGACAGGAGAAAGGTTGCAGCTGCAGGTCGTCACGATGCTAGGGAGAATTTGAGCCGACCTGTTCAGAATGAAACGCCTGATGGAAGGAGAAGGATTGCAACCACTAATCTACCAAACAATGAGGAGAATTTAGCGCAGCATGTTCCTAATGGCATGGCAAATGGAAGCCCATGTGCTGCAATGACTGATCAAGAGCAGATGTTTGATCAGCTATGCAATGAGAAATTGAGAATATTGAAGGGTCAGTTGCAGGATATGCTTGATGAATTCAAGAATGAGGTTATGAATATTGTGAATATGGCAAAGAAAGAACTTCAAGGTTCTTCTAACACTGCGAGAGGCACTGGCTTTGATTTCTCAATGGTTAAGAGATTTTCTTCTGCAAGGGAGTTGCCATCACTCAGCAAAACAGAAGCTGAAGTGCTTGATAAGAAGTGGCAAACACAGCAGCTTATTGAGATGGAAGCTGCTTCCAAACATATAGCATTCTTGCAAGAAGAATACCAACTACGCATGGCAAAGTTTTGCCATCAGTAGATTTCTTGAATTGTTAATGTCAGAATATTATTATTATTAGCTGATAGGCTATTATTTTTTGAAAACTACCGGTTTTGCATCCATGTTGGATGTCGAAAGTTTTTTGCACTTGCCGAGAACTGGTACGGGTGTCGTCCTTCTTTGATCTTAAGCTGAACTGTGTCATATTGTGATTAAATTTTGCCTGTATAAGAGTTGTGTTCAAAATCTGAATGCTATCTAAATGAGGTGCAAGTTTCCACTGCAGAGTGAATATCTTTTTGGGCGTTCCCTCATCAAGTACGATGCACTAATGTCACTGTTGTAAGGCACCAAGCAACATCCAGTTTTGACCAACCAATTGAAAGGTGATAAAAAAAACCAATACTAGGATTTTGGGTGGTTAAGTTATTTCTTTTTAGGCATATTATATCGAGAATTACTAATTGTCAAACCAGACTCGCGCCATTCTTCTTTTATGACCTTCAACTAAATTCTCCTGCTCAAGTAGATGGCCTTTTCTCTCCAACTAAGTTTATGATTTTATCTCTCATTTTTGTTGTTTTGCATGCTAGAAATTTTGACATGTACCTTTCAGAATTTTATATAATTTTTGTTTAGATTTCAAAGTTAGAAATTCAAAAAAGAAAAATTCAGCATATTTCTACTGTTTTCTACATAAACAAAACAGCATCATGTTGTACCTGAGTGTAGAGAATATATCATAGTATCTTCATGCAAATTTGAACTTTGTAGTTCGCAGTAAGAATAGAAATCTATCAATTTTCATTATTAGTGCTTTCATGCTGCACACATCCAATGTACTCTCAGACCCTCATTTTGGGCAAATTCTTTAGCATCCCTGTCTGCACTACACGGAGGTTGACAAAATCACATTTGCTGCCTGCAAACATGATAATAACATTCTTGTCAGCATTGTTTCTCAAATTTTAAAGCCATTGATGGATACTCAACTCTGTAGTAAACACTTGTGATTGCTCTGTATCTCTTCCACTAGTATGTCTAAAAACCAAAAATTGTCAACGTGACTCATACTCAGTACCAATGAATAATAAAAACAATCCAAATTTGACATTAAACCCAGCACAAATGAACTTCATTTCATTTTTTCTCAGCTGTGTTTTCCTTGTGGGAACAACGAGGATTAATACAGCTCGTACATGCCTCTCTATCATAAATTCAAATAGTTACTATAAACAGCAGCAAATTGAAAGCTATAGCTCACAGACGATCAAGATGAAAGCTTAAGTGAAAATAAAATAAAAATGAAACAAATAAAGAGATGTTTACAGACAGTCTCATAAGTGACAAAATAACAAGAATCTATTCTTCTGTCTAGACAAGAAATTCATAGTATTTCACAACAGCATAATATCAAATTGAAAAATAGTAAAACTAAGACCAGATATACTTAACAATAACACCTTTTGGAGCTGAGGAGATCACAGACTTTCCAGATTGTATCTAGACTTTTTTTAACAGAACAAATGCAGAAAAATTGTGTTCAATCCACTTTAACTTCCAAATTTTTCTGAGATTAAAAGCATGTACATGCATTTTAACCGCTAAATATCGAGTTGTTTGAAACTTGCTATGCCCGGAGAGAAAAGTGTGAATAACATTTCAAATGTGATTGCGCTTGCAGCATACAATACTAGATAGAAATTAAGAATGTAGTATCACCAAACTTAAAAATAGAAGTCACTTGTCAGGCATTTCTCCTTTGGATAAGTCCCTACCTATTAATAGAAAGTGACCTCTCATCCCAAATTCAATTCACAAGGTCCATTAGAGTGTTTCAACGTTATTCTCTGTGCATATTTTGCATTCAATCGATGCTGGATGATATGTTGCACTTTCCATATTAGATTTAATGTTTGTTTAATTAACTTTCATATGATAGTAAGCATTGAATGATATATTCAATTCATGCTGGATGATATGTTGCACTTTGCATATTAGATTTAATGTTTGTTTAATTAACTTTCATATGATAGTGAGCATTGAATGATATATTTAATGATATACTTCAAATTTAGGATATACATATAAATTATTTTTTATTATATCTATTTAATTTCATTATTATTGATTATTCATATGATGCTATTTTTTTATATATCAATTTAATCTTTAATTTACAAATATTACTAAACATATATGTAGAAAAAATATTATAAAAAATCTAAAATTCTTAAATTAGTTCTCAAATGCCCTTTAAAGTGATTGTATAACTGACCTTAAGAAGAGGGAAGACGTTGAAATGGGAAAGAGATCAAGAACTATAAAGTCAAAGAAGGGGAAAATAATATTTTCTAGTTTTAAAAATAAAAAAGAAAAGGCATTCTATATTTATAAAATTATCAAATTTTTTAATATATTAACAACTGATTAAAAAATTAAAATGTAAAAAAATACTAAAAGACTTCTAATATTCTATTTTTCATAAATATTTAGATAATTTTTTAGAGTAGAAGAGTTAAAAAAATTTCAAGAAAGCAATGTACAAAGAATAGACAATTTTTATTTTTCCAATTGAATTCATAGTAAAGCTTATGAATAATATATAATAAATTTTGTATGTATAGTGTTTAGATAGAGTAGTTATATTTTATAATTTTAGAAAGTGTCATTCTTACTAATTAATTTAAATTATAGTAAAAATATTTACTCACAATAAAGAAGAAGTCATTTTAGGAAGAAGCCTAGATTTTAGAAATAACATATACTAAAGGGAACTTTGATTTTTAAGGATTATATTAGAAATATGTCTACAAGCATAATTATTGAAAGTATGATGTTTATAATTTTTAATTCTTTTTCGTTTTATATCAATAAATAAAAATTATCTTACATTTTTATAGTTTATAATTTTTTTCAGCTTAGGTCAAGGAGTTAGTGGATTGTAAATTAAATAGAAAACATACACATACAATGGTCAAAATGTTGAGGGTAAAAAACAATAATATTTCTATATAGAATTAAAGTTTTTTTTACCAATCTAAAGAGTGTATAAGATATTTTAGAAGTAATAATTCCCAATGTCATTTGTCCCTTGTAAAAAAATATCTAAATAACAATCATCTATATTATAAACATAATAAAAGGATATAGTTTAATTATATTATCCCAGAAATTGAACCCTAATCAAAACCCTAAGCCTAAGCCTAAATATATGCAAACACTAATACTCACCCTAGCCATGTCCCAAACTCTAGCCCTATCCATTTTCTAAACCCTAACTATAACCATAATCTCAGACCTAACTAAAAACCCAACCATGATGTAAATCGTGACCTCAACCTTAAACGCTAACCCTCATCCTAGCCATACACCAAACTCTATCCCTAACCATTATGTAAAACCTAAAACCTAGTCCTAAATCATAATCCTAATACAAACCTTAACTATAATACTAACCATGATGTAAACCCATACCTTAACCCTAATCCTACACATAACCCTAGATCCTAAATGCTAAATCTTAATCCTAAATGCTAAACCATCATTCTAACCTAGATCCTAAATGGTAAATCCTAATCCTAAATGCTACACCCTAAATTCTAAACCAATCCTACCCTACCCCTAAGCATAATATTATCCATGATGTAAACCAATGCCCTAACCCTAAATCCTAAATGTTAAACCCTAACCCTAACCCTAATTACTAAAGTCTAAATCTACCCCTTATCCTAAATATTAAACCCTAATACTAAATGCTACCCCTACATGCTAAACCCTAATCATAAATGCTAAACTCTAAACCCTAATCCTATTCACTACACCCCGAAGGCTAAATCCTAATCATAAACCCCGACCCTAGCCATAATACTAACCATGATGTAAATGCATACCCTGACCCTAATCTTAATCATAACCCTAAATCTCAAATGCTAAACCCTAATCCTAGCCCTAATTACTAAAGCCTAATAAGTTAACCCTTATCATAAATGCTAAACCCCAATCCTAAATGCTACACCCTAATCCTAAATGCTACACCCTAAATGCTAAACCCTAATCCTAACCCGAACCCTAATACAACCCATAACCTTGACCATAAGACTAACCATAATGTAAGCCCATACACTAACACTAATACTAACCATAAACCTAAATCCTAAATGTTAAACCCTAATCCTAACCCTAATCGATAAACCCAAATGCTAACCCTAATCTTAGATGTTAAACCCTAAATCCTAAGTCCTAACCTACACCATAATCATAAATGTTGAACCCTAATTATAAATGCTAAACCCTAATTGTAAATGTGACACCCTAATCCTAGATGCTAATTACTAAACCCTAATCTTAACCCTAATTCTAAATCCTAATCTTATCCATAACCTTAAATCCTAACCCTAGCCGTAATACTAGCAATCATATAAAATACTAGCCATGATGTAAACCAATACCCTAACCCTAATCCTAACCCTAATTTTTAATCCTTAACTGTAACTCTAATCCTAAATGCTAGACCCTAATCCTAAATGTTAAACCATAAATATTAAATCCTAAGGTTAACCATAATCCTAAATGGTTAAACCTAATCCTAAATGCTAAACCCTAATTTTGAATGCTACTTTCAAAATGTTAAACCCTAAATCCTAAATGCTAAACCTTAATCCTAATTTGAATTACAAAAACCAAATCCTAACCCTAATCCTAAGTGCTAAACCCTAGTCCTAGATGCTAAACGCTACATCCTAAACCCTAATCTTAATCATAAATGCTAAATTATAATCCTAGCATTAATTTACCAATCCTAATATGAAATGATAGACCCTAATCCTAACCCTAATTCAAATTATAACACTAACCATAATGCCAAACCCTAACCGTAATCCCAACCTTAATCCTAAGTCCTAACCCTAACCCTAGCAATAACCACAGAACTATGATGAAAACCCTAACCTAAACATACTTCTAACCATATCCATAACCCCAAACCCTAATCCTAACCATAATTCTAGCCTTAATCCTAAACCTAACCCTGAGCATAATGTAAATCCTGACCCTAACCCTAGCCATGTAGTAAACCAATAATGTAAACATTAACCCTAAACATGGAGTAAACCATTACCACAACCCTAATCCTAACCCTCAATTAGCCATATCCCAAACCATTATGTGAACCTTAAATATAACCATAATCTCAATCATATTGCTAACCATAACATTAACCATGATGAGTTTTATTTTGTTCTACCTTTGTTTGATCATTACATAATATTAACCCTAAACCCAATTAATTCTGATCTTGAACCTTAATTTCTTTAACTTAACCTAATTCTAACCATAATGTAAACCCTAAGCCTAATGAGAATCCTAATCCTAAACACTAATTCTAATCCTAACTATAATAGTAATTGATATAAACTCTAACCCTAATCATAATCCTAACTCTAAATCCCAAGCCCTTTAATCCTAACCCTAACTCTAATCAAAACCTTAAACATAATACTAACCACGATGTCAACCCTAACCCTAATGATAATTCTATTCATAAACCATAATCCTAATACAATGTAATTATATATTAAAATTTATATAATGTCTTCCATGTTGCGCTACGATTGCTACTAGCTTTTATATATATATCATAACAAATAAGAAATCATAAAAAATGAAACTACATCAATCTATATCATGATCTTGGCTATATAAGGGGATAAATTTATTGTTTTGGATTATAAAAATAGAAATTGGGAGATGTGAGTATTTGTTTTGAAATGAGAAAGGCTATATCAACCCATATCACATATCACAATCTTGGCTATACAAGGAGATGTTTGAGTTAAATTTATTGGTTTAGATTATACAAAATAAAATTGAGAGGTGAGTGTTTGTTTTGAAATTTACATGTGCACTTTTTTCATTTTTTTCTATTAGCTATAGAGAGTACCAAAAATATAACAACACTGATCACCGAATATCAGAACAGAGGCAAAGCCTCACAACAAAGCCAAAGTATCGACTGTAAAACTAAATCAGAACATGAGCAACTGTGCACAAAACAAAGGAACTATTGCAGAATATCAGAGTACATATCCACCCACGCAGTCCAACCGAGTGGGCCTTCCATCCAAACAATATTCTTTCTTTCCTGGATTTGGGCCAGCATAAAAACCTCCTCCTTCCTGGGGTTCTGGTTCCTTCTTATCACCTGGTTTAGTCTCTAGCAAGTGTTCTCAAACATTCGCACGTCATCCAGAGTCCTACGCCATTGATAACCATACTTGAGCTCATACCCCAAGAACGTGGCTTGACCATCTTTCAGAAACCTCCTGAGCTTCTCCATCTCGTTCGTCATGGTAGTTTGAGTCTGCAAGAAAATTTTAAGATATGTGAGTTTACGATAACACTCAGTAAGAACCCTTGGCTTACCTTGGTATTTTTCCTCATTCCTGCACTTCCAGATCTGCCAAAGAATGTTAGAAGATAGAATATTCCAGAAAACATTAGCATCTTTACTAATACCTTTAATATGACCAGTAACAATCTGCATTATATTCACATTAATAGGATAAACAATACCAAAAAGTTTCCATATCTCTTTAGCAAAGAGACAATCAAATAAAATGTGCCTACCAGAATCAGGCAACCTGCAAATATTACAAATATCAGAAGACTGATTATCTCTTTTAATTGGCAGTCTATCAAGTAGAACCATCCACTTAAAACATTGTATTTTAGGCTCAACAGGGCTTTTCCAAATATAATCCAGAAGTTTATTCCAAGTTTTAACATCAAAAGAACAGTACCACACTTTGTTAATATGATCAAGGATATCTTCATTGTGATCTATAATTTTGTAAATATTTTTAGCTTTTAGCTTGTCTAAGCCAATACCATCCGGCCATTTGCACTTTAGGTGTCTATGAGAATCCACATGGCAAATGGCAGGGATATCCTTAGAAGCTTGAAGAATCAAATTATATGTCTTTTTATGAGAATAAGGTAAATTAAATCTGCACTTGAGATCATCCCAAGGAATAAGCTTATCATGCTCAAAAATATCAACAAATTGAGTGATACCAGTCTTAGCCCAGAACTTGGCAGAGCAACCCTGATAGAGGGCTAGGGGTTTATCATTCATGCTCAAGTTCCACCAAATGGACCTTTCACCCTGGAGGTAATTATCATTATAAAACTCCTTATTGGTGATAA
>MU223494.1:204271-233269 GCA_018584345.1 Thuja plicata
ATATATATATATATATATATATATATATATATATATATATATATATATATATATATATTACAATTTCTAATATATAATCTATATTATTCTATAATTTATAATATAAAATTACTATATCATATATGCTATATTATATAATTTTAGTATTTATTATTTAAATTCTACCTTACATTTATAAATTTATAATTTATACTTGCTTCATATTATAATTACAAACTATTCAATGTAGTTCTAAATTAATTATTGAAATGATTTAGAACTACCAAATCTAGCATGTTAATGAATTAATTCAAACTAATTAATAATTATTTTTCCTATGTATAAATATTTATATACAACATTCCAATTTGTTCTAACTAAAGATTATACTATAAAAAGAGCATAACAATATTTTTAACATTCTAATTACATCTAAATAACAATATTTGTAATAAAAATTAACTCCTTACAAATGTTTAAAAAATTAAACAATAAAAAAATTATTAAAAATTTAGAAGTAATTTGTTAATTGGTGGGTTTCAATTAGAATGCTTAAGATTAGAGATTATTTATATAATAAAGATTAATGTAAGGTAATATAAAATAATAATATTTAAAAATTATCAATAGAATGTAATATAAATTTAAAAAATGAGGGAGTATCTTGTGATGTAATGATTAAGTGGTTGAGTTTGCAAAAGGAAACTTCACCATTTTCTGCATTTTTATCCTTAAATCCCACGTTTTCATTTGGTCTGCCTTTTATTTTATAAAGTGTATGTTTATAGGCTGCATTTTGTGTTTTTTTAATAGAGGACTTAAAATGAACACAAGTGTTTGACGTGTATGGTACGCTTGCACACTTTTTCTTTGTATAACCCAAGATAGAATAAACACATCCTCTCCCTTCGCCTTCGCGGATCATGGGTGCAAGAGAAATTCGTTCTATCTTTTAGAGAGGTCTGCCTTGGCAGGAAAAGAGGTACTCACCCCAAGAGAATGACCTCAAGCAGTGCTTTCAATTTAGTCTACTATATAAATGTAACATAAGGCCAAAGCCAAGTCTAACCCGTATTAGCACTTATTGTACAATGCTAGTTTTAAAGGGGGCGTACCTTGAGTATATTAGACTCCTAGTAGGATTGGTTAGAGCTTTAAGTGGCTTGATGGATTATTGTAACATACCGATCCCTTAAATTTTGACTAGAAATCTATTGTTGTAGTAGCCAAAAAATTTCTATTTGCTAGTGTAGGAGGTTGGACCTCTAGAGTCGTCCCACGTTCTCGCAGTTCAAAATAGAGATAGCAGCTCCTTGGGAGGTGATGACCAAAGAAATTTGAAGTTTGGTGTGCCTAAGAAGAGAGTGCACTATAAAGGGGAGCCCATGCCACCAAAATTCTAAGCTATCCTCTCTGCATAAGTGTAGCTCATATTTATCCATACTGGGAATCCAACAAATATTGTCTCAGTGAGCCTAGGATTTGTACATGAATGTGCTTTTATAAATAATATTTTATCTTGCGTGTGTATTCAAAATAAACATTTTCCAATCAAAAAATCAACACCACACTCAAGAACTGAAACCTTAAACTAGTGATGCCTCACAAGTTCATGAAAAGGTCCATATACTTCCATCCTAGAAAAAAGTAATCCAACCCAAAGGTTATTCAAAAGAGGATGCACTTTTTGTACAAAAACCAAAAAAATTTGTTAAAACATCGCACATTTATACAATGTTATCAAGATTTAAAAAATAGTCTGACTACAGAATTTGAACCTAAACCCTTGAGATCACAAGTTTTCTTTGTTATAATCTAGCCTTATCATACATGCATAACAGAGGACAATACATTTGACCATCTTATCTTCTTGAGGCTTCTCTTTCATTCTAATCTTTTAGGTCTTTGCATAGTCCCATCATCTTAAATATTCACACCTCTAGTCCTTGCATATCTTAATCATTCTATTCCTTTCGTCATTTGGATTTTTCATATCCTTAGTTCTTTAATATCCATCATTGGTTAAACAAAACATTAGCTTGCACTTAAGTCACTTTCCTTGAGTCACATGTCATTTGACATACTTTTTACCCAAGGTCAAAGATCAAAACTATTATACGTGCCCATGACTTATTTGGCTCAACAAATCCAAGATATCAAGAGAGAAATTTATGACCTTCAATTCCAACAGAAAAATCCAATGAGCTATCATGAAAAACAACTTCAATATATCAAGAATGCAAAACTTCAAGAGACACTTAAACAAATGTATAAGGTAGAATAAAAAATAATAAAAAATCAAAATCATAGTCCAAGCAAGATAATATGTCTTCTTCACCAAGGCATCAAGGCACTTCTTCTACAAACACATGTGAACCTAAATACCCCTTGGATAGAAAGTTTACACCTTTGGGGAAATCACTTTAGTCAACCTTGAAAGAGCTTCTTGAGCATAATCTTATCACATTGCCTAAAGTGACCACATGGGGATGTAATTTTTTCAGTAACTATTGTGTGTATCATAGACACAACAAGCATAAGACTTCAAATTTCATGGAGTTGAAACATAAGATCCAAGATCTCCTTGATGATGGTATAATCAAAATTGAAGATTCTAATGACTTATCTAAAGAGAAGGAAGACACTGCTTCCAAGCATAATCAAAATTAGGAGCCTATGTCTAGTAATGGCCCACAAGTTTCCTTCATGTCTCCCACCATTTCTTCATCTTCTAAAGCTTTCCAACAACACTCCACATCATCTCCCTGAAATAATGAACTCAATGATGTCACTTTTCATGTTGACCCTCAAGGACTATCCACTATATAAATCCAAGTTAATCACAATCTTAATGTAAATACCTCCCATGCTTCCAAAGACCTATAACCTAAAACACCACACGCCTCAATTCCAATCATACCCACTCTAGAAAGTCCTATTCAAAATGTTCTTATCATGTGCTCAAGCATGGACTCCCTCCAAAAATCCTCAATGCATATCCAAACTCCTACCTCATTCTTAGAAGTGGCTCCATGTCAAATGGATAATCCAAACAATGAAGTAATAAGTCCTAAAGGTCAACATTAAGATACTGAAACACTCCAACTTCCTCCAAAGTTTGACCAAGATAGCACATCCCAATAATTTTAGGAGAATCGTGTCATAACTTTTCACTTATTCCATGATGATCCCTCTCCATCTCAAGAGCAATCTGTCCTTCCAAGTTTCATTCCTAATCTACCTCCTAAGAAAGATCATGATATCTCTTCCATCATATCCAATGAACCTATTAAAAATCTAATGCAAAGCACCTTTTCAAGTAATTCAAATGATCCTCATCCTTATAAAGATCAAATTATGCCTTCATCTCCTTGTCATAATCATCCATAAATACCTCAAGAACCAATAATTCCCTCTAGACCCCTCATGATCATAATCCTCCTTAAGCTACCATTGCCCTGCAAGATACCATTTCTCCTATTGAATCTAGTAATGAACCCCTTGATATAGAATACAATCCTAATGATGATGGACATGGCTACATAACTCACACTCAAGATGTAGATATCCCTTCAACATGTTATATTCCTACTCAAACCCAAGCATATACCTTCCTCATCCTCCAAATCTATTTTGGATCCTTATACCCAAAAATGTAAGCCTTCATCCCTTCCATCCATTTTGGGTCCTTATGTCCCTCCATCCACTTACCCTATCATAAGTCAAAGTAAAAAAAGGTGCACACCCTTGAGTACCTTCCAACCATCTATCTACACGATCTCATCCAAAATACCTCCATATCACCCATATCCATCCATAAATCCCAATGCCTTTGAAAGAAATTTGGATGCCAAGCATAAAACTTGTAAATCCACAAATCTACATACATTCAAGGATCAACATGTCTAATCTAATAGACATGTCAAAACAAAGAAACATTTGATCCAACCTAAAAAAGAAATCAATATTAAAAAAAACTGTGGATTCCTAAATCCCTCGTTAAAGAAATGCGCTCTACAGAATCACAAGGACATGAAAAATCGAAAGCTACGTGGATTTTGAAGTCGCTCGTCCAAGAATTTCATACGAAAGAAAAATTAAAGTTGGCATTCAAGTTTCTTAATCCTAAGGCTTCCTCTAATTTTCCATCTAAAGGTCTTCCAACCCCTTATTCTATTTTGGGTCCTTGTGTCCCAATATACACATCCTTCTCTCCCTCAAGATATTATACTCCAAAATCCACTTTTCCTCCATTACTCCACCACATTTCAAGGTGTGCTCCAACATTGACCTTGTCACCCTTTTCATCTAATGGACTACGCAAGTCACCCAATACCCAATCTATTATTCAACTCCTATGTTCCATCCTTCTATCACCCTTATCCAATCCTTTGCATAAAGCCTTACCGTCTATTGTATCCATTATTTTATATCCCTTTACCGTCACTCTATCAACATATTTGAGTATACCTCCAATGAACATGGTCTATTATAGAATGTATTTCAAGGAGATCTATCCAAAAAACAAGATGTTTGAGTTCTTTATTTCCTATCATATATCTATTATCTGCCCAAAAAAGACAAAAAAGCAAAGAAGTAAAAAAAAAAAAAAGCCAAAAAAGAAAGAAAAACTATAGAGAAATAAATTCATCTATGTGTGAAAACCATCTTAGGGGTGCCTTGGGCAAGTACCATGATGATAACTAGGCAAAAATGTGTCATGTGTAATCTATTATCCTTTTATACTCTACACTAGGGTCAACTTTCAGGCATGCTATCTTATACTCCATATTCTTTTTATATCCCTCATCCACCATCATCCCTCATTTATCCTATCTGTTTATCATTGTCTGCACCCTTGGTCCCTTTCCCTTATCTTATTCTTTCCTTCCTCCATCATCTCTTACCACCTTTGATCTCACTTATCCTATCAATATCATATCCCTGTCCTATCTCGACCCCTTGATCTTCATCAAAACTAAGGACATTAAAATGCAAAAAACATATTTTTGAAAGCCCCTTTACATGTCCATTCCTTTTCACACATGCCCTTCATGGAATTTCATCGCCTTATACCAATGCACCTTTCATTGTTTTACATTCCCATATCCCAATCCATACCTTAGATAATCTTTATGAGACAGTCCTTGAAAATCACATACATTTTCTCTATCATTTGATTGCATGTTTCTCACCCATCCTTTTTCTCATCCCCCTCGTAACACCTTATGTGTTCCTAGACATCAGGGGTGAACAAATATAATCTTGTTTGAGAATCAAAGGTCAAATAATTGTTAAAAATCAATAAAAATGATAAAATGTTTTGAAAAAATCTTAAAAAATCATAAATTATCCTTAAAATTTTCTAAAAATCATAAAATGTCCTTAAAAAATCCTAAAATCATAAAAAAACATTGAAAAAAATAAAATTTGAAAACATCTAATAAACATTGTGGAGACATAGACACTTAGACTGGGCATGCAACTTTGAAACCTAAGGAAATCATGACACGACAAGACTACAATTGAGAAAACATCTTGTCAACCTATTGAATCAAACACATTTCACTTTGGCATGAAACATAATGTTTGTTTGCTGATAGATTTTGATTGTTTTGTTTTTATGTTTGGTGACACGTCTTTTAGTCTCTTCGAGATGTTTTTGACTAGAGATTTTATCTACATGATGTCTTCAACTAGAGAGGAAATGATGGGGCATATATGTTCACTCAATTAGTGCTTGTGCAATATTTCTTAGTAATATTATGACTCATCTTAGAAAATAAAGGGCATAAAGGTTTGATAGAAACTAAGACATTCCTTTACTGTCTGATGTGTTTTGATAAATGCACTTGGTGTGTCAATTCATTTGGATTTAAAAGATATCCAAATCAGGTCACTAATTTTCCACGATAAGCTCGATGATGATATTAGCACTTAAAAGCACAAGCATTCTCATCACACACATTTCCTCTATCGTCATTTGCATCTCCCTTCATCTCTTTTTGCATCAATCATCTCTTATGTCCTCTTTCATTCTCTTCTTCTTTCCTGTCACACTGAGATCATTCAATCACTTTATCCAATTGATGCATGTCTCCAAGCCTTCAGTTTCTTTATCCAATCAATCAATTTTCTGCTAGGAATCTCATTGCCCCTGTGATCACACAACCAATCAATCTTTGAATATATCTTGTGCTAGCATCAATCCTTATCAACTCAATCATCATAATCATCTTCTCAACCTGACTCGACTGATCATTTCCATCAATTGTTCAATTACACCTATCAATTGTGAATTTTCATCAAAATATACATCTCAGCTTTATCCTTCATGCAATATCAATCATTTTCTTATATTATATTGAGAGATCCATCTTCCCACAACCTATTCAATCGATCTCTCTAGGGTGCATAACATATCAACCATCATCCATGATATGATATCTCTGGGGCATATATCAGTTGATCATTTTCTTTGAAACAATGCGATAGGCTGCATTGTCTCAAAGAGCGACAAAATGTAGACACATAAAAATGTTTATTTAATTGTCCTCTTATCAATCTCTAATTTTCTCATTAGTCAAGTGAAGTCATAATAATAACCTTCCATTATAATATTCCTTTCATTCATTAGAAGTCATTAAATCATTAAATAATATATATCCTTATCCATAAATTTATCAATACATATGTCATTCTCTAATTAGTTAATCAAAAAATCCTTAAATAAAGCCTCCTATCACTTACCACTTCCCACTTACCATTTATCTGAATTATTTACCACTAATCTCTCATTATCCCACATTCACCCTGATATGGGATTCCCTCCCGAGGACATTTCTAAATACCTTTCCCTTATCTCAATTTCAACATCCACTTTAGCTTACATCCATTATCTTTACATTCGCATCCATGATTGTGCATTCAATTATCTAGGCATTCTTGAGCACTCATTGGTTTATATTTTCACATTCATATTAGAGAATTTATTTCTTGCATTTGGTTATTAGAAGCTTTTGTTAAATCTTACAATCATTTTGCATATTTACATCTTTAGTAGTTTGGATTCATCTTCGCAAACCTCTTGTGCATGTTCTTCTGAGAGCACTTATGATTTACATACAATATTGTGAGGAATAGGAGACAAATGGAGACAAATTCCCGTTAAATCTTGTGTGTGTTTTGTTTATTTTAGCTATGCATGTGTGTTTTCTTGTAGGTACTTCATTGCTTCATGTAAAATCTATCTGAATCTTGACTCCATAAGATTTTCGATCATATTTTTGCATCTTCACCTAAATTTGGACTCCAAGCTAAGGGGTTCCTAGGTGGTACATAACTTTTCTTTCCATAGCTATCACTCACTTTATATATAATATATTTTTTGTTTTTAAAGGATCGACACATCAACACGAATAATTATAATATTGTGTGTCTATTAATGTTGGATCAACCCTCCTTGCTTATTCCAAAAAGGGAACACTTATGATTTTGAACCTTAGGGTTTTTATTTTTGTATTTTACTTTGTGTGATTCATAACTTAATTTAAACCAAAAACCAAAACCCCGCAAAAATAATCTTTGATTATTTATTTCCTCTTTCTAAGGTTCAGTTGTAAACCCCTTTTCATCAATTCAACTAGCCCAAACAAATCTACTTCATTGACATTAGGAAAAGCCATCCTTTGCATCTAAAATTTTATCAGCACTCATCCAAACAAATCATATATCAACAATCCAAATAATGTCATTGTCTATCCCAATAAAAATTCATAGCCATGCTTCCATTTTTTTAATCAATGCCCTTGTAAAATTTAATACTCCTTTGATGATCATGCTAGCCTTTTTAATAAAAAAAATATAAGCTTTGTGAAAATTATAAGAGCAATGTGGATTTAGATGAGTATCTTCAATCCTTATACTATATTTCCTTAAGAAAATTTGCCACAAGCTTCTATTTCTCATCCTTAAAACAATACCAAGAACTAACTAGCATGAGCTATACCTTTAATCTTTAATGCATTTCCACTAGTTATCGGCATCCCAACCTTGACAATAAAAACCAATCTTTCATCCCAAGTATTCCTCAATTTTAATCCATATGCCAAACCCCATCTTCAATGCATACCTCAAACCATCATCTCTATTTCCAATCCAAGAACTCACTAACACAAACTTACCAACCAAATTAAATGCTTATCCATTGATCCTTCCCTTAAAAGAAAAATCTTAGTAAATATGACAATCTAAGACAAGAATTACATGGCTAGGTCCTCATATTAAAAGGATCTAGACTTCTCACAAACTATCACCTCAAACAATCATCTATTTTATATCCCTCTCCTACTATTAACAAGGGAAAATAAGTTTTCATTATAAGCCTTCCTCAATGTCAAACTATCTCATATCCATGTACAAAATATTCATCCCCATTATCATTATGAGAAATCCTAATATCCTTCACCTCCTACTCTTTCTTGTGAGGGAAAAAATGAAATGGGGCAAGTCGAGGCTTACTAATCCCCTTTTCCAAATCACATTGGAATACGAGGCCACCAAGAGATGAATATTATTTACCAACCCCTTTACTCAATGGAGTTTATTCATTAACTAAGTTGCCAATGCCTCTACTCCTTTGCTTCTTAGAAATGAGAGATTGGGGATATAGAACTTGTACCTAAATTTTGGAAGATACTTGGAACAGTAAATCAAAAACCTAAAACATAGCACAAAGATGAAATAAGAATGATAATGTACACTTGTAATTTGAATTTAAGGTTCTACTAACAAAACAAATCAAGAAAATGACTTGCTTCTAGATCTTTCTTCCTGCAAACTATATCTAACTTAGGCTTAGATATGGACATTATTTTGGAGGTCAAAGGAGACTAAGAGATTTAGGGGTGAATAGAATTGCCCCTAACCAAGGATTTCCCCCGACCCTACAATTTTTCCTGAAATTGATATAGTCCCAGATGTTTGTTTTTATTGTTATAATCAGGTCTTGAATCTTTATATGTACCTACAAAGAGAGAAATGGTGTGTGTGTCTATATAGGGGTTTTGTTTCTAAGTCAAACCCATACTTTGGTGATTTATTCCTCCACAAATAGCTAATATGAGAAATAAGAATTGTGTTTTCTCTTAAATATTAAGTGTGTCTAAGATTTCTATGAGATAAAACATATAAAATAAACTAGAGATCTACTCAAGTATGTTAGAGAAAAACCTTGTATGATATTGAAATCAAATGTGCATAAGACAATATAATTTGCAATGATTGAATTAAAATATGAAATATATCTGAGAATAACATTAGATCATACCCAACCTAAGGGGAGGAGTACAAACCAATCATCATTCAATAATATCCTATTATCCTTCAAAATCCCTTGATAGCTTCTATGTTGGCGTTGATGCTTGATGGAGAAATTTTCCACTTGTTGTTTTTCCTTTGATTTGGAGATCTTCACTTTATTGGATGTCTTCAAATTATAGAGCCAATCCTTCACAATTTCTTTTGTTACCAAAATGAAGAGATGAATTTACTTGTGTAGACCTCTCAAACATTTCGAGGTGCAAAACTTGAAGGAGGCCAACAAGGATTTAGGAATCTTGCTAAAACTAGATAATAATTATCTAATTCAATTTGGGCTTATTTTTTGGGGTCAAAGGTGTGTGGACTCGGTCCTGTTCCATCCAGTCACCCTAAACCACCAAAAATAGGCTCAAATTTGGGTCAGGTGTCCAATTAGGTATGGGGATGCTATAAATATGTGCAAAAATTAAGGTTTGATATCGAGGTAAAATACAAAAGGCCACACATGATAAAATAGGGCCTATGTATGCAAACGGTGATTGAATGGATGAAATTATTAAAGGGGAACACCTATAATAAAGGGCCCTCATAGATATTTGGTGACATTTAAGTAAGAGAGGACTCATATTTAAATTTATCATTAATTAAATGCATAATGAATCATATGATGCATACTAGAATGAAACACACTAAAATGATTGCTAAGTAAGCGTGGAATTGGACACCTTAGCACAGGTGTACAATTTACAATGCTACACAACCCTTTGTTACTAAATAAATTGTGATTTATATCTTCACAATCCACTTCATATCTTAAATACGCATACCCATCATAATTCCAAGAAAGTTTATTAGCCTTCACTTCCTATTCCAATTATTTATCCACAAAATTTGTAATTTGTGCCTTTCCAATCCACTCCATCCCAATGAACAAACTCATCTAATAAAGTAGCAGTTAGGGATTTTAAGTAAGGACTAATAATAAAGGATCTTAATATCCAATAGACAAAGTTATTTCCTCCCACCAAATTGTTAATCTTGCACCATCTAAACATATCTCACCATCATGCACTTTATCACCTATTAAGCTCACTCAAGAGATTTCTATAAAAAAATCCATTGTTGTCATGTCAATAACAAATTCCAAAGCATGATGAAAGAAACTCCAACATGAATCAAGATCAATTTAACTAGCAATTGTTGGTGTGAATGTGTATTTCCTATCTAGTTTCTCACTTTTTAGTGTAAAAAGGGAACAATATCTAACTATTTAATCTAATATTGATGCATGAGAATCTTGGGCTCTTTGGAAATCCTGATCAACCAAAAATATGTTTGCTTTGGTCTAGTAGCTTGTTGGAGGGTGCTCGGTAAAGTGTTCGGTAATTGATTTTGTTTGCTCGGTTGAAGACTTGGTTGTTCTTTGCTTGGGCTCGCTTACTTGTTTCTATCTTTCTTTACTTATAGGTCTTGGTAGTTGTTGGCTACTCGGTGGGTTTTCACTAACTAGTCTCTAGGTTCGGTTGGATTTCTTACCGAGATGTGTTTTTGAAGTTGGATCTTCTGGATGACTTTTGCATTTAATTTCCATAGCATAATTAATGTTGGGATCTCTCATTGGGATATGTGTGGACCTAAATTAGGGTCATTGTTGTTTCCTATTTTGGATCTTTAGGATCTGAGTGCCAGCCTCTTTGGTGGACTCTTGTATATATTTGGTTTTATGTTCTTAGATTAGGAGTCAATTTTAGGGATAGAAGATAGCATTAGCAGATTTTGATTGCAGGTTTGTGACCTTGCATGTATGAAGATTATTCTGTAAACATCTGAATGTATATGGCAAAAATCGGGAAGGCCTTACAACCCAAAATATAATAAGTTTGATGAAATAATAGTAAGTTTTGTTGTTCTTTCTCTCACTTGTTGTCTTGTTGCTTCCGTGTTGTGTTTTGCAAGCTGGTTTGGTAGCTGGGAGTGCCTTTGGCCCTGGTTACTACCCATCCTTGCGTCGGGTGGTATCAGAGCGAAGGTGAGATCTAGTTCCTTCTTGTAAGCCCTAACCCAAGTTGGTTGATATTGTTGTGGGGTAGCAGATTATGATCTGGCATACAATTGTAGAGGGTTTCAAGATGGTTCGTGGGAGAGGAAATGCAAGTCCAGGTCTAGCTGATATGATTAGACAAATTCCTGCAAGATTGGGAGTTTTTGAGATAGTCCAATGTAGAGGAAGACATCTTGAGGATATTAGTGATGATGAAGTTGAAGAAGTGCAAGGAGAATCTGCACCTGCACCTTTCATGGACCAGGAAGAAGAGAGATTCATGTGAGCTTTGACAAGTTTGAAGTTCACACCTCAGTTTAATCCTCCTAAGTATAATGGAAAGCTAGATTATAATGAATTGCTAGACTAGATAATTGAGATGTAAAAATACTTTGAGTATGAGAATGTATCAGAGGAGAAGAAAGTACAAATATTGAAATCAAAAAGTTGAAAGGTCATGCATCCTTGTGGTGGGAGCATTTGCAATTGGATCAAAAGAAGAAAGGTAAGACAAAATCAAGGTATGGGATAAGATGATAAACAAATTGAAAGGCAATTTTCTACCTTGTGATTACCAAATTAACCTAGTTAGGAGAATGCAAAGTTTGAAGCAGAAAGATAGCTCGGTGAAAGATTACACCGAAGAATTTTACAGATTGCACATCAAATCTAGACATGTTGAAGATGAAGTGGAAAGAATAGCAAGGCATCTGAATGGATTAAGATGTTCTATACAAGATGAGATCAACTTGGTAAAGATGGAGAGCATTGAAGAGGCATATCAGTTTTCCCTAAAAGTTGAGGAAAAATTGAACAAGAGATATGAACAAAGGAAAAGAGGAAGAGGTGGTAGATTCCCTAGAGGAAGAGGCAAATCTCATGGAGAAAATAGTAGATCTGAACCAGACAAGACAATTCCATACACATATCTAGATAAATGAAAGACTGAATGGAAAGGTGGAAGTTTATACCGAGGAAGAGGAAACTACTCCTGAGTTGGTTATAAAGAAAGAGGGTTCCAAGGAAGTTGTTACAATTATGGTGAAGAAGGACTTAGATCCTTTGAGTATACACATACAAGAAATAAATTCGGTAGTAGAAAAAATGCTTTGGTGCAAGAAGAGTCACCAAATGAACCTAAAAAGGAAGGAAATCTAATGATCAGAAGGATACTTTGGAGTGAGAAAGATAAGCAAGATCGTGTAAGGAAAATTTTGTTCACGACCAGGTGTAGAATTACAAACAAAGTTTGGAAAGTAATTATTGATAGTGGGAGCCTAGAGAATCTATAATCTGAGGAGATGGTCACAAAATTGCAGTTGGAAAGAATGAAGCACCTGAATCCCTAATAGATTTCATGGATCAAGGATGAGCATACATTAATGGTGAGTGAACAATGTTTTGTGAATATGAAAATAGCAATATGATAGACATGCTATACATGATGGAAGCGTGAATAGATATACTATTTGGGTTGATGGTAAGAAGCAAATATTGTAACCTATGATTGAAGAATCTATTGATGAGATATGTACATCAGTGAAAGTTTGTTTGATGGAAGGTTGACAGTTTGTTAAGGATTTGAAAAGGAATGATGTTTTTTATTCTTTGATTCCTAACAAATTGAGTAAGAATACAGAAGATGAAGTTCATGCAGAAGTTGAGAAATTACTTACTGAGTACAAGGAGATAATTTTAGATAATGTACCTGATGGTTTGCCACCAATGAGAGATATTAGTCACTATATGGATTTGATTCCTGGAGCTAGTTTTCCAAATAAGGCACCACACTGATTGGCACCAACTGAGAATAAGGAACTCAACTGACAAATTCACGAGTTGTTGAACAAGGGTTTGATCAGAGAAAGTTTGATTCCATGTACAGTACCAGTAGTGTTAGCACGTAAGAAGAAAAAAGAATGGTGAATGTGTACTAATTCAAGAGCAATCAACAAGATAACAGTCAAGTATAGGTTTCCTATACCGAGGGTGGATGATATAATGGATTGTTTGAGTGGGGGAACATATTTTACCAAAATTGATTTGAAGAGTGGATATCAGCATATCAAAATCAGAGAAGGTGATGAATGGAAGATTGCTTTCAAGAAAAAAGAAGGTTTGTATGAGTGGTTGGTTATGCCTTTTGGTTTAACTAATGCACTGAGTACATTTATGAGATTGATGAATGAAGTTTTGAAGAAATTCTTAAAAATAAATATGTGATTGTATACTTGGATGATATTCTGATATTCAGTAAGACTAGAGAAGAGCATTTAATACATATAAGACAAGTTTTGCAGATATTGAAGGAGGAAAATTTGCTAATAATTTTGAAAAAGTGATCCTTCATGAAAGAAGAACTTGTGTATTTAGGTTTTTGTGATTTCTGATGATGGTTTGAAGATGAACCCTAAGAAAGTTGAAGCTATAATTAGTTGGCCTACACTTGAGAATATCAGTGAGGTAAGATCATTTCATGGATTGGCAAGTTTTTACAAAAAAATTATGAAAAATTTCAGTTCTATTTGTAATGTTATGACTGAGATAATGAGAGGAGACAAAAGGAATTCAAATGGACACATGGAGCTGATAAGAGTTTTGAGATTTTGAAAGAAAAGGTTGTTGAATTACCTGTATTAGCCTTACCTAATTTTATTAACGTATTTCACGTTGAATGTGATGAAAGTGGAAGTGCAATAGGAGTTGTGTTAACTCAAGAAGGTAAACATGTTGCTTTCTTTAGTGAAAAGTTGAATGATGCTAAGAGGAAATATTATGTCTATTATCAAGAATTCTATGCTATTGTTCAAGCTTTAAAGAAATGAAGACATTATTTGTGTTGGAAATATATTAACGCTAGGTGACTGAGAGGGGGGGGGTGAATCGGTAACCAATAAAACTTAATCTCTTTAATCCTTTTTTAGATTATCTAATCTGATTGCATGCATGAAACAAAAAAGTAATAAATATTCACAACACTTGACACAATATTTGGTTACCAAGAAACCTTCCAAACAGAAAGTAAAATTGGGGTGGGGATGGTACCCACAAGATTTATTAATGCACTATAAATTTAGCCTGTTAAAGCTTACAAATGACCACTTCTAATGGCATGCTATGTTAGGAGCAATAAGGACTGTTAGGTCCACCTTCTGAAAGGATTTAGTACAATATAATTAAGTATGCAACTCTGTTAGGAGATTTGTAAAGGACTGTTAAGTCCAACTTGTTAGAGGATTTTGCAAATGCACATGTTGGGATGAACCAGTAGATGATCTTCTGTGCAACTCTGTTAGGATATTTGTAAATAATTATTAAGTCCACCTTGTTAGAGGATTTTTCTGATGCACATGTTAGGATGAACCAGTAGATGATCTTCTATGCAACTCTGATTTGTTGAATAAGATCCAATGATATAAAAACTAATCACCTGAATGTGATGGATGAGTCTCTATTGTTCCTTATACTATTTTAGCCTCTTAATCAGTCTGCTACTTCATATTCGCATACACACTTCTTTTCATGCATTTGGATAAAAAAATACCTTATATTTATACCTTATCCAAATCAAATACTTATGTAAGGCGGCTTCCATAAGATAAATTAATATCAAGCAATACAAGCTAAGTCGGCCCAAAATTGTTACTCAGGTCCAGTAATCCACTCGGGTGATATACTGGTACTCGGGAAATATGTTGTCACTCATGCAACATAGTGAACTCTGGCACTCAGGCTACACTTTGCACTTGGGTCATATTGATCACTCAGGTAATACTGATTACCAATGTCTGCTTGGACGACACTGTCACTGCTCAGGTTACACTGTAACTACTCAGGTTACACTGCTAGCTTGGTCAACACTGTGATGACTAAGTGTTTTGGCACTAATTGACAACATGTCTTGCCATAAGTTCATCAATCTCCCCCTTTGGCATTAGTGACCAAAAACACTTATCATGTTCAAAAACTGCTCAAACTTCTGAGTCAAAACTCTCCCTTACCATATGCTTGGGTACTTTCTCAGGTTTTGACAATAGCTCTGTGACTCAGTTACAACTAACTCTATTTTTTATTTTTCAAAAAAAAAATTTGTAACTTTGCTATTATATATCTCTTCTTCTCTTCTCTTATGTACATGTATTTACTTATATGTATATACAATAACTTTCCCCCTTGTTTTTGACACAAATTCCAAAAATATATCTATATGGTAATACCAAAATAGAATAGGAAATCACTATGTACCTTCAAAATTTGAGACAAAGTGTTGTCCCAATTATCTTGCAACACCTTCAGGATATGTAACTCAATCTATATCTCTGTTGACAACTCCATCATAAGCTCAAAAACTAAAAATTTGTTGTCATGTATGAGTGTCTTGGAATAAGCTATATGCTTCTACATTACATCCATGTGTGGAAGGAGTTGTCTTTGAATAGCTATAAGGGATTCCCTTGTTCTTTCTTCTTCCCTTAGTAGTTTTTCCTGCATGTTTGTTAGATACTTAATCTTCACAAAGTGTGTTGAACTTGAACTAGGGTTAAGTGTCAACTGGTTTGCACTTTCCTTCAAATCTGTATCTATCTTTGTTAGCTTAGGCTTGATTTCCATGGTAAAGTTGGAAGTATCACCCAACTTTACAAATAATTAAGCAACATTATTAATAGTAGTTTCTAGAGAGCTAATGAGATTGTTTAGCTTCACTTGGTCAATTGCAATCTTACTTGCAACATTCTCTAAAACTTTATTCTCAAACTTCCTTTCTACCTTCTACAGTATTTTCTCTTGACCACTTAAACCCTTATTGAACTTGTGAACTATATTGACAAGTTGATCCAAAACAGAGTCATTCTCTTCAACTTCTATTTCTAGTGCATCTAGGAATATACCTTTTAAGTCTTCTAGCACTCTATTCCTCTTCTTTTCTTCTCAGAGTTTTTGTTGTGTATCACTTTTCTTCCATAGCTCCCCTAGTATATCCATCTTCTCTACTATCAAGTTGGATAGATCCCAATTTGGAATCACAATATCTTCCTCAATATCAATACCATCAGTATCTATTTCCTTCCATTTTCCTTTGATCTTGGGATCAGATGAAGGAACAATTTCCTTACCTTTTCCACTATCATCCTTGACTTCAGTATCCAGTGGATCATTACCTTTTGTTGCACCAACTATAGCATCAATTCTCACTGAAGAAACATTCACAGTCACCTCTTGTGACTCGGTTAAGCTTATCCCAATAGTAGGTGGAGCCTGATGTTTAGTTCCTACTAGTCCAGATGTAGATTATGCAGTCTTATCCTTGACCAGAGATAAGATGTTATGTATAGGTGATTGGGGTAGGGATGCCATCACTTCTACTGCTATCTATTCTGCATTGGATTCTTCAATAGTTTCCACCTCAGGTAATTCTACATCGTCAATCTTTACCTTGGGGTATGTACTCAGTACCTCTGCCTTATCTTCTTCCTTGATTTCAAAGACTAACTTCCATATCTTTATTGCGGTCTACACAACATCCTCTATCTTCTTGTTCAATATCTGAAAGGTCCTAAACCTTGGAGTGTGATTTTTCTCATATTTGGTCATGGCCTCTTTTACCTCTTTATTTGTCATAGTAGGCATGACTTGCCTCAAGGTATGTTCTCTAATATCTTTTTATGTTCAAACTGCATTGCTCCAGGGAACAAATATTTATTTGAATAGATCTTCAGTCATATGACTCTTCAATTTAGATGGATCATACTTCCATCTTGTCATTTTCTCTACAACCGCTTCTTCAATCTTCTTCTTTTCATCTTCAATTCTAGAAGCATATTTTAATGATTTTAGAGGACTCGTACCACTACCTTCTCTTAGTTCTTAAATTTTCTTCTCAAAGGTAGGTGGGGGTTTCTTAAATATGGTTGTATCTTATTCTTCATCTTCCTTAGGCAATATGATTTTCCTTCTAGATCTTCTTGTAGTGATGATAGGGGTAGAGATCTTTGTATTCTGCTTGGGGGCTACCTTCTTCTTCTTCTTCAGAGGTTCAGTTTCTATCTCTTCCTCTTCCTTTTTAGGTTCATCATCTTCTATCTTAACTTCATCTTCTTTTCTTTTAGTGATAGGAGGAGAGTCTGAAGTCTTTCCATACTTCTTTCCAAACTTCTCTAACCTCTTCTTTCCTCTTTTCAAAATCTTAGGAATTTCAATTTCCAATCAAATTATGCTGTTGGATTCTTCATAGGTACCAAAGTATTGTTCTTTGGGATCAACAGGGTCATTCAAAAGAGCCTCAATGATTTCTTTGGTCTCATCTATGTTAACCTCATATGCAAGAGGTTTCACCCATGCAACCCTAGGTTTGACTGCCTAAATGTATACTCTATCACATTCAACTAGGAAGCAAACATCATCTTTTTAGTCTTCTACCAGTTGTTTAGGAATTATATAACTATTATGCATCTTCTATCTGAACTCTTCAAAGTATGCATCCATGATTCTCTCAGAATTGTCTCCTAATTCTGCTATGAAAACATTTATATGATAAACTATGGGTCTGTCCTTCTTCCAAACAATTGTGCCTTTGGAAGGGAAAAACTTCTGAATATAAAAGAATATACAGACCAGAAGTGAACCAAACTTACATGGATTGGTCTTTGATGCCCAGATGCTTTCCATGTTCTTTCTCAATTGGATGAGCTGCAGCTCAGCAAGGTCGAATGAAAGGTTGTTCTTGACCACTTTGTATGCCAAGTCCACAACATCACATGGTATGTTGTTTGGTCAGCTAGAGATGTAGATTTTGTGCTCAATTAAATGAATCTTAAACTTCAATTCCATGTCTGTAACTCCATTTAATTTGATGCCTCTTCCATCCCACTCGGTAAGAGTCTTCTTTGTTAGGTCATCCCGGGGTAGGTTTTTGGTAGCTTTATACTTGTCAAGCATAGGATACCCTATAATATGGTGTACCATTGTCTTGGTAATTTTCACTGGTTGCTCCAGCTATAGATTCATGTCATGAACATGGATCAAAACAAACCTAATCCACTTAATCTAAAAATTATGTGGCATATGCATGATATGAGTCAAACCCTTGACTTCAAGGTGTTTATTTTCTGGCTTTAGATTCCTAGCTTCACAGAGTTTCTCATATGCTTTATTCATTTCCAATGTTCCAAGCTATTTAATTGTGCAATGATAGAAGGCTCATATGTCGCTGATCAACAGTACCCTCAAAGGAATTAGGGAATGAGCTCCCATCGGATCTATCTCCTCTGTAATCGCTGGATGAAGCTTGAACTTCATAGGTTCGCAGATAGCATTCCTTACCAACATCTTAGATCCTTTCTTAACCTTGCTGCTGGATGTAAATGCCATAATGCTTAGAGGTTCGATAAAACTTCACAACTTAAAGCTTTCGAACACAAATTCTCTCTAATCACTTAAGGCTTTGAATTGCTCTGCAAAGTGAAAAATTTGTAAACAATAACCTTTCCAATTCATCTTTTATAAGAAATTTTACCATTGAGTTTTCATTAAATGTTCCATACATGGTAGCTGGCATAGCTCAGAATGAAGCTCGGTGAAAACTAACTTCTACATCTTCAAAACCATACAACCCGACTTAACTCGGTCAAGCTTGTGTAACTCAGATGTAACTGAGATCCTAACTCGGTTAAAACTATAATGTGTCCCAGTGCATCAATATGCTAATTTGGACTTACTAGCATGTCTGGAACTGATGTAGGATGGCTTGTATGCACAGTTCCAGTAGTCTCCTTGCATATTTATTCGGAGATGGTAGATCCACCCAACTCACTGCTTTGGGTGCCATTCGATCCTTGACTGTTTTGATTTGAAACTCTTAGTAGATTTCCTTACCCATTGTTGACTCATCTGAGTTATGATTTCATAAACTTTTGCTTTGCCTTTCTCAAAACCAATATCTACTTTTTCTCTGTTCATGCAATTCTTTCTTAGATGACCGACTTGTTTACACACATAACATCTCTTAGTAGGATTCCTTTTTCTGAGGTGAGTCTTTGCACAATTTGCACCAATATGCCCATATTCACCACAGTGACAACATTTGCTCCATGTGTTGTAATCCCAACCAAAAATTGCTTTAGCTAGTTGTTCAGCAGGGTTCCATTTCTTAGTTCTACACTCGGAAGATTTGTGACCTTATTTTTTACAATTGAAAAATTTTCCTTCAAACTTAGGTTTCTTAGTGCATTCGCTTGCCCTATGTCCATGTTTGTTTCATCTCTAGCATTTACCATTAAACTTTGATTTTCCATTGCTCCAACACTTATTTTTTGTGTGCCCTAACTTGCCACAATGATTACAAGTAGGCTTGTTGTTCTTTTGAGTTCCTTGTTGTGAGGATTCACCTTCTTTAGTATAACCTAATCCAGTCTGTACATGATGTCTGAGTTGAGTTTTCTCTGTCACCTGATCCATGCTTACCTGTGAATTCATCATTAATTCATTGGTTTTCTTTTTACTATTGAGATCATTTTGCAGTCTTTCATTTTCTGTCCTCAGATCGATAACTTATTGATTTACATTATTGAGTTGATTTATCATATATGCTTGCTGAAGTGACAAATGATGGATTTCTTTTTCTTTGTTCTTCTAATCTTGTACTTAGAAATCTTTTATCTTCTTGTGCCATTTATGTATCATTTTCCGCTTGATTCTTTTGTTCCATGACTTCACATATTCTGACTGAATGAATTTCTTGTTCTCTTTTCAAATTTTTGACTTCTTCATGTAAATTGAGATTCTTTGCAAGTAGGTCTTCAATTTTTGCATCTGCTTCTTCGGAAATTCTTTCTTTGCATGAGTCTTCTATTCTTTCTTCTATGTAACTTTTGTCATTCATCTGCAGTGCTAAATATTTTCTTCTTTTCAGGGAAAGAGAGAGTTGCTCCTCAAGTTTTCTAATATGATCCATGGCCACTTGTAGATGTATCTTTTTATTTTCAATGGCTTTCTCCAGTCTATATATTTCCATTGCTTTTGATATTTTCTCAAGCTGATAAACTTCTGTTAAGATAACCTTTAGCTCTGATACCAATTGTTGGAAATATATTGAGGCTAGGTTACTGAGAGGGGTGGTGAATTAGGAACCAATAAAAATTAATCTCTTTAATCCTTTATTAGATTATCTAATCTGATTGCATGCATGAAACAGAAAATTAATAAACATCCACAACACTTGACACAATATTTGGTTACCTAGAAACCTTCCAAATAGAAAATAAAACTGGGGTGGGGATGGTACCCACAAGATTTATTACTGCAGTATAAATTTAGCCTGTTAAAGCTTACAATTGACCACTTCTGATGGCCTGCCCTGTTAGGAGCAATAAGGACTTTTTGGTCCACCTTGTGAAAGGATTTAGTACAATACAATTAAGTATGCAACTTTGTTAGGAGATTTGTAAAGGAATGTTAAGTCCACTTTGTTAGAGGATTTTTCTGATGCACCTGTTAGGATGAACCAGTAGATGATCTTCTATGCAGATCCAATGATATAAAAACTAATCAATCACCTAAATGTGATGGATGAGTCTTTGTTGTTCCTTATACTGTTGTAGCCTCTAAATCAGTCTACCACTTCATATTCATATACACACTTCTTTTCATGCATTTGGAAAAACAAAATACCTTATATTTATACCTTATCCAAATTAAATACTTTTGTAAGTCAGCTTCCATAAGATAAATTAATATCAAGCAATACAAGCTAAATCAGCCCAGAACTATTACTCGGGTCTAGTAATCCACTCGAGTGATATATTGGCACTCGGGTTATATGCTGTCACTCAGGCAACATAGTAAACTTTGGCACTCGGGCTACACTATGTACTCGGGTCATATTGATCACTCGGGTAATATTGATTACCATTGTCTGCTCAGTCGATACTACCACTACATGGGTTACACTGTAACTGCTCAGTTTGCACTGCTGGCTCAGTCAACACTATGATGACTAAGTGTTTTGGCACTAATTGAAAACATGTCTTATCATAAGGTCATCAATTTGATGCCAAGTGATTTTTTTTTTGTATTATGATCATACGAATTTACAATATCTGGGTAGTCAGAATAAGTTGAATCAGAGACATATGAAATGGGTAGAGTATTTGCAGAGTTTCAAATTTGTGATAAAGCATAAAAGTGGAGTTTCTAACCGAGTTGTTGATGCATTAAGTAGAAGAAGATCTTTGTTGACTAAAATGAGAATTGAGGTCCTTGGTTTTGATGACATGAAGAATTTGTACGAAAATTACCCTGATTTTTATGAGTAGTGGAGAGTGTGCAGAGCACCTATTCCAAATAAATCAAGTATGAAGACTATTTCATTCAAGAAGGTATGTTGTTCAAAGGTATTTAGTTGTGTATACCAAGAGGATTAATGAGAACTAATTTGATCAAGGAAAAACATAGTAGTGGATTGGCTGGACATTTTGGTATTGATGATACATTGATTTTTCTTAAGGAAAGGTATTTTTGGCCACAGTTGTATAAGGATGTTCAGAAATTTGTGAAAAGTTGTGGATTTTGTCAAGTTGAAAAAGGAGTAAGTCAAAATATTGGTTTGTATACACCGATTACTGTTCCTGAGAAACCTTGGAGTGATATCAGTATGGATTTTGTTCTTGGCTTACCGAGGATAACAAGAGGTAATGATTCCATATTTGTTGTTGTGGATAGATTTTATAAAATGACAAATTTCATACCATGTAAGAAAACATCACATGCAATACATACAACATATCTTTTCTTTAAGGAAATTGTCAGATTGCATGGATTACTGAAGAGTATCATCTTTGATCGAGACAGCAAGTTTGTTAGCTATTTTTGGAAAACACTTTGGAAGAAGCTGGACACCGAGTTGAAATATAGTTATACATTTCATCAACAGACTGATGGAAAAATAGAGGTTGTAAACCAAAGGCTGGGTAACCTATTGAGATGCTTAGTTGGAGACACACCGAGTAATTGGGATTTGATGTTGGTACAAGCAGAGTTTGCATGCAACAGTTCAGTGAATAGAAGTACTGGAAAAACAAATTTTGAGATTGTTCTAGGCACATAACCGAGAGGTATATCAAACTTGAGAGATAATGTTGGAGAAGAGAAGAGAAGTGATGAATGAGAGAAATTTTTTGAGTTTATGAAGACATTGCATGAAAATGTAAAAAAAAGTTGGAGAAAAGTAATCATAAATACAAGGATAGTGCAGATAGATGAAGGAGACATAAGAATTTTGAAGTTGGTGATACAGTTATGGTTCATTTGAAGAAAGGCAGATTTCCTATTGGAACATATGGTAAATTGAAAATGAAGAAATTTGGTCCTTGCAAGATATAGAGAAGATTTGACAGTGCAAATTCTTATGAAGTAGAATTACCCGATGACGTGGATATATCACCTATATTCAATATTTCAGATTTGTATGAGTATCATGAACTTGATGAAGAAGTGATAGTACCAAGTGATTATCCTAAGAAACAGATGGAAGAATTTGAGCAGATTTTGAAATACAGAGTTGGCAAAAGTATAAGAGGAAATAATTACATGGAGTATCTGATAAAATAGAAGAACAGACCGATTGAGGACTCATCTTGGATTTCTCACTCCGAGTTGAATTCAATTCAGTTTGGACCTGACACATGATTCAGAGAATCATTTCTTTTAACCCTGGGTTTCTGATGCGGGAGCATCTTGGGCTCTTTGGAAATCCTGATCAACCAAAAATATGTTTTCTTTGGTCTAGTAGCTTGTTGGAGGCTGCTCGGTAAAGTGTTTGGTAATTGATTTTGTTCGCTCGATTGAAGACTTGGTTGTTCTTTTCTCAGGCTCAGTTAATTGTTTTTATCTTTCTTTACTGATGGGTCTTGGTAGTTGTTGGCTACTCGTTGGGTTTTCACCGATTGGTCTCTGGGCTCGGTTGGCTTTCTTACCAAGTTGTGTTTTTGAAGTTGGATCTTCTGGCCAACTTCTGCATTTAATTTATGTATCATAATTAATATTGGGATATCTCATTGGGATATGTGTGGACCTAAATCTATGTCATTGTTGTTTCCTATGTTGGATCTTTTGGATCTGAGAGCCGACCTCTTTGGTGGACTCTCGTATATATTTGGTTTTTTGTTCTAAGATTAAGAGTCAGTTTTGGGGATAAAAGATAGCATTAGCATATTCCTATCATAGGTCTGTGACCTTGCATGTATGAAGATTATTCTGTAAACATCTTAATGTATATGGCCGAAATCAGGAAGGCCTTACAACCCAACATATAATAATTTTGATGAAATAATATAAAGTTTTGTTGTTCCTTCTCTCACTTGTTGTGTTGTTGCTTCTGTGTTGTGTTCTGCAAGATGGTTTGGTAGTTGGGAGTGCCTTTGGCCCTGGTTACTATCCCTCCTTGCGTCAAATATGTCTTATCCATGTATGTTTACATGCTAAGTTTAATTAGTAGTCTAGGAATATTTGCAAAGGTCTTTATTTGTCAAGTGATCTTATCCTATCTATATCTAGTTGTCTAATTACATAGGATCTTCAAACACTTGACATCATTCTAGTGTAGGAAAGGAAAATAAGTTAAAATGTATGTTAAAGGAAACCATCAAACCTCAAAAACATACAAAAATAACCTATCCAAACACTAAAGAAATTGAGATAAAAGATATGCAAACTATAAGCAAAACTCCCTCAATTGACAATTGTGCCCTTGCTTTCTTCTCCAAAAGAGTTGATGTAGCTCCCATATTGACACTATGCACTCAAAATTAAATAAAAATGATACAGAGAGTATTCAAAAGTAGATGATTAGTTGTGATTGAGAAATTGATCTCGATTAATAGAGATGAGAGACTGAAATGCAGAAATGGAAATTAGGTGCACAAATTGGAAGGATGTCATAGTTATGAAAAATTGAATGCACAAAAGGAGATGCATAAATCAATGCATTAATTGAGGTAAATTGGAAAGGAAAGGTGAAGGATAATAAACAAGGAATATGGAAGCATAATTAGGGGAAAAATGTGACGGGAAAGTGTAAGAGGTGATGAAGCTAGAATTTAGGGAATAGAAGCACAATTAGGGGGAAGGAATTTTTCAATTTAAAAACTCATTAATTCCCACAAAAATGGAGATTAGTCAAATAGGAATTTAGGAAATTCCAACATGGAAAATTAGTCAATTATTTAATATAAATTAATTAATTGTGGAGACATGTAAAAGGGGGAATAAATAAAGTCAATTTATTTATTCAAATAGACTTAGGATTAAGGATAAACCATGGGTTATTTACCCCTAAAGGGAAGATTAGTTGATTTTTCACCAAAATGATGATATTGATACACAATTGGATCAATTTTGATGATTTTAATAAACATCCAAAAGTATTTTGATAATTTTGAAAATCGTTTTCAAATGACATCAATGACTTTGACAATGCCTTGGGTCAATTTTGAAACAAATTGATAAGGTTTTGAAATGATATTGAAATGAAAATTATTCAAAATAATTTGAAAGGATTTGAAAATTGGTTTGAATCGATTTGATAAGGTTTTGAAAGATTTGATAGGTTTTGAAATGATTTTGAAGGTTTTTGATAAGGTTAATATTGATTTTGAAAAATGATCAAATTGGCCAATTGATTAAGATTAGAAAAAAAATTGGTAATTAATTGAATAATTTTTTATGTTCAATTAATGATGAAAGACACAATGCTGACATATGATAAAGAAAATATGTGAAACATAGAGGAATAATTAGAATGCAAACATGATGTTTTGATCATAATGTAAAAATGTTAACACACATAAGATCGCAAGTGTGAACCATTTTTGAGCGTCTGCATTTTTCCCCTCTTTGATACAATGTGATTTTGAATGTTGTATCAAAGAACAAAGGAAGATAACACATAAGAATATTACCCGATAACGAAAAGATATAAGGGTGCCCCTCGAGAAATTGACCAAAAAAAGTAAGTGATAGGTCAATTTTTTTACAACGACGAGATGAATCCACAACAATGAACATAGTGAAAATCATAGGTGATATGCAAAATTTATGAAGCCTGGAGTGATAAAATCATCATGACCAATACAAAACTTAAAGCTTGCACGTCCATCTAGGCAAAAGAGATCTATAAAAGGGTGTGTGGAGAGGATTGGAGCTCATTTTCACTCTCATTTGGAAGATTTGGAGCTTTGGATCTAGAAAGATGGAGCGAATTCTAGTGCATGATCATCATGGTGCAGTAGTGTGGAGCTACCAACCAACAGAGGGCACAGGACTAGAGGTATATACATTAGACCTCCTTCATGATTATGCATTTATTTCATGCATTTCTGGGTAATTAGATATTGGTTTAGGGAGTCAAACTAAGTCAAAGGGCAGTGTGGCACTCTGGAACAGCCAACTATGTAGAACAAACAACCAAGTGAAATCTTGGTCGCACTCGGCTGACCAAGCGTGCTCTTGGGAGCACTTGGTTAGCCAAGTTGCGTAGTTGGTCAACTAGAGCTCAAAACTAGGTCAAACTGCATCAATATGTCTCAAAAAGGTCAAAACCTAGTGAAAGACTCAAAAAAGGTCAAACTTGGTCAAAATTGGTAAAATATAGTCAAACTCAATCAAACTTGGTCAACAGTAATAGTAAGTAACAAAAAGTGGACACAGATTGCTTGGTGTGTGTAGGAGGAATTGCCCCAACTACAAAAACATGATAGTAGGCCGACATGTATAGATCCAAAAACACATACCAATTAAACATGGAACATATACTTCACAATATCTATCCAAATGCATCTTAATTTGCTTATATGGATCTCTGCACAAATGCTAGGAACCAATTTAAGATTTGAAATTTAGTTTTACAGTTCCTACACATACCTTTCACCGATTAGGTGGAGTTAGGTGCACCCAACCTAGAGGATGAGGTACCTTCGAATGTACCGAATGATGTTCCATCATCTAATTTTTTCCTTTTCCATATTTTATTCATCTAGTTTCTAACATCTTCAATATTTACTCTTTCTTTGTCAGTTGTCTCCTCCTCGATTGGAGCTTTACCTCGGTACCTGCAATCTTTGGCTAGGTGAGCTACCTTGTGACAATGAAAGCATGTCATGCTAGGATTTCTCCATTCTCTTCTATTGTTTCTACCATGCATGAACATGAAATTCACTGCAATATGTCCATATCTCCAACATACTATACAAGAAATCCTTGTGTTGTAGTCTCGTGGTATAGATGTGCCTTGTTGGTTGCTTGGTGTATTCTGTTGGGTAGGTACCCATCTATCATTCCTTCTTTGTGACCTACAATCTTTAGATTTATGACCATATCTTTTGCAAGTATTGCAGTAGCCATCAAATTTCAGCTTCCATGAGTTGTTATCAATCTTAGATATATATTCAAATGCTTGATGTCCATATTTATTCCAATGATAATAGTAACCATCAAACTTTGGAATACTTAGTGATTTACATCTTTTTCTCCAACACACATTGGATGTATGTCCAATTTTCCCACAATAGTAGCAAGTAGGCTTCTTTGACTTTGGTGGGGTAGCAGTAACTTTGTTTTCAAGTTGGTTAGAGGACTCTCCTTTCTCGGTAGTGTTGTTTTCAGTGAATCCAAGTCCATTTTTATCTTCCGGTTGTTTCTGACTTCTAAGTTGTTTATCCAATGACCTTAATGCTTCTTCACTTCATTTTATCACTTCGTTGGCTTCTTTTTCTTCTTTTAGTTCACTATTCAATCTTTCAATCTCAGACTTCAGTGTTTGATTCCCAAACTCCTTTATGGTTATCTCTTGATTTGCATTCACTAGTTGATCGATGATAGCATAGTGATTTTGGGTCATTCTCATTATCTCATTATCTTTTTATGTTAGCCTTATCTCAAATTTCCTTTTGTCTTCTTCTTCCATACTTTGTGCATCTTCATCTTTTCCTTTTGATTCAAGTATATCACCCATTCTAATGCCTTGTGCTTCCTGATCTTTCTTTATCAGGTTCAATTGTTCGGTAAGTGCATCATTATTTTCCCTTAGGTCTGCAATATTTGTATTCAAATGCTATCTCAAGTACATCAACATGATCTTGTGAGGACTTCAATTAATTACATAAGTGCTTTCTCACCCTTAGTGATTTTTCCAATTTTCTTATTAGATCATTAATCACCTCTTGTGCACTTTCCAATTAAAACTCAAGACTCTAAATCTTCTTAGCTTTCCTATAACTTTCCATGGTTATGATCTTTTACTCTCAGGTGGTTAAACCCTTATTTCAAGAATCCAAGATTTGATACCAATTTTTGGATTAACTATGGAAAGATAAGTACTAAGAGGGGAGGGGTGAATCAATACTGCAAAAAACTTGTAACATCTACTCTGAACATTTACCGAACTGAATACATTGCAGATAAATATTATAAAGCATATAACTCAAAACATAAAACATATCTCATGACACCATGATTTTTGGTCATGCATAAATCCTTGGTTAGAGGAAAAAACTATGGTGGGGATGGAACCCACAATCCTTCACTACTGCAGCAAAAAGTTTGCTTGGTTAGAGCTAAAATATTTATCTACTTCTGATAGCTTACCCAGTTAGGAGTACAAAAAGACTTATTTAGTCTACCTTGCTAAAGGATTTTACAATCTCTAATCTAAGAGATGTACCCTGTTAAAGGATTTACAAAGTGAGACCTATTAGAGTCTATCCAATAGTGGTATTTACACTCCTCTCAATACAATAAAACTCAATACAAAATGTCTGTGAAAATGCATCAATCAAATTCTATTCTGACTCTCTATGCTCAATGATTTCATTACCTCATACTACACTCGGTAACATCAAACTTATTAATTTTTATTGTTATACTAAAACTGCTCTGTACTTGGTTATGCTCTTTCTCTATCACTGTCTCATACTCTCTATCTCACACTTTCACACACTTGTACACTCTAGTTTTGTTCTTCACACTCTAAAATTTTATATGATGTTTAGGCGGAGGAAAAGTTCTAGGTCTATTAGTAATAACTGAGAGGGGGGGTGAATCAGTGGCCTCAAAATTTATCCTTCAAAATTAACCACCAATATATAAATCTCAGATTATTATGTCCCTACAAGATGCATGCCATGAAATACTAATAATGATTAACTGTCTGTCATTTTTCTCTGTCAATCCTGATTCTTCTCGATTACCGATAAGCAGTATAACTATTTACCGAAACTCAGTAAATAAGAAGAGTATACCAATCAATCCAGAAATGCATATGTGAAATGTAAAATAGTAAAGTAATAAACCATAAACACATAACACATGGATTTTAATGTGGAAACCCTGTTAAGGGAAAAACCACTAGGACCGGTATCCCAAATTTTCACTCTTTTGAAGTGAGCCATGTTAGGAGCCAACCCTATTAAAGGTTACAAACACACTGTTAATTGCGACCTTGTTAGAGGCTTTTATACATAGAGGTTGTCACTTAGTATCGGGCATCTATTGCTACCATCCTTGAATCAGCCTCCTTCTTAAACTGTCAATAGGTATCGGGCAAGTCCAATGCTACTTTCATGAATCAACCTTTTTGGCACTCCTTGAGATGTACCTCAATATATAGA
>MU223494.1:233319-258821 GCA_018584345.1 Thuja plicata
AAGTCCAATGCTACTTTCATGAATCAACCTTTTTGGCACTCCTTGAGATGTACCTCAATATATAGAAGACTGTTAAGTCCTGCTTAGTTAAGAGACTTGATGCTTCAATGGTTAAACTGAAACACTACGACCTGTTCATATTGCAACTTTGAATTGCAGATTTTTAGATCTATTTAAGTACATTACCTCTCTAACCAATGTATCAATTCAATCCTTGTGCTCTGCACTTTCTTCTCTGTGATGTTGTGCTCACTGTTTGTCGGTGTCTGTAGAATTACTTAGCTCTCCTTCATCTTTTATGATCAGTACTGCATGAAGTTTTTCTTCATCAGTTTATCTTCAGCATCCTCTTTCTATGCACTCCCCTTAATCCCCTTTTCATGCCTACAAAAATGAATTAAGCTTGTCTCTTATATAGACATAATATTCAATGTTCTTGATTCTTGATTCTTGGCGTGATAAACAATCCAGCTAATCAGATTTAAATCATAACTCCTAATTTTTCTTGTAGATATCTTCTTGCCAACTGTACAAATCAACTTTAAATCAATCACTTATCTATGGTTGAATAAAAAAAAGTAGACAACCAGTTAAGTCCTTATTTAGCTCTGCTAGCTAGATATTTTGTCATTTTCTGAACTCTCTATTCTGTCGGTCACCACTGTAGTTAGTCGTCGATGACAACTAACATTTCCGTCGGTGAGACTCTAGTTAGCTTTGTAATCTATGTCTGTCGGGCATCATTGGAAATTTTCTCATCGGGCAACCTTCTGAATTTTCTCATCGGGCACTCTGTAGTTTTTCTTTATCGGGCAACACTGTAACTCTTCTCGTCGGGTATCACTACGACTTTTCATCTTTGCTCTGTCTATCGGTGTGCACTCCATCGGTGTTGTTTGTCATTTAGTGAATACATGAATTTTATGTATTTTTGAAAGCATAACCTTGGTTCCTTTGGTTCTCTTAAGTCTTTGGCATTATGTACATGACCGTACAAATGATATCAAGTTGACATCAATGACAATACAAACCATTAACTGATTTAATGCCTTGCATTCTCTTCAACTTAACATTGTCAAACATTCAATCAGTTACATGTCATCAATCTCTCCCTTTGGCATTGATGGCAACATACTATATTATCAGACTATACTATTTCTAATACAATATGAAATACAACAGTTGAGATTCATCAAACTACAAATCATTTTGTTCTGATAACTGATAAAACTGTCTAACCATTGGTAAGCTCTGTTTTAGCTTAAATTTGATTCTTGCAGCTCTTTATCTTCTTATGTGTTGTGTTCTCTCCTTGTGTCAATTTCTCTCCCTTGACTATTCTTTCTCTTTTGATGTCTTTTTGTCTTGTTAGCAACTCTCCCTTTGTATGATCTTTTCATATAATCTCTCTCCCTAAGGATATAATCTCTTCCTGTTGGAGTAATGTGATAATGGATAATTTCTCTCCCTTTGAAAACAATGCCAAACAAATATCTTACAGATATCTGACATTAATGTCAAGAAATATTTTCTCTCTATCCATAATATATTCCTTGAATTTCCCTTATCCATCAACAATATATCAATATGCCCTGGTCCTCGGTGATGATATATACCTGTTTGTATATAGATTTATCTTTGAAGTTCATCTTTTTGCTTGCATCAACATGAATGATATGCTGATAATATATAGGCTAATGCAGCCTTCTAGTCATTTTATTGACTAGTAGAAAAGGGTTTGACCCCTAGTCTCTTCCTCAAGTACTCAAATGTATCCTTGGGCAGTGGCTTGGTGAAGATATCAGCCAACTATTCTTTTGATTGCACATACTCAAGTATCACCTCTTTTTCTTGAACTTGTTCTCTCAAATAATGATACTTGATGGCAATGTGTTTAGTCTTAGCATGCATGATTGGATTCTTGGAAATGTTTATTGCACTGGCATTATGACAATAGATAATCATTGGTTCTATGATCTTCATATGCATACCTTGTAGTAACTGTTTGATCCATGCAATATTTGAGCAATTTGCAGCAGCAGCAACATACTCTGCTTCTGCAATAGACTGAGAGATGCATCCTTGCTTCTTGCTAATCCATGTGACAAGTCTGTCACCCATAAAGAATGCTCCTCCAATTGTGCTCTTCCGGTCATCAAGATTTCTAGTCCAATCAGCGTCGGTAAACACCTTAACTTCAAATTTTCCTTCTCTTCTATACCATAAGCCATATTCCTTGGTATTCTTCAGATATCTTAGAATTCTTTTCACAATAGTCATATGTGATTCCCTGGGGTTAGCAGAAAATCTAGCAAAAATTGCTATTGCATGTGCAATATTTGGTCTAGTGTGTACAACATACATGAGTTTACCTATCATTGATATGTACAAAGTCTAATTTACCTCTGATGTCTTGTCCTCCTTTGTCAACTTACATCCAGTACCCATTGGTGTTCCAACTGGTTTGGAATCTTCCATCTTGAATATTTTCACGACCTCTTTAATGTATTTGGACTGTATAATGAAAATACCTTCACATTATTGCATGATCTGTGGACCAAGAAAGAACTTGATCTCTCCAAACATATACATCTCAAACTCTTTGCTCATCTCATTAGCAAATTATTTGCATAGCATATCATTGCCTCCAAATATGATGTCATCAACAAATATTTTAGCAATCAAAGTGTTAGCATCAACATCTTCCTTCAAATAAAGATTATTGTTTTCACTGGTCCTTACAAATCCAAAACTTATTAGATAGGAATGAAGTTGTTCATACCAGGCTCTAGGAGCTTTTTTTAATCCATACAAGGCTTTGTGAAGTCTACATACCATGTTTCTCTTGTCTGGATCTACAAACCCTTCTGGTTTCTCAATGTATACCTCTTCAAGTATTCCATTTAGGAATGCTGACTTGACGTCCATCTGGTATACCTTGAATCCTTTGAATACAACATAAGAAAGTAGTATTCTTACACCTTCTAGCCTAGAAATGGGTGCAAATGTCTCTCCATAGTCTATACCTTCCTCTTGTGCATACCCCTTGCATACTAGTCTTGCTTTATTTCTTGTGACTTCTCCATTCTCATTCAGCTTATTCCTAAATATCCATTTAGTAACGATGACATTCTTGTCATCTAGTCTTGGCACAAGTGACCATGTATTTTTTTTCTCAATCTTCTCAATCTCATCATTCATATCACTTATCCATTCTTCATTATCAATTGCAGCATTGACATATTTTGGCTCAAACTCACAAATTAGACAACTTGAGTTTAGAGACTTACTTCTTGTTCTTGTACCAACTTTCTTATCTCCTATGATCTAGATCTCTAGATGGTTCCTTCTTACATATTTGGAAAGTACAGGTACAACTCTTTGTCTATCATCTTGATCATCATTTTGTTCTTCATTCTATTCTTCATCACTCTATTCATTATTTTTATTATTATCTTGACCGTCAGTATTTTCAGCTTGACCGTCAGTTGCAACATTCTGTTGTTCTAGAATTAAGCATTGTTTCTCGGGTAGAGTGTTAGGTTCTTCACAGTATACAAACTTTTTGTAGTCCTCTGGTTCTTTTGTGCTTTCCAGCTCATTCTTTTCTGCAAATTCATCTATCTTTACATTTGCACTTTCAACAATTTTGTTAGAAGTCTTGATAAGACATTTATAAGCCTTTCTCTTGGTGGAATACCCTAGAAAGATACCTTCATCACTCTTGGCGTCAAGATTTCCATTTCTATCATCTTTTAAGACATAACATTGACTACCATAAATTTTTAAGTAACTTACATAGGGTGTTTTACCATACCATAGCTCATAGGGTGTCTTCTTTGTGTCCTTCAATTGTACTCTATTTAGTGTGTAGATAGCAGTACTAACAACTTCCCTCCAGAATATTTGGGTGATGTCTTTCTCTATCATCAGTGTTCTTTCACAATCAACTATGGATATGTTCCTTCTCTCAGCAACCCCATTTTGTTGTGGTGTTCTTAGTGCAGAAACCTGTCTTTTTATACCATGCTCATTACAGAAATTAGTGAATTCATCTGATATAAACTCTCCTCCTCTATCTGATCTTAAGCATTTCAAATCCTTACCACTTTATTTCTCTACCATAGCCTTATACCATTTAAACATCTTGAATGCTTTAGATTTATCTTTTAGAAACATAACTGTCATAATTCTAGAGTAATCATCAACAAAGAGAATAAAATATCTATCTCCATAATAACTCTTTGTCCTCATTGGTCCACATAGATCGGTATGGACTAATTCTAGAATATCATTAGATGTATGGGTTTTACTTTTGAAACTAGACTTTGTCATCTTACCTTTTTGACAATTTTTGCACATGATGTTGTCGGGCTTTGACATCGTCGGTAAGCCTCTTACATTTCTCCTTCTGCTTATTTTCATCATGTTGTCAAAGTTCACATGACACAATATTTTGTGCCACAACCATATGTCTTCATTTCTAGTCATTAAGCAAGTGGTGTTAGTATCATTCAAATAGAATAAGTTACCTTTAGTCTGTTCACCAGTACCAATCAATCTTCCTGATTCATTGAAGATCTTTGCCTTCTTATTCTCAAATTCTACTTTGTGACCTGAATTATTTAGCTGAGAAACACTCAACAGATTATAATTCAATCCTTTTACCCAATAAGAATTTTCACATTTAATTAGGTTATTCAACATTATAGTTCCATTACCTTCAACTGGACAAGGTGTATCATTACCCATTCTTATTGCACCACCATTATAATACTCAAAAGTGTTAAACTTTTCTTTGTCACCGGTCATGTGATGAGTGCAGCCATTATCTATAATCTAGATGTCATTCTTTCTAACCTTAGATATGAGTGCAGTTTCTACATACCTTTCATCTTCATCTGAATCATCTTTCACAAACACAAACACCATCTCAATGTCTTCATCAGGTTTGGTGTTAGTATCTTCATCTTTGCAGGAAACAAGGTAGCTGGCTTTCTTGCCTTTGTCCTTGTAGTCTCGGGTATCTCTTCTTTCTAATTGTCGATAACTTTTGTAATCTTTGTTATCACCTCTGTCAGATTTCTTCTCAAAAGGTCTATCATTACCTCTGTCATCTTTTCTTTTGTTAGGACATCTTGTAGAAAAGTGTCCAATCTCTTTACAATTAAAGCATACAAGTGGTAACTTGCCTTTGTATTTACCATTTCCTCTCTGTATTCTTCTAGCCATAAGTGCTTCTATTTCATCTAGATGTTCTTCTTCACTTTCACTTTCACTGTCTCTTCTAGATGTGTGTCTATGACTTGATTTTCTTATTCTCATAGAAGACTTAAATGAAGACTCTAAGTTTGGTAAGACACTATTATCAAATTTATTCATCTCAAATGAAACCAGTCTACCAATTAAACTATCAAGAGTAACTATACTGTTTGCTACTACTCTCATTTCTTGTATAGCAGAAACTCTAATAGCATATACAGGCAGTAAGGTTCTTAAGATTTTACTTACCATTGTCTCCTCTTCAAGTGTACCTCCAACTCCTCATATAGCATTGACTACTTCTTTGATTCTTGTGTTGTAATGTGTGATTTTTTCTCCTTCTTTCATTCTGAGATCATCAAAATTTCCTTTAAGGCTTTATGCCTTGGCTCTTAGAACATTTGTATCACCTCCATGTACAAGATTTAGTTTGTCCCACATCTTCTTCGCAATTTTGCAATCTTTAACATCTTCAAATTCAGCATCAGAGAGTAAGGAAGAAAGCTCTATGACCATGCAGTTGTGCTCATGCTTCTCTCTCAATTGATCTACTGTTAATGATCCTATGGGCAACACATTTTCATTATCTAGGAATTGAGTAACATCATTACCAATACCTGATAAGTGGAGTCTTATCCTGATTTTCCATGAAGCAAAGTTGTCTTTGTTCAACTTAGGCACATCTTGTATGTTCATCTTGTGATCTTGATTTAAGTCTTGAAACCTTCCTTTCTAAGTACACAAGCTCTGATACCAATTTTTAGTAATAACTAAGAGGGGGGGTGAATCAGTGGCCTCAAAATTTATCCTTCAAACTTAACCACCAATCTATAAATCTCAAATTATTATGTCCCTACAAGATGCATGCCATGAAATACTAATAATGATTAACTGTCTGCCGATTTTCTCTGTCAATCTTGATTCTTCTTGATTATCGATAAGCAGTATAACTATTTACCGAAACTCAGTAAATAATAAGAGTATACCAATCAATCCAGAAATGCATATGTGAAATTTAAAACAGCAAAGTAATAAACCATAAACACATAACACATGGATTTTAACGTGGAAACCCTGTTAAGGGAAAAACCACAGGGACCGGTACCCCAAATTTTCACTCTTCTAAAGTGAGCCCTGTTAAAGGTTACAAACACACTATTAAGTGCGATGTTGTTAGAGGATTTTATACATAGAGGTTGTCACTTAGTATCAGGCATCTATTGCTACCATCCTTGAATCAACCTCCTTCTTAGACTGCCAATAGGTATTAGGCAAGTCCAATGCTACTTTCATGAATCAACCTTTTTGGCACTCCTTGAGATGTACCTCAATATATAGAAGGTTGTTAAGTCCTACTCGGTTAAGAGACTTGATGCCTCAATGGTTAAACTGAAACGCTATGACCTGTTCATATTGCAACTTTGAATTGCAGATTTTTAGATCTATTTAAGTACATTACCTCTCTGACCAATGTATCAATTCAATCCTAATGCTCCACACTTTTTGCTCTATGATGTTGTGCTCACTGTTCATTGGTGTCTACAAAATTACTTATCTCTCCTTTAGCTTGTTTGATTAGTATTGCATGACGTTTTTCTTCATCATTTTATCTTCAGCATCCTCTTTCTATTCACTCCCCTTAATCCCCTTTTCATGCCTACGAAAATGAATTAAGCTGGTCTCTTATATAGACATAATATTCAATGTTCTTGATTCTTGATTCTTGGCGTGATAAACAATCCAGCCAATCAGATTTAAAGCATAACTCCTGATCTGTCTCATAGATATCTTCTTGCCAACTGTACAAATCAGCTTTAAATCAATCACTATCTCTGGTCGAATAAAACAAAGTAGACAACCATTTAATTCCTTATTTAGCTCTACCAGCTAGATATTTTGTCATTTTCTGAACTCTCTGTTCTGTCGGTCACCACTGTGGTTAGTCATCGGTAACAACTGACAGTTCTGTCAGTGAGACTCTAGTTAGCTTCGTGATCTTCATCCATCGAGCATCACTAGAAATTTGCTCGTCGGGCGACCTTCTGACTTTGCTCGTCAGGCACTCTATGGTTTTTCTTCATTGAGCAACACTATAACTCTGCTTATCGGGTATCACTATGACTTTTCATCTTTGCTCTGTTCGTCGGTGTGCACTCCATCGGTGTTGTTTGTCACTTAGTGAATACATGAATTTTATGTATTGCTGAAAGCATAACCTTGGTTCCTTTGGTTCTCTGAAGTCTTTGGAATTATGTACATGACCATACAGATGATATCAATTTGACATCAATGACAATACAAACTATTAATTGATTTAATGCCTTGCATTATCTTCAACTTAACATTGTCAAAAATTCAATGAGTTACATATCATCAAGGTCTTTCTCCTTCAATGGTGTAGGTTAAGAGGTGCGAGGTTGGTTTCATTCCCAACGCATTATTCCTCTTATTTTTCATTGGTGGATCTGCCTCATGATCATGTGCAATCAAGTGTTTTCAATCCCAATGTTCTAACTAATGCTCACCTTGGATTCTGTAAAACATTCTATGTTCCGCGTCCAAATTCAATGTATATGCATTGAATAGTTAGGTCGGATCTGTGATACTCAGTAACATGCTTTGTTCTTTCTTAGTGACATAGTGCTCTCGACTCGGTAACTATCTCTTAGTCACCCTTCTTGGTAACTATCACTACTCGGTGCTTGTCTCTACTCGGTGCTTAACTTGCTTTGCTTCACAGACTGTCCCTTTTCTCTTTATCGACTAACTTTATCAAATCCTTTTCCTTTTACCGACTGACTCTTATGATCAATATGACTTTGGCAAAACTAATGAAAAAAAATAACTCTTAGGAGTGTCAGGTTGTACCAAATTAATCTCTCAAATTGATCGAATCATCGATCTGTTAGGATTGTTGATCAATCCAATAGCTAATTGTCACTATTCTTCACAATTTATTATATACTTGATACTCAGAACTCCATAACTTAAACAAATGATAACATAAACAAGTGAATCATAGACGAAGGTGGAATATACATTGTAGAATATTTTCTAGCTTCGCAACACAAAATTCCTTTGTGTCAGTCTGTACCGGTCCATTCACTGAACCCTTCACATTTTCCTTGTTCTGCTATACATAACCAAATTTATATTTTGGTCTTCGGTAATCATAAAATTTGTTAAGTGGTCATGACAATCCTATATAGTTATCATCAATGACAACATACAAACCATCCAAAGCAATGTATCTTGTCAACATCTCTCTTATCCTCTCACAGGGGGATTTCTAAAGTATCTTTGTGACAAATGTAGTTCTTGGGTGGTATCGATGTTGAGACCTCCATAAATCACTTATTTTATCACTTGTACATGAATTGCATTCTCTCTTTTGGAGAGGAGGTTTTTCCCAAAATATCTTCTCCCTTTCTCGTACCTAACATGGCCTAGTTGTTTGCATTTTTATTTTCATCTTGCATCATCGTTTAGGATCTTGCATCATTTTCATAATAACTTCATTCCTTAAGTTGCACCTTAAGGAGGGTGTTATTTTGAATGAGTTTATTTCCTATCTAGTTATTTGTGGGAACCTATTCACATGTTACATTTACTTAGGTCCTAAGTTAGGTGTCATTATTCTAAGTTACTTATCCTTAAATCCTAGTTGGCATTCTAGAAGTTAGTTATAATGGGGTCATGTCTCATTATTTACTTTTAGTTATCTAGGCATTTAATATTTGCTTCATACATTTAATATTGTATCAAGGGTAGTTGTCTCATTGCATAGGATTAAGACATGTGTTAACATATTGTGTACTCCTACCTTATACCTTGCCTATATAAGCAAAGCCTATTGTACATTTGTTTTTATATTCAACCATTATTAATCTATGCCTTATTATGCAATTTATCTCGTCATTCTATCTCATGGAAGTTATATTTAGTCTGAAAATGATCGATGGGGTGTTAAGGAGACACCTATCTACTCCTACAATCAAAACTATATTGCCACATTCAAAAAGTTTAAATCTACAACTCCCAAAGTTGATCTCTACAGACCCAAGTAAATTAAGTTGATATATAACAATAAATAATAGCAAGCCAAAATACCACAAAAACATAGAAAAACAAACTCCACACTTCACCAAAAAGCATGCAAACAACACAAAAGAACTATATGAACACAAGTGTCCAAACAAATTTTAGCAAAGTTTTAAATATAGTTGGAAAAGTAAAATTACTTGCAAGTAAATATGTGAACAAATCCAAATGACCTTCTAATAAAAAATAATAATAATATAATTTTCACTATTTTCCTCCCAAAATATGCCCCTATAAAGAGTTGACATAACCAAAGTACTTGATTTTCAACTAAGAATGGGCAATAAGTCCCTCTTGTAAGTTACCGTGAAATTTATCATAAAATCAACTATAATAGTGTGCCACATGTTGAAATTTGTTAATTGTCTCTTGAGAAATTCAAATTTCCATTTTGGGTTTTCAGCATAATAATAAAATATTTTATATTAATTTTTAAATGGCCTCTATCAATTTTAAAAATATAATTTATCACGAGTCCAACAATAAATATTAAATAAATCATTTTCCATTTTCTTTAACACGTAGAAATTGTTAAAATGAACAATTTGGCCATATAATTAAATTTATTAAAAAATGAATACTAATATATATGAGCATGTATGTACATATACATGAATATGTGTATGTACATGTATATGATGTATGTACATGCCCACACGCACACACACATGTACATATCAAAGACAATAAAAGAGATCAAGTAAATAAACAACAAAGATAAAATATAAAGAATACCTTACTACCTCAAATCATCCATGACTCCCTTGGATAGAGCTTGCTATGGAGTGCACCCATAATGCTCTTGCATGAAATGATTTCAATATGGATTCTCAATAGATATTGAACATAGCTTGGGTAAGATTGAAGGCTTACAATGGCAAACTAATGCCATGAAAGCATAACAACAACACTTCATGCAAATAAAGGGTGAGGGCTTGTATTTGTAAATTCATTCATCTTAGATAAATAGCCTCATAAGGGATAGTGTTCTAAGGAAGAGTAAGAGGAAGAGTATCACAAGAGATTTTTATGTGATAAGGTGGCTAAATAATGTAGATTGGACAATAAAGTAGGAAAAATAAGGTTGGTTTTCCAAAATATGCAATATTGATATTTTACTATTTTGAGCAAGGTGGGGGGAGTTTACCCTATAGAAAGTCAAATTGAAGGTGACATTTGTCTCTAGTGGATTTATAAAGAGTGGGATGATGAACTATTAGAAAAATGTGCAAGTTTGCACATGGCACATAGCAAATAATAACAACTTTAGATTAGAGGTTTTTTAACTTAAGAAAAAGGCTAATAGAAAAATATAATTAATTATGCAAAAAATATGAATCCATTAATAATAGAAAATTTCAAGAAATGATTAATTACTCAATAGAATATTCCTAGTGGAGAACTCCCTACCAAAATCCATAAGTCTCGTACTTAACTTTTCCCTCTATTGCTAGTAAAATTGTTTGCATTTTATTTCTTTACAAATCAAAGAAAAGACATAACCGTCACAAAGAAAACCAACATAACCATCACAAATAATAAAGAGCACAAAGATAATCAACATAATCATCACAAAGACTGGTGAAATTATAAAGTTGACGCCCTCAAGATAACAAAACAACACATACAATACAACATTTAGACCAAGAAAAGAGCAGCAATGAGATCGACAAACAAACCTATGAAAACCTTAAGATAACAAAATAAATTTTACAATACAATATAAAAACAACCAATGATGAACAATCCAACTGAACCCAAAGAAGGAAGGATTATATCAAGAGGCCAAAGTCCTTAAGCATTACAAATCTTCTAAATCCAAAGCAGTAGATCCACTTGAATTTGATATATTGAATTAATGCCCACTCTTAATGGTGAACTGATCTTTCATAGTATCAAATGATCCTACATTTACAAATGACCCGCAATGGTTTTTAAATAAGATAGTCTCATCAAACTGTAAGTTTGAAGGATGCTAACAAAAGTGCAAAAAGAAAACATAAACATAGAAAAGAAAATTAAAAAGTGAATGAACATGATTTATACTAGTTCGGCAATTGCCTACATCCACTCTTGAATCAAGATAATTATCTAATTAATCATAGTTTAAAATTCAATCACAACACACAACAACTAAAACATAAATAATGGTGGAGACTTTGAGCAGAAGCAAAGAGACCTCGGGAGAGGTTTTGAGAGGGAAATTTTTTTTGAATGGAAGGCTTGTCAATGGCAGTATTGTTGTTGCTGGTGCAGTTACAGATCTAGGTATTCCTCAGGTGGACAACTTTGCTAGAGGGAAACCTCTACAGAACGGGGCAAGGGCTGATCTTGATCAGAATGGTCAGAAGTCAACCAAGGTTGCTGACTTTGAGAGCAATATTGGAGATGGGCCCCCTGAATTTGGTGGGTCTTGTTAGGACAAAGAATCTCCCAAGGAAGGTCCTAAACCTAGTAACGATGAAAAATGTGATACAAAAGGTAAGTGGTCTGCCCTTTTTGGTATTAAACCAACTGGGAAATCTTCCTTTCCTATGGTTAATGTGGTTTCTAACCCTAATAAAGGAGAGTTTTCTATTTTTATCCCTGATCCCCTAATTGATTTCTCAATCTCTTCTATGGAGATGACCCTGATTGGAAAGTTTGTTGGGGGTAGACCTAATATCAAAGTTGTCAGGTAGTTTGTGAAGAGGAAATGGTTCCTTAAAGGTCAAGTTGACATTGCTGCAATAGCCAAAGGTTTATTTTCCTTTGAGTTTTCAATTATGGAAGACCTTTCTAATATTTTATGTGGAGGCCCCTGGATGCTTGGTCGTTACTCTCTTGCTCTGCAAAAATGGTCTTCCAATCTGGTTCTTAATGACTCAGCTTTTTTTGTCTCGGCCCCGGTCTGGGTTAGATTCCCTGGTCTCACGCTAGAATAATGGCATGAAGATTTCCTGGGAGGGTTGGCCAGTTCCTTTGGAGACCTTCTCTCTATTGACCTAATGACAGTTGTGAGAACGTGAAGGGTTTATGCTAGGATTTGTGTGAACATTCTTTAGATGACTGATCTGCCGAATAGCATTGTCATTAACTCTAAGCTTGGTGCTTGGACTCAAGAAGTTGAATTTAAATCCATTCCCTTTGTTTGTTTCACCTATAAAAAATTGGGCCACGGGGCAAAGGAATGTCCTCTCAAATCTCAGATAGCAAAAACTGCCCCCACAAGGAATCAAAGAAGATTTGGAGGGAAAAACCTTTGGTGAACACTAATGCTACTAGCTCGAGAGAGCTTATTTTTTTCTCAGGAACTGCTACAGACCTAAGTTTGAATGGCCCCCTTCAAGATTTATATATTCCAGGAAGCAGTGTGGAGAAGTCTACGATGGTGTCTTCAGAACCGGACGGCCCCCTTGAAGATGGTGAGATTAGAGACATCCCTGTAGGTAAGGAAGTTTTTTGTATTGAGATAACTAAGACTCCTACAAAGGCCACTGATAAAGGAAATAAAATCTAGGAAAGTATCTTAAGTCCTGAAACCCCACGAGATAAGATAAGCTAGGTGGACTCACTTGAAGAATCTAATCCTTTCTTAGCTTGTTCGGAGGATCTTTGGGCAGAGGTGACTTGTAATAAGAAGAAATAGACTGGTCCTAATCTGGGGATGCCCCTATGAGGAGTTATAATGAGAGATATGAGAGCTAATGTGGGAACTCCTGAATCTAACCATGGGAGACCAAATAGAATCACGAGAGAACATGAGAGTAGACAAAGTATTGCAGATGGGAAACATCGTACCATCGAGGATTGCTCCCAAGGTAAGAAATGAAGATCATTTCTTGGAACATGAGGGGTTAAAATAGCCCCCCAAAATAGGACCTTTTTAGAAACTTTGTTAGGTATCAGAAGCCAGATATCATTCTTATCTAGGAAACTAAAATGGCTAGAGATAAAGTTGAAAAGATTAAATTATTTAAGAACCGTGGTGTTGTGGGATGTAGCTCTAAAGGGGCCTCTGGGGGAACTGCCTCCTTCTAGAACCTTAATAATATTCAAGGGGATATTATTAAATCTGAAGGTAACATCTCTTCTATTCATTTTAACCATATTAGGGATGGTTTCACCTGGTTTCTTTCTAATATCTACGCGCCCAACTCTAAAACTGGTAGAGATAGGTTTTGGCGTAAGCTAGAAAATGAGAGGAGCAACTTTAAGAATGACTACTGGATGGTGGTTGGAGACTTAAATACTCCCCTTAATGACTCTAAAATGAGGAATCTCTTCCCAGATAGATAGTGGGGTGGCTCTTATGGATTTAATAAACAATCAACCCCTTTTGGATCTCGACCTTAGAGGTGGGACTTATACCTGGTCGAATGGAAGAACTGGGGATGACTTGATCCAAGTTCGCTTGGATCGGGCACTGATATCTATAGATTGGATTCTCTTTTATTTCAGCTCATTGTCTACTCTTCACTGCATTGGGTCTGATCATTCTCCTATGGCCATTCAGGCCAATCCTCTTCTGGGTAAGAGAAACTCCCCTTTCAGATTTGAGAAAATGTGGATGCAGCATCCTGATCTTGAAAGGAATATTGTTGAGTGGTGGAATATCCAAGTGGAAGGTACAACTATGTATAGAGTGGTCCAAAAAATTAAGAGGATCAAAAATAAAATAAAATTTTGGAATAAAGAGGTGTTTGGGGACATCTTCAAAACAAAAGTCTCAATTCAATCTGACCTTTATGAAATTCAAGATACTATCCATTTGGAGAGCTCGACTAAGGAGAATAAACTAAAGGAAAACAGTATTCAAGCAGATTATCACAACATCATCTCAAAAGAAGAATTTTTTTGGATACAACAATCCAGGGCTCTCTGGCTTCGTGCGGGGGATAAGAATACTCAGTTCTTCCATTTGACTGCCCAAAAACACAAGGTGGCCAAAAGGATTGATTACCTCATTTGTCCCCAAGGTAAGTTGAGTAAGGAGGAGGATATCAAAAAAGAAATCTCAGATTATTTTTCTTCTCTTCTAAAGGTTGATCCTGCCCTCGCCTTTGTTAATCAAAACCTGATGCTTAACTCTATTATGTGTACCCTGGCTAGAGAAGATAATGATTTGATGTGTAAAATTCCTTCAAACAAAGAGATTAAAGTTGTTGTTTTTTTCCTTTGAGGGAGAAAAGTCTCCTGGTCCTGATCGCTTCCCTCCCTTTTTCTTCCAATCCTTTTGGCACATTGTTAAGAAAGATATTTCAGATGATGTCAAAGAGTTCTTTGGTTCTGGTTCCCTCCTGAAGGAAGCTAACTATTCCTTTTTTGTCCTTATTCCTAAGAAACCTGGTGCATATTCTACTGATAGTCTTAGACTGATTAGCTTGTGTAACACTTTCTATAAGATCATATCTAAAGTCCTCACGGTGTGCATTCTACAGTTCCTCCCTGCGCTCATTTCCCCCCAACAAAATGGGTTTGTCCCAGGGTGACAAATCTTAGATTTTATTATCTTTGTTCATAAGAATATTCACTCGCTGGAGGTTTTGAAGAAGCAAGGTTTTCTTATGAAGGTTGACCTTTCTAAGGTCTATGACAGAGTGGATTGGGGTTTCCTCTGTAAAGTCCTTTTTTCCTTTGGTTTCTCTGAGAAAGTTGTTAACTTCATTCATCAACTTATCTCCACTCCTATTTCAGTGTTGGTTAATGGCTCTACTTCCAATATTTTATTTCCTTCTTGTGGCCTCCGTCAAGGGGATCCCATATCCCCCATCCTCTTTTCTATCATGGCTGAGTTCCTTGGGAGGTTGTTCACTAAGTGGGTCCTGGCTGGCTCTATTCAGGGTCTTCTCCCCTCTTTGGCTTGCCTGCCCTGCTCCCATGAGCAATTTGTAGATGATACTATTCTTATGGGGTCTTCCTCAATTAAATAATCTAAATCTATCAAGCAGGCTCTGAACACCTATTCCTCTGCTATGAGACAACTTATCAATTGGGAGAAAAGCTCTCTCTTTTTTTTCAATACCCCGTCCCTAGACAGCAGAAAATGGAAGCTATTCTTGGTTGTTTTATTTCCTCCTTTCCCTCTAGCTACCTGGGTCTACCCCTCAGTCTGAAACCCCTGAATTCTTTATGGAATTCTATTCTTGATAAGTTCAACAGAAAACTTGCTGGTTGGAAAGGGACCCTTCTCGGCAATGCTGGGAAGATTCTTCTGCTCAAGACCTCTTTGCAAAATCTCCTAGTTTACGCCCTAAGCCTTTTCAGAATTCCTTCCAAGTTTGCTGACACTATTGAGAAATTGCAGAAAAGGTTCTTGTGGTCAGGCACGGAGGAGAAAAATAGAATCCATCTTGTGGCATGGGAGAATGGTTCAAACCTATTAAATATGGTGGTCTTGGCATCAAAAAAATTAAGGATATTGATCTTGCCCTGCTGGCTAAGAAAATTTGGAGAATTTTTGAGGAGGAAAAAGGTTGGAATAAAAATCTTAAATCCAAGTACCTTTATGCTACCCCCTCTATTGAGGCTTTCCTCTCCTCCCCCCTCACTATGCATGGATCAACAATATGGAATAGTATTTTGAAAACTAAATCTCTTGCTGCTAAAGGGGCATGGTGCAAAGTTGGCAATGGTTTGAAAATCAATTTTTGGGAAGATCCTTGGTTTAGAGACAAATCCCTCATTCAGTACTTTGAAGTGGCCCACTTTGCTAACATTTGTTCTATAATAATTGGAAGTAAATTTGCGGATTATTGGAGAGATAATAAATGGATTAATCTTAGTGATATTGATCCCCTGCTGAAAGTTGTTAATCTTGACCTGACCCCCTGGGAAATCAAAGAAAACTGTGATGACCAGCTCATTTGGTCTCCTAATCCTAGTGGTAGCTTCAAGGTGGCCTACTCCCTGTCTTCTTCTTATGATTCAAAGCCCTATTGGGCTAAGGTTTGGTCTCCTTCCCTTGTCCCTAAAATTAACTTTTTATTCTGGTTGTTTTCCCAAGACAAAGATCTTACCACTGAGAATCTTTCTAAAAGAGGCTGGATGATTCCTAATAGATGTTATCTATGCATGCAAGATATTATGTCTTCTCCCCATATGCTCCTTCACTGATATTTCACTAAGGGGGTCTGGAGGGTCATGTTGCATCATTGGAATATCAGCTAGGTGTTCCCTAACACTATTAAGGAGTTCTTATCCCAATGGTGTCCTTCCTTCTCTCACCAATTGGGAAAATTTATTTGGAATTATACTACCCCCCATGTTATTTGGAGGATTTGGAAATGAAGAAATAATAGGATATTCAGAAATAATAACTCTATGCCTTTGCTGATTGGATCTAAAGCTATAAGAAGTATTGTTGAAAACATCAAAATGGCTTGTGAAATAAGGCCTAAACTCATGGAAGGAATTTCTGATAAGGATGTCATTAATCACTAGAACTTCTCTTCTATTGCTAAGCCTATTTCCAGTAATCGTGAGGGAGTTGTATGGAACTCCCCTCCTCCTGGATGGCACAAATTTAACTTCAATGGTGTAGATAATGGTAACCCTGGCATTAGTGGATGTGGGTGCATTGTTAGAAATTATCAAGGTAGTTGTATGGCTACTAATGCTATTCCTATTGGCTCCCAAACTAGCCATGTTGTTAAGGCTATGGCTTCCCTCTACTCCTGTAAACTGGCTAAAAGTTATAATTGCTCCAAATTATGGCTGGAAGGAGATTCCATGAATACTATCAATTGTATTAATGGTAATCATAAACTGGCATGGAATACGAGTCACATCATAACCCAAATTAAAAATCCCTTATCAGACTTTGATGTTACACATGTCACACATGCGTTCAGAGAATCAAACGCTATGGCTAATAGCCTAGCAAATGTGGGAGTGTATAGTGATGATGTCAGATGTTGGAAAGGAAACCAAGGCTTGAGTAATGAAGTCCTTAGCCTTATAAGGTATGACCAAATCCACAAAAATCCTGAATCAATTACTAATGATGATGATAAAAAGGGATAATTTGTGTAGTTGCCTTATACAAGCGCCTCACACACTCTAAGGACAATGTAGTAATAAATACAACTATGGGAATGGGCCTATCAATTCCTTTAAAGTGACAATCATTGTCATAATTCACTTTCTCTTCATTTCTTTCTGTGATTTTGGCATTTCTCCTGTGCTAAAATCTAGACGTTGGTTTTCTGGTAAAATGGGTGGTAAACTAAAACATGAAGAGCCTACAGACTGTAAATGGAAGAAAGAGGTTAAATTTTGGGAAAAACTCAAGGAGGGTGGGGTCACTGATTACATGGCTACAACAAAGAGATCTCCAAAGATTTTTCTAATAGTTGGGATAACGATAATGTTACCATTTGTGGTAAGTCTTTCTGTGATACAGAGAAGCTTATTTCTGAGATTATGGGTTTAGATATGTCTGGTTTTAAATACTATAGAGGTAGGATTATGGTCAAGAATGCAGATAGAATTTACCCTAAGACTCTTGGGGAAAGAGGCCTTCTTGTGAAACAATCAGGGCATTTTGTTCTTCAGTGCCATATGAAGCTTTTCTGGGCTAAACTTGCCAAAGCCCTTATGCGGTATTTTATGCTTGAGGGTCATTATACTAGGGTTTATAACTTCCATTTTATGCTTGTGAATCATTTTCTCTACAAGAGGAAAATTTATTTCCCCTACCTCCTTCTTCAGTCTCTTGGTACTAGCATAATGGAAAACAGGAAGAGTGTTGAGAAGCCCATTCTTCACGATGGGATTATTCTTCTCATTTATGAGTATACCAAATTTAAGCTCTAGGATTGTATTCCAGCCTCTGGTAAGATTAAGGAGAAGAAGGGTAAAGGACCCATAAAGAATGATAGTAACACTCCTAGAAAGAAGAAGAAGGGTAACCCCACTGAATACTTGGTCGAAGATGCCAAAATGCTCACGGAGGAGACTGGCATGGATACTGATAACGATACTGAAGTCAAGGAGGAAGATGAAAATATTGACATGGGAAAAGCAGCTAAATTCCCCTCTAAGGAGGTTGGTATGGAAACTAAAGATGACACTGATGCCTAGGAAGAGGATAATAGTGAGTCCTCTCAGGAAATGGGAAGTGACAAAGCCAGCAATGCCAAATCTGAAGATATGGATATTAAAGGCCCTAAGGACAACTATGCCCCTAAGGATACTAGAAATCAAGGTGAAGTTAGGGTTATCTCCCCTTAGAAAGCTTAAAAAGAGCCCCTAATTACTAAGACTCGCGCTAAGGTTACTATCTTTCCCCAGAATTCCCCTGTTCTGGTGAACTATGCTAACTCGTCGTCTAAGGAGGGCACAAATTATAGAGCTATCTTTGAGAAGACTTATGTGAATAAAGAAGAGGGTAGTGACAAAGAGATCAAAGGTAAAGTTGATTCTGGGGGTAGTCAGTAGAATGCGACGGAGAAGAGCCAAGAGAATACTAGGTTTATGCAGGTGGTCAAAGAGCATGTTGAGATGGACTATCAGATGAATTCCTGACTGTTTGAAGAAATTGAAGACATTAATGGTAAGTATGTTGAGCTCAAGGATAGAGTGAAAAAAATTGCTTTGTTGTTAGCCAAGCCCACGCATACTGGCAGGAATGAAGCTGAGACCCAAGCTGAAGATGATGAAAAAAGGTTGATGGAGAAGCTTGAACTAAAGATAAATGCAGTGGTCAATTTCCTCTTACAGACTGCCTCCAGCCGTATCCAAAGCATAAAAGACACCCTCAATTGAATTATGAAGAACAACTATGAGGGCATGAAGGTGACTAACAGTAACTTGAGGGATTTTCTCTTTGTGCTGGAAGGGAACTCTACTCCCATTGTCATGGATGAAGATGTTGTTAAAGATCCCAGCTCTGCTGGCCCTGGATCTCATACTAGGGCAAGTGCTAAAAAGATGAAAGTTGTCAACACAAAGGAAATCAAGGATCTCAGGGATGCCATCCAGCAATATGACTTGCTGACGGATGACTCGGCAGAGATTATGGAAAAAGTGACTTAGCTGTGTTGTTCCTCAGGTTCATGTGTTTTTATCTGTTTAGTTTCTTTTTGCTGGTTGGTTGTGCTGGGGGGGGCTCCTATTGTCTCCTTCATTTTCCTCCAGCTAATCCTTTTTGTTGTGTTGTTCTATTTTGTTGTGTTGTTTACTGCTTATCTTTTATTCTAATGTACAGGGTTACGATTCCCTTCAAAAACTACTTTAACCTCAATCAAAAACTAAAACATAAATACAACTCTAATTGAAAATTTCATATCCAACAAGGAAGCTGAACATCCATAATAAATTGGAGGTAAAAAAGGAAGTTAACTGTTGGGCTTCATACACCCATCAATCTCCTACTTGAAGTCCAATGACTATTGTAACAAACAAATCCTTCCACTTTGATTTTGTTATCACATTTTGAAAATGTTGAGAGAAGCTCGACAAAACTCAAACTTCTCCCATGGAACAATCTTCATCAGAGCATCAACTGGATTTTCTTTGGTGTCAATCTTCTCAACTTGTAGCTTGCCTTCTCCAACCACATGTTAAATTTAATTATGGTGCAAGTCAATATATTTAGATTGGCACTGAGATGTATGATACTTAGCCATAAAAATGGCACTACTACTATCACAAAACATAACAAAATTAGATTTCTTCAAGCCTAGTTCTCTGAAAAAAATTTGTAACCATACCATCTCCCTTCCTCCTTCAAATAGAGCCATATATTCATCCCCTACATAAGAGAGAGAAACTAAATGTTGCAATTTGGAACCACGAGTAATAGTTTCCCTCAGAAAAGGTGAAACATAACTAGTAGTAGACCTTTGTTTGTCTAAATCCCCATCGAGATCAGTATCTACAAATACTTGCAATTGTGCCTTATCGTTTCCCAAATGCAAACCAAAATTAGAAGTACCTTAAGATCTATTTGATCACCTCCCAATGAGGTTTACTGGGATTTCTCATAAATCTACTTACCACTCCTACTGCATGAGCAATATCTAGACAAGTAGAAATCATGGCATACATAATACTCCCAGCTGCAAATGCATAAAGAATGCCTTTCATAAATTCCCGATCTCTTATATTTTAGGACACATTTCAAAAGACAAATGAAAATGAGAAGCTAAATGAGTGCTAACAGACTTAACCCCCTTGACATACCAAATTTTTCCAATACTTTTTCAATATATTACTTTTGTGATAACGGATCTCTCTCTTGTTCCTATCTCGAGAAATAGTCATCGCAAGAATTATTTTTGTTGCCCCTAAATCTTTCATGGAAAATCTATTAGCTAATTGTTTCTTAAGCTCATGAAAAATCCTCATGACAGTGTTGGTCACTAACATTTCATCCATATAAAGTAGAAGGATAAATAATTCACTATTTGGCAACCATTTAAAATAGATACGTGGATTATCTTTAGAGCGTATAAACTTATGCTCGGTAACAAATTGGTCAAATTTAAGATACCATTTCCTAGGGGCTTTCTTAAGCCCATACAAAATTTGCTTCAACTTGCAACAAAGATGCTCCTGGCCCTATTTGAAAAACCTTGAACAAACTACTCCATATATAATTCCTCATTAACATCTCCATGTAGAAAGTTAGTCTTAACATTCAACTATTGAAGCTCAAGATCCCATGCTGCTACCAAGCCCAAAACAACTCAAAATGTAGACATTTTCACAACTGGCAAAATAATTTCATCAAAATTAATTCCTTGCTGCTGAGCATACCCCTTTAAAACTACAAGGATATTGTTTCCTTCCTCCATCTTCTTCTTTCAATTTGTAAACCCACTTGTTCTTCAATGGTTTCTTATCGAGCGGAAGAGATACTGAATCCCAAGTTTAGTTTATCATTAAGGAATTCATTTCTTCATGCATTGCATCTTGCCATTGATGACAATTAATATCCTTCATAGCATCTTTGAAATATGCTAGCTCTATTTGATTATAAATCAACAATGTGGGCTCTGCCCCTTTCAAAAAAAATAACTCATATTCAAAAAAAATTGCCAGAGATTTTCTTTTCTTGGAAAACCTCAATTCTAGGTTCTGGCTTGATACAATGCTTTTCTCTGGTTTCAAATTTTGGCTTACAAGATTATTACTGCTACCAATATTTTTATTCTTGTCTATATGGTGAGTATGAGAAAGAATCAACATTTGTTGTTGCTGACTAGTTGGACTACCCAAAAAATCCCCCGTCCTCTATGAATGTTCACCGAAGACATTAGTCTATGTGGCACTAACCAATGAATTATGGATGTTATACCATGAATATATTGACTTTGTGGAATCCCCTAACATACATCAGTTGTCTACAAATTTCTGACCCCTTCCTTGGATTGTGTTAGCACAGGGGAAAAGTCACTAAATATTTGTGTTTTATATCCAGGCTTTTACAGAGGTAGAGATATTTGGAACATCACACTGAGTGTTCCGAATGTTCATAAAAAAAAATAGTGCTAGCATATTTTTATTAAACAATGACTGTACCAAATCATGATGAGATTCCATAGGCCAAGAGTTGTGGGTTGAGACACCTGCAACATAGGTCAATTGGGAGCTTCGAATTGACAAAGGAAATGAACTGATTGATTTACATCCGAATAATTATCTCCAACGATGTTGTCATTTCTAGAAGGTGAACTCTGACTATCATAACCAGTGCTATGTTCATGGCCATTGCTTTGTATTTGCATTGTCTTGAGAATTTTATAAATGTGTGGAATTACAAGGTCGATCCTCTGTGATGGGCGACAACCTAAAATTTGGATGCTCCTCTATAAGATGCAGGGGATAAATTCTTGTCATGTTGGCTGAAAAATTACATGATTGGTTCCTCCTTGTGCAGATGACTGTAGATTTCCTCCAATTCATGGTGATTCAACATTATTATTTTTAATGTCTAATAGCTACACATATTCTTTAACTGGTCTTTCTTGTATTTGTAGACCTAGAAAAACTTTTCATTAAATACGATATCTTAGCTTTGAATTATCCTTTTGTCAACTGGATCCCAAAATCTAAATTTATACCGATCCTCACCATACCCCACAAAAATATACTTTTTTGATTTGGGGTCCAACTTGGTCCTCTTTTCTTTAGGGATATGTGGAAAGGCTTCACATTTGAATACCTAGAGATGTGAGTGTAACATTTGAAATGGATGAATGATGGGGTTTTGTTTATGTGATGTTACCAAAATGTAAAGTAAGGAGATATGTTTATTAATTTGTTTGATTTTCTTAAAGTGTGTTAAATCCCTTAACCCTATATTGCATTTAATTTGATTGTATTTATTATGTATTGCAATTGTGATTAGGAAGAAGATAAGATGCTCCTTTTCTATCCTCAAATGCACAAATGGAAGATCCAAGTTGATCAACCCAAAAGAAGGGTTAATGCACAAATGAATCAACTATTTGGAAAGAGAACAAAGAAGGGGATCTTAAATTTTGTTAATTGATTAAATGAATATGTTTAATTATAGTAATTGAAAAGGATAGGAAGAAGAACCAACCTTATGAAATTGCAGATCAAAGAATGTTGTTTTCTGAGGTCTGTAGACGGTTTCTGGAAAAACTGACAGATGATCCCAAACTGTAATGCAGAGATGAACAAAACCCAGAAATATTTTTCCATTACGATGTCATCTTATGGAAAAGGTTGACCTTGACCCACAAATGTCAACCCTGACCCAATAATGTCAACCCTGACCTGCACAGGTCCGACAGAGAATCTATTCGCGTCATCTGAAAGAAAGCCAAAAAGGGTATCCAGATCTGGTCTCAAATCTACAGTCCTAAACCTGTACCTACAAGAAAAAGAGGTTTGTTTTTTGTGGGGGAGGGGTTTGCCTTAGTCAAACCCCGGTTTTGGAATTAACCTCAAATATATGTAATTGAAATTGCATAAATATAAACAAATTAAATGCACGAATTCACCTTGCTTGTAAAATTCCTTGTGGTGGATTTGAATCCGTGGATCCACAAGTATGCTTCAAATTGTGGAATGTAGAAAGGTAGGATATCTTCAATCTCTTTCTTGTAGATCTCCAACACCAAGTCTTGAATGGGTTCTTGAATTTTGAATAGGCTTGGAAGAAGATGGATGGAGAAATCACCAAAAGGCCACTATGTGGCTTGAATCCTTCAAGGGCCTCCCATGGATCTCTTTGAATGCTTGAAGGCTTGATGGTGGATGAATCCTTGCTTCAAATATTTCTTGATTGCTTGCTTTAATCTTCACTTGATGATGTTTCTCAATTGCTCAAGGATGCATAGGCTTCAATAAAGGATTTGTGTTTCTCAATATCACTTAGAGAAAATGAGGGGAGAAAGGCTCCCTTTTATATGAAATTAGCGCACAATCTTCTAAGGAGGCTGACATAGGATAATTAAATTCCAATTAGACCCATGCACCTAAAAGAGGACCTATATTAAATATAATTTAGGAATTGACGCTTCGGAACTCAAAATAGCCGACCCAGAAGCAGGAAAACACTTTTTGCAAAGACCGACATCCGAAAACTATGAGACCCTGGGATCTGAACCCTAGGTCAAGGTCGAGGTCGACCTTGACCTAGGTCAGGTTCAAGGTTGACCCTGACCTAGGTCAAGTTCAAGGTTGACCCTGACCTAGGTCAAGATCAAGGTCAACATAGACCCAAAAGGTCGACCCTGACCTTGAAGCCCAGAATCACCAGTCTGCAGTCCAGAATGCAGAAATCAGGCTAAAAAGGAGTGGAAAGAGGGACGGAATAGGGGGGAAGCCATGTCAATATCAGGAACCCATTCTAGGTTCTTGATATGACCCCAAACCACTTACTCGGAAGGCTAAACAAGTCTACAATGGAAGTGCTTCCATTTCTGACTATACATTTAGCCCCCACTTTAGCAAGAGTATGAGCTCAACACAACCTCTTGGTAAAGGAGAACATAAAGAACATACAATATTATTGGAACCAAAAGGGATAAAGAAACCCTCAAGCCCCCAAGGGACTCAATTCTTTATCAACCCTAAGATCATGATAAGAGAGACATCACTTAGTTAAGGAGAGAGAGAGAGAGAGAGAGAGAGAGAGAGAGGGTGTGACTATCTTGCCCAATGAGAACTTATGTCTCATTGTGAACCACACAAAAAGCGTAACTAGAAAGATGGAGTTGAACCACCTAGTGAATGTGGCTACTCACTAGTCAACCCATCAGGGAGATCCATTCTTAAAGGAATCAAAACATTGCAAATTTAAAACTGGTAGGATCAAGAGATCTGTGTAAATTTAAACTGGAGGGATCAAGAGATCCTAAAAAATAAAAAATGACCATGCTTTAAGGATTAGTTTCTTTTAATCCATAAAGGGAAAAGTTTTAAATCTTGAAAACTATTTTGAACATGTGTGTGTGCAAAAGTGAGTAGAGTGTATGCCCCCACGTTAAAGTCGTTGCTAACACTTTAACAAGAGCAATGGTTTTAACAGAAACATAAACAACTCTACAGATTACATTTCCACTGCGAGATGCCTCCAAAGGAAAACAAATCAAGGGAAATAAAACATAAACATACATAAGAACACAAGAGGGATATACCTAATGTGGGGTCATTATGATCATAAGATAACACGTACATAGAAATATAATATCATTGCAAATGAATTGACATCACTCCCCAAAGAAAGTAGAAATACAATCACAAAGGAGGAAAGAAACTTAAGAATTACGAAGAGGAATCTTTTCGGACCACAACACAGAGACCAAAAAGAATTAGTGCTACCATGTCGCAGGTCCAAGCAGATTGTACAAGGAAAAAAGTTACAAACAATAGCACAAGTACAACATAACATGAAATGACATATAGAAGAATGTAGATACACATAGAAGAATTGAACAATAGATGTGATTCCTTTATCACCTTGCACCAAGAAAGTATCAAGGGTCGTATAAAAGAATCTAACAAACATTTAGCAAAACACATTACGAGGGAAGCACATTACAACATACAAACACAAAGGGCTACCATAAAGGATGAGCCAATCAAGCATGTTGTCAACCCTCCCCATCTTGGTTTATGTTATTTAGGGTAGGTGGGCAACTCGCAAGAGGGACTATATCCAATATAGTAGGAATGAT
>MU223494.1:281448-302169 GCA_018584345.1 Thuja plicata
GACCATCCGTAAACTCCAGAACTGGAAGCTAGCCTTCCCTACCTCAACCACACTCCCGCCTTCGTCCTGCATCCAAAACAGACAAACTCGAAAGCAACACTGTATCAGTACATGATTAATCATTAATCAAAGGTTAAACATTTCATTTACCACCATTATCCAAAATCGACACATTTATAGTAACTACATCATAATACATCATATATGCAGGAATTCAAAACATCACTTTTACAAAACATCATGATATACTAACATCCTTACGATAATTCAGTTAAGGTTTTTAATTACCGCTAATTAAAACCACAAGAGAAATCAACTAAAACATAGCATCTAGAAAAACGACCTAGTCGAATCAAGACGACTTGGTCAACAAAGTCAAAATGTCGCAAGACAAGTCCGTAAAAAGATGAGTCGCAAAGGTCGAGTCGTGACATTTAGTTCCAAAATAACTTTTTGTTGATATTTCCAACTTATTAAATTTTAACTGGTTAGAATCTAGATTATGCTTCCTATTCTATTTAGTTTTGATTTGGCTTCCCACCCTCATTCAAATGAAATACTCTTAACAATAAACTCCAGCTTGTTATAGATAGGGCAGCCATATACTCCCTAAGTAATAAATGTATAAAAGAGGTTTCTGTGTAAAAGGAAAAATAAATTGGCATACCTGTGTATACAATCTGGACAGTAACATTCGATCATAAAATTCCAGTCACTGGATACTTCCCTTAACCTGTTTGAATACACATATGTGTGCATCAGATGCCAAATGTGGATAAGATACTGTGGATACAGCATGTATATAATATCCAAACGTTTCCATAAGCGGGCCTATATTTGGGCTGTATCCAATCATCTTCTGCGGTATCCAGTACAGGGTTTATGGAAAACATTCAAAATTTACAAAAAAATATATAACATAGAAATAATGTGCGCGCACACACACCAAAGACTCAAACTTAATATAAAAATAAGCAAAAATATAAAAACAACATACATAAATAAATATTTTTAAAATTATGTTATTTGCCCTTTGATGTATAAAATAATTAAATAATTGAACTGTAAGCATATGTATATTTTTATAAGTGTCATAAAAATGATTCTATACCCAATGTCGTATCTGTTTCCTTGCAATTCTGCAAAAATTCATTAGAGGCATTGAATGCAAGTATTACCCTAGGTCTTTCCATGAAGCATGTTTGTATTTTCAAATACATGTTGAATTGTTCCACAGTACAGATATATCAGAAAGTCTATAAAGCAATACTAATTGGAACGGAAACTTGACGAGGATAAAGATACCTATTTAGCTATCACTTTTGGCTCTACATCTTTCATACTGTTACAGTAAGAGCTAGTCTAATTTTGCCCTTCATAGTAAATCACGCTCAAGATAAAGTGTACAATACCCTTGTTGTGGATATGATTTAAAGACATTGATGATTACAAGACTATTAAAACCTAATCATAACAACTTGTTATGTTCCACAAGGAGACATCTCCTAGAAATTTTCACCCATTCCTACACGGTGGGCACAGGGACAGTTAGGAAATGTCCGAGGGATAGTCCCTAAAAATGGTCAACGTTTCTTGTTATGGATGCCCACACCCCTTAACAACAACCCTAAACTAAAACAAAGACAGAAAAACCTAAAAACAAAAAAATTCCTCATTGTTTCCACGTTGTGTAGCAACTGTGTAGCAACAAAACACTATTGCACAATAACTAAAGACTTGTTGCGCAGCAACTGAAAACTTAATATGTAGCAACAGAAGACTGTTGCGCAGCAAGGGCATTAACTACTGTGCAACATCTAAAGATTTTGAGCATTAATTATTGTGTAACATCTAAAGATTTTGGACATTACACTTCGTCATTTGAGTCTTGTTCTTTTTTTAAATTATTGTTTATAAATACGTTTTCTCCTTATCTCATCTATTATGTGGGTCCTTAGGTATGTTGATACAAACTCTCCTAGTCTTGGAGAGATTTACAAAACATTTGACAACATGCTTTGGCAGATGAAGTAAGTGATTCATAGAAAAGATCCTGATTTGGGATTTCATAGGAGCTTATAATGCCCATGGTGATGAGGTGACGAAACAGTATGAAAACCACATTTTATATGATAGCCTATGCTTTAAATCTCAAATTGTAGATGCTAATGCCTCACAGAATTTCTCCTTTCGATGACAGAAGTGGTGAAAGATGGGCCCATGAAGAGCCTTAGAGAGGTATATAGCAATAAGGAGACAACTATACTTCAAACACGGTGACTTGCCTTTGTCAATCTTAGGGGTCCAACATTTAACAAACCAAAGGTGAGGATGAATAGGGCTACATAAAATAAATCCAACTCTGTTCGACAGTGGACATGGCATGGCAACGATGGAGGAGAGTCAAGGATACTTCCCACTACCTTCTTTCACAATCTGCTAGTTCCACTATTGTAGACAAGAATTGATCCACATACGACTTCATTTAATCAATTAAGAGGAAATAGGCTTAAATCCCAATGAGCTGAGAAGTTGGTGGTCATACATTGTGCTCTAGCACTTCAAGATTGACAAATTCTAGGAGCATGATGGAAGGCTAATTCGAAAGATGCCACACAAATTGATGATGCATGGCAGGGATTGGTTGGGGTTCCATTGGATGGAGGAGTCTTTCATATTATTAGTGACTCAAATTCAAATTTTGATTACGATTTAGGTGAAGATGAAGAAGCATAGCAACAACAGATCTAGTTGTCCACATTTTGTCATTTAGTAGCTGTGACCCTCCAGCCTTTTCATTTGATTGTATGTTTATTGATAATGAGAACTCAAATGATTAGATTTTGAAAATGTTGTTAAATTGTATCTCGACTCATGTAAATTCTCAATTCAGCTATAATGTTTCATAATGTAGTATAAATTAATATGGTGAATGTCTTATAATACGAATATTTGAAATTCCTTAAATTTTTTAGTTTTCCCTATTTTCAATTGTTCTCTTGGCATCCCCTAAAAAATGGCCTCCCACAAAAAAAAAATCCCAGAAATGCATCTCCATGTACCCTACCATCTCTATCCTGAAAAATTGGTGGAACATAGAAAACAAGTTAACCTACCCAATAATTGCACAAGGTAAGGAATCAAAATGTATGTTTGCGATCTAACCCTTGATTTGATCATAGCAACTTCAACGAAAATCCTACTCAACTAGAACAGTCACAATCTAAAGTAGTAGCAAGGTATCAGGGCCCTTGTCACCTCCAATCATCTCACAGTATGTGACAAATGTTGAGAGGTTAGTTGCCCGAAAAAAGGGTACTCATAGAATTGGCCTAATAGAAAACTTTAGTGTTATGCATATGAACAAGCATTAATTGCTGCCTTCATCAGAATTGCATCATCTTTCAGTAATAATCTACACCAAAGATATTTAGTCTTAAAGATTAAACTTTCATCATAGGAAGTATATTCGTTGCTAATAGAGGATTTTTTATTCACTTATGCAGTTTAGAGTATCTGAAATCTAATTGGAAGATCAGAAACAACAATTTACACTTTTTGAGGCAATCTACAACTTACTTCATTATCTAGCCACTTGAATCAACAAGAAATCTTTTGCAATTCTTCGTGTTATAGAGATAATTGCTCTACAGCTTTTTGGTGATAGTAACCTGATTTCTTACGAGATTGACTGCAAGCTTGCCTTTTTTTTGTAAGTGTGAACCCAACAAGTTACAAAATATTACTGGACTTCTTTCCATTAATGAACTGTTTATGAAGAGAAGATACTCTATTCTTTAGAGTTTCCATCATCATATAGGTGATACTAACCTGATTTCTTAAGAGATTGACTGCAAGCTTACCTTTTGTAAGTGTGAACCCAACAACTTACAAAACGTTAACAGATTTGTTTCTATTCATTAACTGTTTATGAAGAATGAATATTATATGTTTTAAAGTTTCTGTCATCATAAAATACCTATGGAAAAGCTATGAAATAGTGATATCAACCCTTAATGAAGTATATGTCTAATCAGATATTATTCTTAAATTAACAAGTTTCAATTATCATGCTTGGAAGTCTCATATTACATTTATTTTTCGATTTAAACATATTCTTGATGTAACAACTAGTGCAAATTCTGTTTCCGCTACTACTGCCTCTAAGGCAGATATTGATGCTTGGAATGAGAAAAAGGACAAGGCTTTAGGCCTTATAGGCATTTCTTTACATTCAGATTTATATGTATTAATTGCTCATTGTACTGAAGCACATGCAGCATAGACTATTTTGAAAAACACCTTCGAGTGACCAAATCTTCAAGTGACCATTGAGATTCTTGAGACACATTTATGCATTCTGTAGAGTCATTTCCAGTAGAGAATAGAGGTGGAGCATGATCAACACCTGAGCCTACAATAAGGCAAGAACCACTAGTAGAGCGCCCATCGTTGGGATCTCCTAGTGCTGAATCAGTAACACTTTGGAAAGAAAAGTCGTATTGCAAATCATCAATCATATAATCAGGAATGCAATCTTTAGTTGCATAAAACAAATCTGTAACATATTCATCATAATATGAAACATCAAGAGGAGGAGAGATACCATCATTATCGTTAACCTCCATAACAATCATAGGATTAGTACCATCATTATGAATTTCATTTTGAGGAATGCACATATCTTGCAAAGTAACATTAAGAAAGTTAGAGATAATTTCCTCTTCTTGTTCAAGAATATCATCAACATAAGAGCAAGGATCATCAAATATCATCAACATAAGAGCAAGGATCATCAAATTGCAATGCATCATAAAGAGATAACCTATAATCATTTCGAGTAGGAAGATCATAATCAAGAGGGTTATTCCAAGAGTAGTCATCATCATATGGTTCATCCCAAATAGTGGTATCATCATAGTGAGAATTAGACATCCCATAACGAATAGCAAAAGCTTGACGAGTGTTATGGTTATGAGATTTTTGAGTATAAGAATTAGATGACTTCTCATGTTTAAGTTTCTTAAAACAAGTATTGATCACACGACCATCTTTCCCACAATAATTACAATGAGGTCTATTAGAATTGTTATGATAACCATTATTATGATTATGATTATTAGATATGTTATTATGAGATCTAGACATAAAAGCATGTTCATTAGATTTGATTGAGCCAAATTGAATTAACTTAGTCTCTTCTTGACGTAAAAGTTGTTGAAATATAGCATAAGTTAATTGATTTGCTAACAAAGGAAGAGCTAATTGAGAATGAATATTAGTAATGAATTGCTGAAATTGTCTAAGAAGACATTTTTTTAAAATGATATGAATTAACCGAATTTCAGATAAAGTAACTCCTAAACCAGTTAATTGACTTCGAAATGAATCAAACTTAAGTAAAAACTCATCCATAGTTGAGAAATCTGTATACCTGAGATCCTCCAATTGATCTTGGAGTTGAATCTTTCGAGATTCAGTTGCACTGTCAAAGGTGTTTTTCAAAATAGTCCATGTTGCATGTGCTTCAGTACAATGGGCAATTAATACATATAAATCTGGATGTAAAGAAATGCCTATAAGGCCTAAAGCCTCGTCATTTTTCTCATTCCAAACATCAATATCTGCCTTAGAGGCAGTACTAGCGGGAACAGAATTCGCACTAGTTGCTACATCAAGAATATGTTTAAATCGAAAAATAAATGTAATATGAGACTTCCAAGCGTTATAATTGAAACTTGTTAATTGGAAGTTTTTATTTAAATACCTATTCTCCTACGGAATCGAAGAGCTTTAACACAGAGGGTAACCTCATCAAGTACCAAAGGAATGTGAAAATGTAAAATATCCATCTAGCATTGCATTGTAATGCTCAATGCCATGCCATTGCATTCAGTACATATGATAGTAATGTCTTGTAGATTACTCCTCTTCTATTTGACACCACTCATAGGAAAAGTTTATCTTTGAAGCCCTTGCTGATAGGTATGCTATGAGTAAGTTAACTGCCTCAGAGATTATGTGGTAATGTTTGATGCTTCCAAAACAAGCATTAGTAAGTTAACTGCCTTAACTTGGTATTGTTGGAAGCTTCCAGGAACTCAAAATCTGGGAGATCAATTGACCTCATGAATTAATTATTAAGGTCTCATCTTAAGTGAGAAAGTTACTCATTTCATATATGATTGTAATGTCAGGAACCAGCTTGATCATCTCATTATTATCACCTCGATGAGAATTTAGAATGCCCTTATCAGTGATATTATTATATAGAAAGCATGTTCACTTCATTCAAGAAGAGTGCACCATTGGTTTTCAATGTAGGGATCTACCTAAAAAGATCATAAACCTTAAACCTTATCTGTCACTTACTGGAGCCTGCTGCTATTCTTTAAGCTAATTATTATGAAACTTTTATGCTCTTTAATAAGGATCTTATCAATCAGAAACATTTTTTATTTTTTCTATGAAATTTGTTTTAGTTGCAAGTGGAACCTTACGGACAAAATGTGATGCAGGGGATCTTGGTCAATCCTTTGACTCAAATAAGACCCTTCAGCATTATTTGAAGTCCAAAGGACAGGCAGTTTTATTTGTAGGAGATCTTTCCTATGCAGACAATTATGATTTTCATGATAATAGGAGATGGGACTCATGGGGAAGATTTGTTGAAATAAGTACAGCTCATCAACCCTGGATATGGACAGCAGGAAATCATGAGCTTGATTTTGAACCTGAGATTGTATGTGTACTTCTCTTTAAGCATTACTGTTTTGAGGATAATTTAATGTTTTTATCACAAATTCGCTACTTGAAATTGTGTACGCTGCAAAAACCACTACTGACATAATTGAGAAATTTATTTGTAACTTGGTCTAATTGGTTGTTTTCTTTTAGCTTCTCTGGCCCTTATATTTCTCAACTAGAGTCCAAATATTAGTTATTTACGAAAATTGATGTATTTAATGGAAAATCTGATTTCAGAAGTAAAATAATATAATAATATTCAACATGTTGGTATTTATTTTTATAAGGAGTCATTTTCTGAAAGTTTGAAGTATATAACTGGCAACATCAAAGTCAGATTATATGATTATACTAGTCACATAGTTGTAAGGGCTCCGAGAGAATAAATAACATATAAGACTTCCTATGAAAAAAATGATGCCAGAAAATCTATTCATCTTCTTAAAGCAAAGTTTCTAGGAATAAAATAGCCCAGACCTTCCCAAAATTCTTTCTAAAACTTCTCCACGTAAATGCTAATCCATTGCTATATGGCAATGCTGATAATTAGTGATGGACCCAACAACATTGACCGGTAGTCAATAACACAACAAAACAAAACTTTAAGAAACAAACAATTAAAAAGAGAATAGTAATGCCAGTATAAAGAGATATTTTTTTTAAAATAGATCTTTATTAAAGATATCATATTTCCACAATCTATCAAGATTATTGTAAGAATCTCTTAGTAAGAGTTTTTTACAATAATAGATCTTTAAACTCATCAGTAATTTTTTTTAAATAAATCTTTAAATTAAAGATATCAAATTTCCACAATCTATCAAGATTATTGTAAGAATCTCTTAGTAAGAGTTTTTTACAATAATAGATCTTTAAACTCATCAGTACTATTACTATACTTCCCCTACAATTTTGATTTTAATCACCTGATTCTAGGCAAAATCATACATAAAACATGTATTCCTATATATCCATTCTGCGCGAACAAGTAGTTTAACTACAAGCAGAAATTTATGAAGCTGAAAAGTTTACCGCGCCCCAAATTATCTCCACACAAAAAATATATATAAATGGGGTGTCGACACATTTTTATTTAAGCATAAAGAGGATTTATATCATTTAGTTCAAAGACTGATTATTAGACCTTCACACTCCCCTGGCACACCCAGAAGATATGCCCAAATATAACCTCATACAACTCCCCCAAAAAGAGCGCTTAACCTGCAGCAAGTCCTGGAATAGCATTCATAAACTCAAATTTTTCTTCTGTTCCAACAGAGACAGATTCACTAGGACGGTAGACAAGATTTGAAGTTATCCCCTAGTGTCCTATTCTTGTTGTAGTATGTCCCTCTGAATAGCAAAGACAAGGGTAAGAGAGGCCATCAATTCCCTCCCCTTAGAGTGTGTTTTCAAAAGCTCCAAAGAAATATTTCAACCATCGCAAAAATGCAGACAGAATGACAAACCACAAAACTATCATGTAAGATGTTACATAATATTTGGGAAAAAAATTTGAAAGTATATCGTCCCATCTAAACCTTTTAACATCATGTATGTCTACCCATTCCTTAGAGAGATGAACTTACCAAATTGCTTCATTTAGTTTAGGTAACCACTGTTAAAAGTCCCCTTCTTGCATTCCAAACCAAACCATGAAAAATTACAGTCCCCCATTGATGTTTTCCACTATTATAGAGTGATAAACTTCTCTAATATCACAATCCTGTGAATCACTTATAGAGTGATAAACTTCTCTAAGGCCATGGCTCTCCTATAGTGAAAGAAATCGATGCCCGCGCCAATTGGCTACCAATTGGCTACCCGTACATCAATACCCATACCCTCACACCAGTATAGAAAAGATTCAAATCTAAGAATTTCTTTTTCCATTCATGTATTCCAAATGACAAACATGTAATCTATCATAGCACCGATGACCAACAATGGCCATTTGGCCCTGCTTTTATAGATCTTTTTTGAACTCTTCTTGGTCTCTATCTGAGCAATCTGCAGCCTTGGTAACTGCATCTAATTTTTATGGCTGTATAAATTACATGGATGGTAGGCATGAAAATAATTCTGGCTTTAAAACTTCATTTATCTGTTTCTGTGAATCAGATGGACCTTCAATCTTTTCAAATTCCGGAACTCGCTGAAACTCATTAAAAGTCCGATGCCTCGTGAACTAAGCAACAATCTTCATGAACTACAGATCATTTATTTCTTCTTGAGATTTATTACTGCATTAAATACCTCTCAGAACTTTGGTTCCCGTTCTTTAGTATCAAGTGCATATGAACTTCTACATTCTTAGATTCTGAGCTTTCTCTCTGCCCCTGCCAATGGTTTAAGACTTCGTTTTGTATATTATATGTATGTTTCGTGGAATCTGAAATTAATTCATGTTTTTAGGCTAACATATGTATATGTTTAAGATATGTATATGTTTATTGTATATGGGGCTACCCAAAACATACATGACCCCCCACAAAATTCATAGGCTATTTTGCTAGTTATATGCATGTTATGTGTTTGAACTCTGATCTCTCTCTCTATATATATGTTTTGGGAATTCTATTTTTTTCTAATTGGACGTATTAATGGCATAAGCCCTTTCTTCTGAACGCAGAACCCAAAGGGCAAGCCTGAAATAGAGTTCTGTATTGAAAGGATGGCAGTGCTTAAGTCTATGATGTTAAAGCTTACAATGTACTTCCAGCTCTATTGAGTGTGCCTTGGAACTAGTTTTTTAAGGACTAGTAAAATTTCTTGATGACTGCTTGTGGAGCTTTCATCTAAGTTACACAAGTTTTTTGGAGGGGTCGTGTATGTTTTGGGTAGGTCCATATATAAATATTAAAAACATACTACGCTAATATCCATGGAGAAAGGGTTGCATGTGATAGAAAAACAGTTTATAAAGCATGAATTGTATTAGCTACTCTACATTGAAGAAACAAACAAAGGGCTTATAGAGTAGTTTTATCCTCCGCACGTATTATAGGAAAGCATATCTTTCTCTCTGGGGAATGTCATGGAAAAGAGAGATTCTGCATCCCAATTTTCCTTGTCATCTTCGTCCTGTTAGAAAATTGATAATTAAATGTGTATATATAGTAGTTCAGTAGCATGAATAAAGCGTTGTAAATAGTGAAACGATATTTTTTCATTTGATCTTATTTTTATGCAGGGAGAAACACAACCCTTTAAACCATACAAGCATCGATACCATGTTCCATATCGTGCTTCAAACAGTACAGCTCCATTTTGGTATTCAATTAAGCGTGCATCAGCATACATCATTGTTCTCTCCTCATATTCAGCCTATGGTGAGTTTTTCAACATGAAACTTCTTTATTTACTGGATATAAAAAGAAAATCTTATTCAAGCTACTAAAATTTTATCACATCTGTACTAAAGTAAGCTATTCTAAGTAGAAGCAAAAATAAATAATACAGCAAATACAACAGAATTGCAGTTCCACGCTACACAGATACAGAAAATAGACAACTCACAGACAGAACGGACTGATGACAATTAAGTTCAACATGAGAAATCTATAATCATCCATGCAATGTAGCAAGAATGTTGACCTCATGAAGTCTTACACACTGCCCCGCTTCTCTTGTGCGGTCTGAGATAATTTTTTAAAAAAATCTTTTAAAGCTCTTTCATTTGTGATACGCTGCTTCTTGATTTGGATTATTTTGCATTCAATAATGCCTTGCTGTATTTGCTAATTACCCATACCACCTAATGCCAATCCAAATTTTGCATTCTTGACACTGATTCCCAAGAGTTTAATAAGGTGGATGCCCACCAAACAAGTAATAACATGCATAGGATTCCCTGAATTTAAAATGAACTTGGTAAAAACTATCACAATTAACCAAGTAAACTGACTCATTCCTGCTAGACTTTAAAGTTAGGCTTCAAATGGGCATACAAATGTAACCTCAAGACCAGTGAAGTTGGTGGCCTTCTCAGAAGCCATAAATCTATGCACCTTCAACACAGGACCCTGCAAAATACCAATAAGCCTATGCCTATTCTGCATTTAATCCGTGCTATTAATTTTAGTGGTTCTTGTTTTGAATGTTTCCATAGGCCTGGACCGGTTATGATGGAAGGTTAGGTCTAAGACACTAAAAAGCTCTCTTGTTTTATCGGCTTCTGCAACCATGAGACTTTTGGGACTGCTCTCAAAGGCAATTCTTTTAGGGTTATTTTTGTATATTAATCATTACGTATCATGGCAGTAAAAAGTAATGGCCGTGGGATCTCCAATGACCTTTCAATGGAAAGGCACGCCCCCTATCTCTGATGAATAGAGTTTTATTTTGTATATACTTCTCCTTTATTAATAAATATAATATTTTTCCTCGTGATAACTTTGCAACAAACTAAATATTCTCTTTTGATAAGACGCCCAAATTCCAACAACTACGTGACTGTCACTAAACGGCAATGGCCAAAAATTATACTCTTGACAATGACTAATAATTCAGAGACATCTATAACTATAGTTTAAATTGCACAAGTTAATTAAAGACATGACCCTCTTTTAAATTTTATCTGCTCTCTAAGGTATAACAAAATTGTTCGACCAATGTGCAGGAAAGTATACTCCCCAATATAAGTGGCTTGAGAAGGAATTTCCAAAAGTTGACAGGAAGGAAACTCCATGGTTGATTGTGCTCATGCATTCTCCATGGTACAACAGCAACAACTACCACTTCATGGAAGGGGAGACTATGAGAGTACAATATGAATCATGGTTTATAAAATACAAGGTTGACATTGTCTTTGCTGGCCATGTTCATGCTTATGAAAGATCTGTAAGTTCAAAATATCTTGCACTTTCCAATTGAATTTCATTTTCAAGATTTTTCATGTCCTTTCTATAAGTGTAAAGGATACATTCATACTATTTTTTCAAACAATCATTTTCCTTATACGATTGGAATGATGTCTCTCAAATCCTAAACTAGGTTATCAGAAGATTAAGAGTAATATAATAGCAAGAAAAATCCTTTTTGTGGGCCTCGAATGTAGTTGACCGTGGAAGGAGGCTACCTGCAATTTCTAGCAGGTATTCTGAGAAATGTTCAAGCCTTTTGCATGAGGAATGGTTAAGTGGTCTTTTTAAATTTTCTGAGCATTATCGACTGGGTAAATGTAGAATCTTTTTGCAAGAAACTGCCTCTGTAAATTGCACTTGGGATCAACAAGAAAGCTGCAATCCCTCGCTGTAGTTTCCCCACAAACTCTCCAGCCAAAAATGTTGCCACTCTTTTCTTCTAGTAGAGATTCTATTTTTTTCCTGTATTTGCAAAAGGCAGACTTCAGGGTTCAGCTGTGCAGTGAAAATAAAAACAATAGCCCCTCCATTTGTCACTAAACCGTCATATAGCTACTTGGCTAGTAACCCATTTCTAGGTTTCTGAAAAATTCTAGTCTCAGAAATAGAACTGCTGAATTTTTGGATACATTTTTGGAAGTTTTTGTTAGGCTTAAGGTGTCATCTACTTTATAAGTCGTATAACATGGTGCCAACATCCTTAAAAAGTGTCCTAAGGCACTTTGGGCGTATTGGAAAAATATTTTGTAATATTTATCCTCACTATTGTTTGTAATACATTCATAAGGGGTGATAGGTTCCACTAGCAACAGTAAAGGTGTGTTGTAAACAAAATTAATTAATATTGTTTTCCCCACATTTGAACACCTAGAAAGAGATAGTTACTTAGGAAGTGGACAAATGAGTGACCTTTGGGCTTCTCTAAGTTGGGGCTTGGAAGAGGCGACATGTGCCTCTTGGTATTCCATCATTTACTACATTTAATGCAATGTTTGTCTTGCAAAATTGGGCAACCAAGTTGAAGGTAAAGTATTGGAGCCAAAACCGGAGTCCTTCCAACTCTGTGGAGATACTCTAAGGGTTGTCATTGTTGAGAATGAAAAGCCTTCTTTGTACACCTTTATTGGTGGTTTTGGAGCTCTTGTCATTCTATACATCTCTTTGGATGTAGAAAATATGAGGAACAATTGAATGTCGAGTTATTTTGTAGGAACAAGGACAAGTGAGGTATAAGGAGGTTGTTCATAGGTACACTGACGCTATGTTGGAGGCAAAAGAGGAGAACATAAGTGACTATATTGTGATTACATGTATTGTTGATAGTGCATACTTGGCCTCTCTTCTTGGTGGAGTTTTTTCTCACAAGAATTTCTCCACGTAAATCCTCTATTATATGGTGTTCTTATGTTGCTGATTTGTGCCTCATTGCTTCTATCTTATGGTGATATTATTCTTTTTTATTGTTGTCATAAGTGTTAAATTTTTAACCAGAATACAAGAATCCAATATACAGAAACACAATAACAAATGACACAATAGATTATCCTGGAAAACCTTCCACTTGAGGGTGAGAAACCCAGCCCCACAAAAGATAGATCCTTTATTGTATGCTCAAAAGAAATACAATCTTCTCAAGCTTATGATTGCATCTCTCAACAGTCAATCAATAAGCCTTATTCACAGTTTGATCACTTTTGCTATGCAAATGCAGAATATACAATACCACAAGTATCTCACAGATACTTCTGACGATGAGATAGTCTTACACCCATAATTGATCATACACGATCATACACAGAATGATTATGTTGCTTATCATGCACATACTACAAAAGATATAAACTTATTCTCCAGATACAGAAATAACAGATCACTCCATACACAGCTGTCTTTTTCTTTCTACAAACACGAAACCTTAACATATGCACACGTCTCCTGACTTTCTGCCTGAAGAAAATACGATGCCATACATCGTCTCCACGCACGGTGAATACCAATTATGCTCAACACAACACAGACAGACTAAGCTGAGAAACCCCAAAGAGACACCCATCTATTACACAGTGATGAACCGTCCGTAGTTAAGAAACAAGAATGATTCCAACTCGCATGATCCACACGGCACACAAGCACGAGTCACCCGGCATTTAAGAAGAAGTGTGATGAATATAATCTCATTCTCGTTCTAAATGAGAAACACATAATGATCATAATAGACAATAATGAAGGAAAGCGTTTTGTCAAAGAACGATGATCACCGTTAGAGTTTTCAGCCCATCGTAACAATACAGTCAAAATATGACTATGATACACGAGGGGTCAAAGGTAGTTACACTTGCCGTTTTGCATTCCATTGAACATAAGGCCCACGCAACCACTATGAACTGGCGATGCTTGAGTTCCCTCCGTAGATGACAATGAACGGTAGTGATGACTTGAACAGTAATAAACATCTGATGCTATCGATACAAGAATCACCAATAGACGTGAATACAGATCATCGTGTCTCCAACAACAAAATTGAAGAGTCACAGAGAATAATAAACCCACATAGTATAGCCTTCACAAGTCACAGAACATGAGAACACAATTCAACATAACTTTCTCAGACAACATAGAATTGAAGAGCGGTTCAATACAACGGTTCTGAAGACAGGTATGAATGACAGATCCTGAAGCTACCAAAACATTTACAAAAAGTTCACATAAGATAGGATTATTAGGCATATACCTAGGTTGTTTTTTGTCATCATTAAGAAGATGGATCTAAGTATGGTTTTCCAATTAAGGCAACTTAATTTTCAGAGTTGCATATAAGTTTCAGATTTTCATGTTATAGTTGTCCAAGCCTTTTATATCATCTCTTGGTTGGTTTTTTGGATAGAGATTGATCTTCACAATCTTAGAAAGTGAACCTTTTTATTTCCAAACAGTTTCCAGCCAGTTTTCAAGAGTTCTTGGAAGTTGGCTGCATTGAAAGTATTTCTAGTTGGCTAGAAATCCATTTCCAGGTTTCTGAGACATTCTCTTGTCTCAGAAATAAGACTCGTGAACTTTGCAAATGTTTCCAGAAGCTTCTGGCCAGTTTCCAAGAATTCTTGGAAGTTTTCTGTAACTGGAACTGAGCTTTCCAATGCAATCCTTAAATTTTCGATACTGTTCCAACTTCTAAAACTTCCATTTAGTTTGAAATAGCAGTTCCAAGAGTTCCTATTTCTTAGATCATTTTCTTCACGAGTCTACCCCAAAGTTACTGCATTTTCTAGCGAATATGTTCCCCCTTTGGATGCTTGTGTTTCTATTACTAGTGTTTCTAAAGTTTCTACGTAAACTGTTTCCAATTCTTGACAGAAACGATCTCAAATGGATGGGATAATCATAAAACCTAAGCTCCATAGACCTCAATGACACAGCATATTCTGTCAACCAAGAAGCAAAAGAACTAAACAAAACTCTGCAAAACAAAATATATATAAAACACTCATACCACATGATCCCTCATCGGGAATAATGTTGATATCAGTATAGATAGCCTAGACACATCTATCTATAAAACACAGAGAGATATCAGTCTGCAGCTATTAAGAGTTTTTTTAGCTACATCAAATTTTATTTTAATTTAAAAATTATTTTGTTTTATCTCTATTGTTTACTATATTTTGATCTATAAGTCATTTTTTTTTGGTAATACACTTGTTTTACTTTTGTATATAACTTTTAATTTTACTTTGATATTTTTCTCCAATCCAAACTGTTGCTTCTTTTAATAACAGTCTGTACTTTATTCTCCTCCTTGAAAAGCAATGAACAACTGGTACTTAACCTAAGACCTCCCATTGGCATGCTGGGGCACTCGACCTCTAAGCTACTGGCCCCCCATAGGTTCTGTTTTTGCCTTGGGTGTGGATTGCATTCCACAATAGCTTTCCAAATACATCACCAGCTTGAACCCATCAGGTTTTGCTATAACACCATGATGAAAAGCATGTATGAGCTAGGACTTAAACCTGCAGCCTTCAATTGGCATGCTGAAGTGCTCTAGGATTGAACAACCAGCCTCACACGGTTTGTGTTTTTGCCTTGAATGTCGATTGATCTTTACGAGATACACCAGCCTTTATTCTCTGATCATTTTCGAAGATTATAAAGATTACAATGTGCGTGTTCTTTTTAATTTAAGATTCTATTACATATTAAATTAATCATTGTGTATTTAATATTCTATCTGATATAAACAAAATTCATCCAAGATTGAAACACGTATCTCGTTAATTAGGCATGTGGATAACTATTGTGTTAATTAGTAGCAAACCAACAAAGCTCTTTGACCTTAACTAGTATTTCAAACTGTTTGTCCCTGCAGAAACGCATATCAAATGTGGCTTACAACGTTGTTAATGGGAAGTGCACACCTGTGATGGATCCATCTTCTCCGGTTTACATTACCATTGGTGATGGAGGCAATCTAGAAGGCCTTGCAGCTAAGTAAGTTGAAATTTGAACATCATTTCACTCGCTTTTTCTTTTTTTGCATATTGAGAATCAAATGGGTGCATGTATCTACTGCCTGTGAACATCAAATGTTTTGGGCTGCAGTTTTACAGAACCGCAACCGCACTATTCAGAATTTAGAGAAGCGAGCTTTGGGCATGCAGTTCTTGAAATAAAAAACAAGACACATGCTTACTACAATTGGCATCGTAATCAAGATGGAGAAGCTGTAGCTGCTGATTCCCACTGGTTTTATAATAGATATTGGTATCCCCAAGAAGAACCTACAATGGAAACATGAAGCTGTCGATTTCACGGACAGTTTGGGAGAATATAACGAGGTCATGCATTCTAAAGACCTGGAGCTTAGTTTAGGCCATATATTCCCTTTGTTGCAAGCCTTGTCAGGCCTGGTGATGCATCAGATATGCGTTCTAATAAAGAAAAGAACAAGGCATACAAACACGGTTGTTGGAAGGTCTAATAAAGAATTTAGTCAGTTTCTTGTTCATTGGCATTCAAATTGTCCTTGCCATAAAGATGTTCAGCTTTCTATCTTGGAATTTAATAAAATGTTCTGCTTAAACAGAAAGAAATATGTAATTCTCATATTTTTCAGAAGTATATCCTCTGTGGCAAAATGTCTAGAAAGTTATTATATTGGTTGCTAATTGTTTATAAATTTTGATGTACCATAAAGCAGAACCGGGTTCAATATAGTAAGAAAATGAAAAAGGTCCCGTTCCATATATCAAACCTGATTCCGATATAGAAAGAATGTTGAAAAAAATCTCGTTCCATACAGCCAAGAGAACTTTTTTCAATAATCAAAGCTTAAAGGAGCAATAGTTGCAAATTCTGGATTAAAGAAAAAATCTATGAGAAAGTAGCATTCAAGCAAAGTGAACACAGCAACTGTATTGATATAGAGAACAAGGAAAAGAAAGAGCAACAGGAAGACGATGTCGGAATGGTTCAGTCCGAGGTAACAATGTTTGAAACACCAAACCATAATAAGTTTGCTCACTACCCAGCACCCAGGACGACATTTAATAACTTGTTATGTATGAACCCAAAAGTACATATAAAAAATAATTGTATAAAAATGGAATTAAACGAGGCTAGAAAGCATTGCAAACAAAGTACAATTCAGAATGCATGGCCCGGATTCAAATCCCACCGCACTAAGGTAAGCTGAAGCCCAGTCCTGCATGCTACTCCCAATAGGGTCCCTAATCTAAAACGAGAAAAACAGAAAAAAGTAGGGTGCTAGTAATGAGCAATTTCGCATAAGAATAAAGCCATTAAAAAACCACATTACTTCGTTTGCGAATCCCAAATGATGATATAATCGTCATATTGAATGGTACATGCATGAGACGGCACGGATGTTAAAGCATAGGCAACTCAGTCCCTTGGAAATCTATTGCTGCGATCATTTTCGCATTCATTGAGAAGATTACAAGATCATCATCGTTGCCCGTTCGTAGAAACCCTAATACACTTCCGTTCCAATATCAAAACAGGTTTTCAAACAATTTCGCCCTGGGAATATTTAAACCCTAAACAATTTGTCTTTCCACGAATGAAGACATAACAAAAGAAAATGTAATAGTAGATCGGAAGATACAAGAAGGCAAACGCTAAAAATAGATAAATGCAGAGGAGAAAAAACTTGCAAAAGATGCTGCACATCCTCTCTACAAAAGGGTATTTAGAATAAATCAAGTTCTCTCTAAATTTTGGCGTGTTTCATTCCAAATTTTATTTATTTAAATTGTCATCTTTAATCTTGATTCCAAATTTAAAATATAAAATATAACAATTTTTTTTTAAGTAAATATATAATTGTAGTATAGGAAAATGTGTATTTTGTTTAACTATTTAATTTGTTTTTATTGTGTCTAAAAAGATACGTTCTCACAAGAAAATGAAGAGAAAACATTAATGAATTTTAATATTACAAAATGAAGTATTAACAAATATAAATTCATACTCATGTATAATTGTGTAATATAATTTTGTATATAATTTTGCAAAAATTTTCTATTGTTTATGTTTAGGAGTGCACCGATGTTAATGCCAAAGAAAAACGAGTTGAAGGAATATTTTCCCTTTCTTTCCTCCTCGTCTGTTTTATCAAACTAATCTTCCAAGTGTAATTATAGAGAGCAACATATAAAAATCCAATATGGGATTTGGAAGTTGGCACACCCACTTGCAATGCATTTCGGTGGCTTTAGATAGCTTATTGATGCATTTAGGAGCAACATAGTTATCCCCTGTAAAACTTAGAAAACTTATTAGATTGATTATTTGTTAGAATAACTGAGAGAGGGGGGGGGGGTGAATCAGTGGCCTTAAAACTAATGCCAAACATCCAACCAAAACTTATATCACAAATATAATATCCTCTAGTTATCTTTCAATCCATCAAGATGTATGCCTAATGTAATTCTAACAAATATATACTGCTTGGTAAGATATATTGTTTATCTTTTTATAGCCTTTACCGAGTAGCAGCAATTAACCTTAGTGTTTACCGACCAATCCAGTTTTAGTAATGTGTAAAGTAAACTATCAATGCAATGAAAGAAATACACATTTGACACATGGATTTTTATGTGGAAACCCTATTAAGTTGTTAAGGGAAAACCCACTTGGGACCGGTAACCCAAAATTTTCACTCTTCTGAAGTGAGCTCGGTGAAGAGCCAACCATGTTAAAGGTTACAAACACATTGTTAAGTGTGACCTTGTTAGAGGATTCAAAACTAACAATTTGTCTTTTAAACTAGCATTCACTATGTTGTCAATAAGAAAACCTTTAAGAGTATCTCAATACATTAAGGATGGTTAAATCCCACTCGGTAAAGAGATTTTCTGAATCAATGGTTAAACTGATACAATAAATGATTTGTTCAATAATACAACTTTAACTTGCAGATTTTCAGATCTATTATTAGTCCAATAATACCTCTCTGATCAATATGCTCTTTAATTCCTTTGCTCCCTTCTGTGTTCTGGTCGGTGAATGCTTTGTCCTCTATTGCTAGGTGTCTGCAAAATTTCTTGGCTCTGTTCTTCAGCAGGTATGATCAGATCTGCATGAAGACTTCTATCTTCACTAGAATTATATTCAGCATCCCTCTCTCTCATACTTGTCCCTTTATATAGACATGATTTAGCCATTCAATCTCCTTGTTTTCATCGTAGATCACTTCTTGATCCGTAAAACTCGGCATGCTTGCTTTAATCCCGTAAAGCTCTGCTTTAGTTTTATTCCGTAGATCTCTTCTTAATAACTACGCTTTAAATCTCTTCCATGCTTTAGTTCAACTAATCAATGAAAATAAAGCAATCAACTAGTCAATCTAAATATAGCTCATGTCAGCTAAGTGTTTTTGTCATTCTTTATCTTCAGTTCTGATCGGTGATCAACTTTAGTTATGTTCGGTCATTGACTTTAGTTAGCTCGGTGATGATGACATGTAACTGATTGAATGTTTTAAGATGTTAAGTTGATTTCCGAAATGCAGAAGGATAATGCAAGACATTAAATCAGTTAGTGGATTGTATTGTCATTGATGTCAACTTGGTACAATCTAATCGGTTATAATCACAGTGTCAAAGACTTCAGAGAATCAAAGAGAAAGAGATTATGCTTTCAATAATGCATAAAAGGCAAGCATTCACATTATGACTTCAAACCCCGACGGTCAGTGGACACCGACAGACAGAGATCACCGAAAGTCAAGTCATAGTGATGCCCGAGCAAGAACATCGACGAGCATTACCGACGAGCAGAATCACAAGCATAACTGACGACCAGAAACATAGTGTAAACCGACGGAGAAGCCCAAGGAGAACTAGAGTGTTGACCGAAGCTATCAAAGAGTAAAACACGAAAATTAACTTGAGTTTAGAAATGACAAAATATCTAGCTGGCAGAGCTAAATATAGAGTTAACTGGTAGTTATCTTTATTTTCATTGACAAGATAAAGCCAGAGATAAGTAAGGGATTTAAAGCTTGTTTTGTCCAAGTGACAAGAAAATCTCAGCAAGATAAAACAAGAGTTTTTTTTAAAATCTAATTGGCGAGAATTATAGATCACGCCAAGATCAAGAAAATCAAGAACCTAACAACGGTGATATCATGTCTATAAAGAGATAACTCAATTCATTACGAATTGGTGTGGTGGGTGAATGAATGAAAAGAGGATGCTGGAGAGAAACTGATGAAGAGAAACTTCATACAGTCCTGATCAACAAGATGAGGAAAGAGCTAAAGTTTTCTGTGGACACCGAGCAACAAAGCATAGCATCACCAAGCAGAATCAAAGTGGAGCAAAGGTATAAACTAAGATGTATTGATCAGAATAGTTTTATGAGATTATAATACATATAAAAATCTGCAAGTATAAGTTGTATATGTGAACAGATCATACTGTTTCAGTTTAACGATTGATTCAGAAAGTCTCTTAACCAAGCGAGATTTAAAGATCCTTTCTATATTGAGATACATCCCAAGGAGTATCAAAAAGTTTGATCATGAAGATAGCATGAGATGCTAGATACCTATTGATAGGCCAAGTGAGTGTTTGATCAAGGAAGGTAG
>MU223494.1:327195-344640 GCA_018584345.1 Thuja plicata
AAGCAAAAACAACTTATGGCCAACAAAACTCTGTTCTCTGTGGCTTGCAATGTTGATCATGCAGATCCAAAAATAAGTGAAGAATTTATTAATCAATGGCCTTTGCATTGGTGTGAAGGTCTCTTCTACTGCTTACCAGCTTTAGAAGGGCAGGGAGAAACAATGGGAGGAACCATGCAATTATACTGAATGCAGAGTGAAGTGCTGATAGGAATCTTTGCAGAGGGATTTATACTGATCTGGGTCAGATAATTGTGCTACAGATACAACACCTGAATTCTATCAGCAAGCAAACTATCAACTAATTCTTTAGGCAATGTCCCACTGAAATGATTGTTGTTCATATACAGAGTCTGCGCAGATGCAAAAAATGGGGAAATATGTCCATTCAACATATTATAACTGAGATCAACAGTGGGTATATTAACAGCTGAACTGGGCTGAACAGGGCCTGAAAGGGAGTTTCTCTGAAGCAGCAGAGAATTAATGTGGAAGCCCAACAGAGAACTGGGTATAATCCCTGTGAATTTGTTAAAGCTAAGATCAATGTATGTCAAGGAGCTCAAATGCCCCAAATTCTGTAATCCTCCGCTCAAGTGGTTATTAGAAAGGGCAAGATATTTCAGAGAAGAGGGCAGGGGAGGCGGGGTTCCCGAAAGGGCATTGTTCTTTAGGTCAAGCCGTAAGAGCTCAGAAGCCCCACTGAAATCAGGGAGGGTTCCAGTAAGTTTGTTCCGAGCCAGAATCAGATTTGTGATTTGGGGAAGCTGACCGAGGCCCCTGGGAATCGAACCCAAGAGCTGGTAATAGCTGAGATCAATCGTCTCAAGCTTCTTCAACGTGCTTATACTCGTCGGAATGCTGCCGCTGAGGAAATTTCTGCTGATTCCCAGAAATTGAAGCTCCACCAATTGCCCAATGGTCTCCGAAATCGGACCCACGAGCTGCTTGATACGAAGAACAGATTTTATCCGCCTCTCATATGGACTCCACACACAGCTCATGCATCAAGTATCTATTGCCACCTGTGGTTAGAATTGCGCTGGTATGTCAATAGTGGTACACATATCTTAAATACAAAGGACAGCTGGCGAAAAGTGACGAAGGGGCCAGATGACTTCAATGGTAGTCATTGGCCTCTCGTACACTCTTAACCGTAGATCTTCAAAATCAGGCCGGGGCTTCCCAAGAGGGAAACGCCTACGGCGTAAATATACTAATCATAACTTGTAATAAATCATTGTAGTGGGGTTCACCCCGGTGCAGCAGTAGCTGCAAGCCGTTGTAACACGATGGTCTTATGTTCAAATCTCTGCAGGTTCAAAATGGATCCATCAACGTGCTTGTAGACGGGAATGTTGTAGATGAAATGACTTATAGGCGTGGTCAAAGGCACTAACATGGAGACTGTTCATGGGATCACCGTCAGCACATCGTACCGACCATAGGAGTTACACAAAGGGTCATGGTCCACAAGACCGGTTGACTGGTGGTTGCGCACGATAGTAGAGGGAGATATAAGGTGGGCTGACGTGTCTGCTAACTCACCGGTGGAGATGGACAGAGCTGCTAGGGAGCTGTAAGGAGAACCACATGGAGCGATAAGGGAGGGCTCAATGCATGGAGTGATAAGGTGATATGGAGGGATAAGGGTTGTGGAGAGATAAGGGGTTGCGCTTGAGCAAGGAGCAATAAGGATTGTGGAGAGATAAGGGTGGCAGGTGGGTTAGTGGGAGAAAAAAAAAAAAGGTGGCAGTCAACGATTGGAGAGATAAGGATGGACATTGACTAGCATTCTTTGCATGGGAGATGGGAGATATAAGGAGGGCGTGATGATATAGGCAATATAACTAGAATATGTCAAATATCTAGGAGGTGTTAAATGCCTCAGCAGCCTCACTAAAAATGTAACCACGGGGATGGGGTCCCCCAAATGTGACCCTGCTAGTTCCAGCTCCAGTCAAAAGCAATTACTGATCAAAAAATGATAAATCATTATAGTCTATATGTTTTACCTACACACAAACTCAATGAAACATTAATAATGGGTTAGTCAAATCGAATTAAAATATAAACTACGATTCGTTCAATTGAAATGATAAACCTATTGAGTGTCTCATTGCTCTATAGTTCTAAGGACTATTGCTCTTAAATACATTAGATATCCTAATGACAACTTAGAAAATGATAAATGCTATATGATTTATGATGCAAAGCTAATTGATGCACAGTTTGATCTAGGATGCAAGATCTTAATGAAGAACTATGATAAATGAAAATTGACATTATGATCCTAATTAAGAATGCTCAATGCTAAATTTAATTGATTACAAGTGAATTGATGCTCTAACATGTGAATTGGTAAGTTTTCACTAAGAAATATGTCATATTTATAAGAATTTCCAAGGGTAGGGGTGAGTTTGATTAGCCATGGTCAAAGTGTGGTTGAGGTTAAGGTTGAGTGACGTGTTTCAAAAAGGGGGACAAGATGGAAAAATGAGTGGTGAGGATAAAAAATGATAAATGAGTGGCTAAGATATAAAAGCCTCGGAGTGATCCATGTGCTCTCAATCCTCTCTTCTCATTAGGTAATTGAATTTTGTCCCTTAGTGGTTGTTGAAATAAATTAGGAATTAATTAATTCAAAAAATTAATTAAATTAGCCATGTAAGGGAATTAGATGGCTTGCATTTGATTTATTTAATTGAACTATATATCTAATTGACTAAATCAATTACATAGTTTAATTAATCCCTTTTGGCTTGAATTTAATTAAGTAATGGCTTTGTTACTTAATCCAACATGTTGACCTGATTTGACCACTGACTTTGGTTGACCAATTTAGGGTGTCTACAATCACCCCAAGTATGAATAAGTAGGAAAGCACAACCAAACATGATTTAAACATATACTAGGGGAAATATAACTCATAATTGTAAGTTGAGTAAGATAAGGTGGAGGAAAGATGAAGGAAAGAAATCATGATAGTTAATGTGGGTACACATTCATCGCAGACCATTCTAGTATGAGCATTCATTACCACCTTTCACCTGTTGATTATAAAGATTAACAAATTCACAAACGAATTCATTTATTTTCACTTACTTGAAGAAGGGTAGCAATCCACATGCGAGCCTTGTTCTAGACAATGGATACTCTCATCTATCTTAAATGTAAAAAGAGACAAATGACCTTCTTAGGGGAGGTTAAGAAGGAGAGAATGGGGAAGATTTTGAAATTCTCCCATAGATTGATTAATAGGTAAATTCAGAGAACTATTGGAGGCCAATTCATCTATACCAACCATAGGTATAAGGTGAACACTGATATCCCCACCATGTTTTTAGCTTTGGCATTACGTGTTAAAAAATATTTAAAAAAGCCATACAAGGAATTAACTACCCCCCAACCCTAGAACTACAAGGCCATAGGTATAGATGAAATTAATCCCTAGGATGTCAATTCTGGTTATATAAGACCCTATCTATTTTAATTCCTGGAAATCCATCATTTACAGAAATGTAAATTTCTTATTGAGACTTATGAGAATTAGGAAGATGCCAGAGGGTGATTGGCCATAAATTTATACAAGGGAGGATGAGATCGATTAAAGCGATGAAGAAGATAGGCCAGAGTTGAGGGAAGATGATCTCATACCAACAACAACAACCAAAGACATTCCCTAACCTAGCTCCTCAGTTCTTGCTCATTGGAAAGTAGCATTCTCAGACCAAAAGGACAAGGTTGTCATAAGGAAGAATCGGTAGTCATAATGTAGTTAAGTTTAGTATGATTATGTATCAAGAAACCTTTTATTATAATTTCATATTTCCTTAGCTTCTTATGATAGGGTTTTTCCTAGTAATAGGACAAGAGTATAACAACTTAACTAATATGGGAGAAAATGGAATTACATTTAAAAAAAAATCTTTTAACAGTTGCTAGTGAGCAAATAAACTAAAATAAGTAAATTAAAAACCATGTCACCAACTCACACCAATAACCATAAAGTGTAGGATGAATCAACATAACCAACTGTTTGCAAGAAATAAAGATAGTTTTAATGAGAACATAATTCAATTATAATAGATTAAGGTGTGAAAGATACATATCACCTCCAAAGGAAAGTCACACAATTGAAATCAATGACTTGTTATATAAATATACTAATCATAACTTGTAATAAATCACTGTAGTTTGTATGTTTGACCTACACACAAACTCAATGAAACATTAATAATGGGTTAGTCAAAAATATAAACTACGATTCATTCAATTGAAATGATAAACCTATTGAGTGTCTCATTTCTCTCTAGTTCTAAGGACTATTTCTCTTAGCTACATTAGAGATCCCAGTGACAACTTAGAAAATGATAAATGATTTATGATTTATGATGCAAAGCTAATTGATGCACAATTTGATCTAGGATGCAATATCTTGATGAAGAACTATGCTAAATGAAAATTGACATTATGACCCTAATTAAGAATTCTCAATGCTAAATTTAATTGATTACAAGTGAATTGATGCTCTAACATGTGAATTGGTAAGTTTGCACTACGAAATATCTTCTATTTATAAGAATTCCCAAGGGTAGGGGGTGAGTTTGATTAACCATGGTCAAAGTACGGTTGAGGTTAAGGTTGAGTGATGTGTTTTAAATAGGGGGACAAGATGGAAATATGAGTGGTGAGGATAGAAAGGTATAAATGAGTGGCTAAGATATAAAAGCCTTGGAGTGATCCATGTGCTCTCAATCCTCTCTTCTCATTAGCTAATTGATTTTTGTCCCTTAGTGGTTGTTGAAATAAATTAGGAATTAATTAATTCAAACAATTAATTAAATTAGCCATGTAAGGGAATTAGATGGCTTTCATTTGTTTTATTTAATTGAACTATATAGCTAATTGACTAAATCAATGACATGGTTTAATTAATCCCTTTTGGCTTGAATTTAATTAATTAATGTCTTTGTTACTTAATCTAGGATGTTGACCTGATTTGACCACTGACTTTGGTTGACCAATTTAGGGTGTCTACAATCACCCCGAGTACGAATAAGTAGGCAAGTACAACCAAACATGCTTTAAACATATACTAAGGTAAATATAACTCATAATTGTAAGTTGAGTAAGATAAGGTGGAGGAAATATGAAGGAAAGAAATTATGATAGTTAATGTGGGTACACATTCACCGTAGACCATTCTAGTATGAGAATTCATTACCACCTTTCACCTATTGATTATAAAGATTAACAAATTCACAAATAGATGCATATGTTTTCACTTAGTTGAAGAAGGGTAACAATCCACAGACGTGTCTTGTTCTAGACAATGGGCACTCCCATCTATCTTAAATGTAAAAAGAGACAAATGACCTTCTTAGGGGAGGTTAAGAAGGAGAGATTGGGGAAGATTTTGAAACTCTCCCATAGATTAATTGATAGGGAAATTTAGAGAACTATTGGAGGCCAATTCATTTATACCAACCATAGGTATAAGGTGAACACTGATATCCCCACCATGTTTTTATCTTTGGCATTACGTGTTGAAAAAGATTAAAAAAATCCATACAAGGAATTAACTACCCCCACAGCCCTAGAACTACAAGGCCATAGCCATAGATGAAATTAATCCCTAGGATATCAAGTCTGGTTATATAAGACCCTGTCTATTTTAATTCTTGGAACAAGGGATGACGAGATCGATTAAAGCGATGAAGAAGATAGGCCAGAGTTGAGGGAAGATTATCTCATACCAACAACAACAACCAAATACATTCCCTAACCTAGCTCCTCAATTCTTGGTCATTGGTAAGTAGCATTCTCAGACCAAAAGGACAAGGTGGTCATAAGGAAGAATCAGTAGTCATAGTGCAGTTAAGTTTAGTGTGATTATGTATCAAGAAACCTTTTATTATAATTTCATATTTCCTTAGCTTCTTATGATAGGGTTTTTTCTAGTAATAAGACAAGAGTATAATTACATATCAGGATAGATAGGGCTTAATATGCCCTATTTTGTATATTCAAAAAAGATATAGCTTCTTACAAACGGAAAGGGATATTTTGAAACAAACCTTGTTTTTGGTATTGTTTGCAAGTAAGAAGATATAAGACAATAGTATCAAATAAGGCTTAACATGTTCAAATTTTGTATATTATGCAAAGTTATAGTAGATCTTTGGTCCCTAATGGTGGTTATAAATGCTACCCAACCTTGTGGAACCTGAAGGTCCAACCCACCATGGTTATGGAGATAGTTACCTAGCCAAAATACTCAACCAATGAGTACACGTAGAGGTATAGGATTCTACACACACTATATCCAAAGTATACACATCAAATATAATCATACAGTAAACATTCCCAAAGGAAATAAATATAAAAAATCTTTATTACAAACTAATCTATGAAAGATAATAGAATAAACACCAATGCAAGTATGCATAACATAAGACATTAAGGTAAGAATAACACTCGTCATCCAATCATAAGGTGATATATAACATCATAGGCCAAAATATGTTACAATCACATGATTATCAATGAAAAAAAACCAAAAGGAAGGTAATACACCTTCTAATTGCTACTCAAATCTATAGGGCTAGGTGTTAGAAAAATCAAAGAGTTTCATTGTGTAGCTTGAAGAGATGGTTCACATAAAACCTATTAGTCCTCTCATACATACAAGAACACCTGATTACACAAGACATAATGCACCATGAGGGTGCATGTCTCTCTCAAACAAGTCTCAATGATCCACAAACAAGTATGTCTTCCCAAGAAATCCTTATCCTATAGGAGTGCTCAAGGCATGCAAGGGGCATCGAATTATCTTAGTTAAGTTTATTAATGTGTCATTAGTTTTCAGATGATTAGAAAATGTCCAATGAGCTACCTTGGTATCCCCTTTCTACCTTTTACCTATAGGAAACCACTCCCATAGTTGTCCTTAATACCTACTCTGGGCTCATCAAAATAAAAATCAAAACCACAATTTAATGATATCAACTTTCTAGTTCGTAGTTTTTTACCAAAATGAGCCAAATTTACAAAATAGCCAAAATCACCCAGTTCACCAAATCAACATGTTACAATATTTAAAACAATTCAAATTTTAAATTACATATCTAAACTCCTCCATTCGACATCATTATCACATAAAATATACATAAATTCACTTTTAAAACATATCCCAAAAAATTCAAAAACTAGGGTTCAATGGTAACATCCACCATTAAAGGAGCTTGAAGAACACTAAAATGCAAAAATGCAAAATTATAAAAATAAGAATACCATTTTGAATCTTATCTACCCAATGTTAGATTTCCATAATCAAAATCACAAATTGTTCACTCAATCCAAATTTTGACATGGCAACATTTCACAAACATGGTTTTTGTATATATAAGAATATCTTCATGAGATTAGTTTTCTATTTATCAATTCAACTTTGAAAATAAGACAATTAAACTAATTGAATTGAAATATGAACAATGAGCATCTCATGGCTCTCTATCTAGAAAATATAATAGTATGCTCTCAGCTTAAACATCCATAACTGACAGTCCTAGGTTGAGAAATGATGATCTAAATGATGATATTATGCCCTATTTAGCTCAAATTATACTAAATGCTTCAATGTTGAACACTATTATGCAAATTCTATAATTCAAATGCTATGAACTCAATATCAATTTCCTATAGAGATGATGCTTTTCTCATGAATGTGTGTGTTATATATTTTTCTCTCAAAATGACTTCTATTTAAAGGATTTCCCAAGGGTAGGGGGTAGAGTTGATTTGATCATGATTAGGGTTGAGGTCAAGGTTGAGCGATGGGTTTCAAATGGTGAGACAAAGTGAAAAAATGAGTGGTGATGATAAAAAAGCCTAAATGAGTGGCTAAGATAGCAAAGCCTTGGAGTGATCCATGTGCTCTCCATCCTTTCTTCTCATTAGCTAATTGATTCTTTGTCCCCTTTGTTGAAAGAAATTAGGATTTAATTATTTCAACCAATTTAATTAAATTAGCCATGTAAGGGGATTTGATGGGTTGCATTTGATTTATTTAATTAAACTATATAACTAATTGATTTAATCAATTACATAGTTTAATTAATCCCTTTTAGCTTAAATTTAATTAATTAGTGGCTTTGTTAATTAATCCATGATGTTGACTTGATTTGACCCCTTTGACTTTGGTTGACCAAATTATGGTGTCTAAAAATGCCCCTCTTTGAATCAATGTGTGAAGCGCACTGGTTCAAAGAATACCTGATGTTTGATTGGTTGATCTGATCTTGATGTCTGATTCGCTGGTACAATTAATTTCTGATAAAAAAATCTGATGTGATGTCCCAATGTGAAAATAGCCTGATAAAATGTCCCACTGATGATTATTTCAAATTTTTACTGCCCCATATTTGATTAACTGATTTCGTGTTCTCATAATATCTTGCCCCCTCAAAAATGAAAGCAAAATTGATGTTCAAAATTTTAAAAATATGATGTGATATCTCAATTGTGATTTCATTTCTGATAAACCATGATCTCCAAAAAATGTCCCAGTGTGAAATTTCTAACCTTGTGAGGTAAATAAAGGTCAAAAATACCTTCCCATTAGGTCAAAAGGGGAATAAATTGGGGTAAAAAATTAATTTTCACTATTCATTTTAACTTTTTACCCTTTGGAGCTCTGAGTGACTGAGAAAGATGATCATGATGGTTGTGCCGATTCGAGAGCACAAATTCGAGTGAGGGCATCAATTTCAATGTTCGATAGACTATGGACCTCTGGTGAGTGCTTAAATCCCTCTTTGTTGATCAAGTTTGATTTTTTACTGGTTTTGGTAGGATTTTACATGTTATTAGATTAGTTTTTTGAATTTTTAGCAAAGTAGCGCGTAGTATTAATTAGGTAACGCGTATAACCCTATTTTTGCATGTCTAGAGTATTAAATAGCACATAGGAATGTTAGGTTTTAGTGTGTAGGAGATATCAGATAGCGTCTAGAAACCCTAATGCAAAAGTCCAATTTTTCAAGTGCAGGTGATGAGTGAAGTAGCGTGTAGTAGCAAAACTAGCGCTTACACCTTGTTGTAGTGCTTCCAAGGAATGAACTAATGCGTAGTAAGAATAATCTAGCACGTACACGTTTTTGCACATAGAATTATGTGAAATGACACATACACTAAGATAAAATAATATGTAGCTCGATTTGAATGTTATCTAATTCGGCTAAGTGGCTGATCGGTCAATTGATTGCTATGTTGATGGAAACAAGTGTTTCTGATATTAGTTCCACCATTTTGATGAATGTTTATGATGTCAATATTGATAGGTTGGTGGGATAATTGATGTTTTTTCCATTCTCCTGATATAGAGCTAGGAAAAAAATTGATGTGCTCAAGACGAGTGATAGGATGATAGAATATCTTTGATTGACTTGTGATGATCCACTAAAATGATGATACTAATTTGATTCCACTTGATTTCAAAATAGGTGCAATTCCCAAAGTTATACATTCATGATTTACCTTTGTGGCCATTAGACATGGTTGATCAGCTATCCGCCCAGGAGCGGCGGGTGATTGGACATTGTAGTTTATCATTTCTTCTAGAGATGCCTTAGTTCCATATAAATCATGGACTACTCACTGCTATGGCAGAGCGATGGCACTCCAACCATAATAATTTTCACTTGCTGATGGGAGAATTGATGATTACCTTAGAGGATGTGAACAGATTGTTTAGGATTCTAATTTAGGATGATTTAGTCTATTACGATCAGGTGTATGATGGTGTGGCATGCAAATATGTATTTAGTGATCTAACTATTGGTGATGAGAGTATTCCTTGGGCACAATTATCTCTTTCCCTTTACTTCCTGCAGTATTGGGTTCATTGATTTGTGGTTTCCTTATTCATGATCGACGAGGTCATGGATTCGTTGTTGGATGGGGTCAGATTCTTGAGGATATGATTGTAGATATGTGGAGATTTGATTGGGGTTCATGTGTTTTGGCTCATTTATATCACAAGCTTCATCATGTAGTGTATTGATAGGGTGCTCCACTTTTAGCAGGTGTAGTATTATTACAACTCTGGACATGGGAGCACATTCCTGTTATGAGACCCATTGCAGCGAGACACAAAGATCCTAGTTGGCCATTTGGTTTTCTATACAAGGGTTTGATTGTCCAACCTCATTTGGGCAAGCTAGATTTTTGGTGTCATATGTTAGATGACATGGATAAGGTAGTGTGGCAACCCTACCTCAGATGTGAGGCTTGGAGAGAGGATGATATAGAGCTTCCATATATGTATACACCACGATGGATGATAGGCCAGTCTCCATTGGTCATTGAGAGATTCTACTTCTACAAAGTGATGTGACAGTATGGGAAAACATAGGATAACCTATAGGGATTGCCTTTATATGCACAAGTACAAGTGGAGAGATCCATGTGGGTTCCACAGGTGGAGTATCATTATGCCTATGATGAGATATACAGGATGCGCTACATGGCATGGGACATGCTAGATCATGTGGTTGATGTTGGGATGTCAATAGATTATACTCAATGGTTTTCTCGACATAGATTTCTAAGGTTTACAGATCCAGGTGAGTCGATACCCGATATAGATGATCATTAGATGATGATGGAGCCGGAGGCGGTGTTGGGAGAGGTGGTGGATGTCTAAGACAGAGAGTCTAGAGGAGAGGTGGAGATGGAGGTGGTGGTGGTGGGAGGTAGGGGTAGGGTGAGGATGAGAGGTGGCTAGGTACATATGGGAGGTGGTTTGGTATAGATGAGGGGTGGTGGCAGAGCTCCTCAGATTCCATTGAAAGACTCTTTTAACATGAACTTTTCTGAAAAGGAGGAAATTGGGAAAGAATTAAATATACCAAAAGGGTCAAGGTCACTTTTACCATGGAAACTCAAATAGACCCTAACACCTTTCAGAAATCAAGATCAACAAATTCTTTGAGAAATTTCCAACCATCCAAAAAACTTGCTCATCATTCTCATCCATCAACAAATCTCATTCCTTTTCCAAGCAATTTTGATGCCAAGAATAAATTCCATAAGTCCATAAATCCACATACATTCAATGATCAATGTGTCCCTTAAGATCAACATGTAGAAACAAAGAAAAATATGATCTAAAAATAAAAATAAATATCTAAAAGGCCACAAAATTCCATTGAGAAAAAAGAAAACTAAAAAACCATATGGATTCCTAAGTTTCTCATAGTAGCAATGCATTCCAAGGAACTACAAAAGAAAGAAAGAAAAAAAACCATGTTAATTCCCAAGAAGCTCATAGAAGAAAAATATCCCTAATAAAAATTAAATTTGGCATCCAAAATTACTATTCATCCATCTAAACATCTCCCACCTTTCAAATCCATTTTGTGTTCTTATGTCCCTAGTTCCACATCCACTCCTCCATTAAAATCCGACAATCCAAAATCTAATTATCCACCATCACTCCACCACTCCTCAAGGTGTGTGTCTATTTTTCTCTTTCCCACATTCCCATCCACTCAAAATAAGTTTTCCTACACCCCATCCATTATCAAACACCTATTTTCATGCCTTTTCATCCATTCTATCTTATTTGTTACATAAATCCTTACCCTATTTCATCTAATTATCCATTTTATTTCTCCAACTTCTTTGCCCACACCTTATTATTGTTCCCTTATAATGTATCTTCCAAGAGTATCATCTAAAGAAAAATATTCTTGAGTCCTTCCTTCATTTCATATCATGCATCCATTATCTTTTGAAAAATTCCAAAAAAAGGAAAAAAGGAAAAAAAGAAAAAAAGTAAAGATAATTAGTTCACTCTATGATGAAAAACTTAAAAACAAATGCTTTGGGCAAGTACTGTGATGGAAACATGGAAAATAGATGTCGTGTGTAATCCATCACCCTCTTGTGTTCTACACTTCGGGGGAAGTTTCATCCATTCTATATTGTCATATCCTATTGACCACATCCCCCATTAAATTTTGTCCCTCATATCCTTCCTCCTTATTTACTCTTGTATTCCCTTTTTCCTCTTTGATCTTTATAAGTTTAAGGATCTCCATAAGAATCATGTGTCAACACCTTTTAGTCCATATCACTTACCTTATCACACACTTTAGTCCATATTCCTTATTTTATCCATTTCTAATATTACTTATCTTATCCATGTCCTATTGTCATCCTATCCAAATTCATCCCTTGATCTCGATGTAAAACGAGGACTTAAAAATGCAAAATATATTTTCAAAAACCTCTTGACATGTACATTTATATGGACCACATTTCATTCAATGCACCATGCCATCATCTTATCTTGTCATGTCCAGTCCCTTAGATTGAAAAAAATATGTTATCCTATCATCAAATAGTCCTTGGAAACCAAAGTAGTTCCAATGCCATAATAAGTTACCACCATATTTCCACTATCCATTTCCATCCCACTTCTTCACTCATCCATTCATGGTGTCTATACCTTTCTTGATAGTGGGGAAAATAAATACATCTTCCTTGAAAAAATCCATAAAACAAAATCTCAAAAATAACCAAAAAAGTCATAAAACGTCCTAAAGAAATTCAAAAACATTGGAAAAACCCATAAAACCAAAAAAAAATTCAAATAACCCAAAATATTAAAAATTAATAAATGTTCAAAAATCCAAAAATGACCATTTCATTTCATTTACAAATAATCTCTTGCAAAGACAAACATTTGAGCATAGCCAAACTGAAAAAATATGCAAATTATTGAGCTTAACAAATCACAGAATAATAGATAAACTATCAATCAAGTTAGCAATCAAACAAATTAAACTTGTCCTTTCCATCAAACAATATTATCAATCTTTTATCACCATCATTTGTCTTATACAAGGTGTAGTGTACTCAATTGAAACTAGATTGAATCTATCTTAGATGAGGTACTCTATGTCTAAAATCATACATCATGATCATCGTAACACAATAAATCAACTTTGAAAACAAGATCAAAATGGTTGTTGACTCACTTGGTCCAGTGAGTCGTATCTTTCATTGATTTATCTTTTCTCATGTTCCTATACTTCTCAAAAACATCCACAAGTGATTAGAGTGGTTGAGATGATTTATAGTCTTTTAGTTTTGTCTTTTATTTGTGGGGTGTTTTCATGAAGTAATGGGTAAAGTATGTGTTACTCCAACTGCACATTGAAGTTGTCATTAGTTATCAAGCAGACATAATAGATAGTCGGTGATAGAGTCAACACAAGATATTCAGTTTATATCACCAAAGTGCAGAGTTAACCAAGAGCACTGATCACGCCCATAGTTAACCAAGTACAGTGATACCCGAGTAAACAGACTATACCGAGCATAGACAACACCAAGCTACACAAGCATAACTGAATGCCAGTATATACATAGTATACACCAAGCACCGAGGAGCAACATTAACCGAGTGGAACATAGTACACATTAAAGTTTGTAAAGGCACATTATTCTAAGTAACAAATTTTGAGTCGACCCAGATAACAATTTTCACGATCGAGGAGGACATTAATTGTCTATGTCTCCTATGTTTATTTGATCAATGTAAATTTTGTAACCATTGATCTTAGGGTAAAGATGTAAATGTTAAACCCTAATTAGGTCACATTGTTTGATATATAATTGTATAGATGTCAATTTTGATATGTATGTTGATAAAAAAAATGATCAAGTAGACGCCATACTACAGACATCAGAGATCATACAAGGGATTCAAGGACAAAGACCACATTACAAAAATCAATTTACAGAACTAAGGCAAGGCTACCGAGAAGAATAGAGCATAAGGTATCATCATTCACATTGAGGCGATATGTTTTGTATGAACTTAATGGATCTGTATCAACAATTTTGAGATTGTATATGTTTCAGATCAACTTTTTGTTACTCTTTAACAATTGTAATAGATACTTAAATCTCTTAATAGAGTAGACTCAACATTCTTTTTTTAAATCTTTTAAATGAGTGCACACATAGATTGTGTTGCTAAATCCTCCCACGAGGTAGATCTAGTCAATATTTTTGTTACTCCTAACAGGGTAAGATCATCAGAAGTGATCATTTTGTAAAGCTTTAACAGGCTACCTTTATTACTGCAGTATTGAAGTTTTGTGGGTCTCATCCCCACCATAGTTTTTACCTTCTAACAGGGGTTTTCTGCGATACCAAAATACTAGTGTCAAGAGTACTTAATTGTGTGTATGTGTAATGTTATTTTACATGCATTTATCTTTCAGTATTGATACTATATGTTTGGATTAAGAAATCTACTCATTTGGTTAATATAGTACAATGAATGCAAAGATTTATCTAAAAAAAATTAAGGGTATTGATTCACTCCTCCCCTCTTAGTACACATCCTTTCCATTATCTTAACATTGGGCCAAAAATTGGTATCAAAGAATATTCTCTTATTTTGAAGGTTTAACAGCTGAAGAGAAAAGATCTTACAATGGAGAGGTATACACTTGACAAAACTATTGAGAATCAGAAGTTACAACTGCAGATCTATGTCGAATAGTTCAAGGAAGCCAAAGAGAAACTCAAGGATATATTGATTAAGAGAAAGGACATGGCACTATGCTGTCGTGAGATTGATTATCATGAAGAAGAGATTCGTGACCCATTTGATACATCTAGATCTGAATCTGGTAGCATATCTAATGCATCTGAAGGAATAATATCAAATCTAACTGAGAGTAATCAACAACTTACTGAACAAGTGAAAGCACTATATATTAGACAAGATACACAAATGGTTAGAATGGTTAAAGTCTTGAATGATGCAAAGAAAGATGAAAAAGATAGAAACATGGTTGTTGATGACAAAAGACAAATGACTAAAAAGTTACAAGAGAAAGAAATTGAGATATCTAGACTTACTGAACACTACTTTGAGCTCACCAATCAAGTGGTTGCTAACCGAGTGAATATTGAACTTACAAAAAGAATAGATGATATTGGTGTATTGAAAGAAGAAAATGAGAAACTGAGAAATGAAGTGAAGATGTTACAACAACATAATGAAGTGATTAAGAGATCCTAAGAAAGCACTAAGAGAATGGATGAATTTCTGAACTGTTATGCCCTGCATCCCCGTCCCTACATTTTGTGTGCAAAATGTTGGGTCCCCCCTTTTTTTTCATTGCTTTGCTTTTTGTTGCGGCTCTGCCTTGTCTTTCTTTTCTTTGCTTTTCCTTCTCCGGGGTTTTCTTCCCCGGAGTGTGTCATTTTCTTGGTTCATTTTCCCCTCCAAGATCCCGGATCCCGGAGGTGGCCTTTTGGTGGGAAGCTGGACTCCGGACCCTGGGATTCTTTGTGATGATATTCCTAAGTCTTAGGAACATCATCATAAGGAATCCCCGGGCCTGGAGTTCGGATGTTTTGCCTGGCCTAAAATTTTTGGAGTGTGGAGGATTACTTTTTACCACGGGTATAAATAAACTCGCCTGTCATTATCACACTTACCGCGATTAAAATCTTTGAAGCACTTAGAGCGAAATAGAGCAATTTTCAAAGCAATTAGCAGAGCAGTTACAGAGAGGTTTGTGATAATCAAAATTTAACACCTTCTACTGTTCTCAGACGTACGCTTGTGCTCCGTGGTGGCGATCTTGAAAGCTTGACGATTCGAGGGTGTTGCAGAGTTCTCCTGGTAATCTTTCCTTCCTCCGCCTTCTGCATTTTCAGGTTGGTTTCTCTGCTTCCCTCCTCTCCCTTCTTCCTTTCGTTTACTAGTTTTTCTCTGTTTTTGCTTTTCGTTGTTTTCAGTTGCTTTGTTTTCGTTTGTTTCTTTGGCTTTCTGGTTTTGCTGCTTGCTGGTGGCTCGGCTCTGCCAGAAGGTTGTCCGCCTTCTGTGCAGATGTAAACAGATGTAAATAATTTGTAAATAGTCTGTAAATATTTTGTAGATAGTTTGTAAATGCTCTGTAAACAGTTTGTAAATTGTTTGTAAATAGCTTGTAGATGGCATGTTCATAATGTAAATAGCTGTATTCTTGTTTCAACTTTTTCTGGTTTCTTCCCGCGGGAGTCATCCGTGTGTATACTCATGTATATATGTATATTTCTGTAAGAAACCCTTGTATATATCCCTCCATTCCATGTATATACCCTTCGGCTCTATGTATATCCTTCCGGGTGGCTCGACGAGCTGGTCAAGTCACCCTTGCTGTTGGTTTTTCACTTCAAGTTTGCTTCGAGGTAGGAAACCACTTGTTTGAAGCTCGGCTCGAGGCTGGTTTCAAACAGGCGGTTTTCTCTCTCCTCCATCAAGGCTGTCAGAGCCTCATTTATTTACCATGCGCGCAATTACTTCCGGCCAAGTGGCTTTCCCTTTTCGCACGTTCGAACAGTTGGCTCCGCCACCAGTGCCATCCCATCCATTTAATGCCAGCGCACGTGGCGTCCACGTGGACCTGCTTCCACATTCTTCTTCACTAACGGTCATTTCTCTGGGCTTTGGGATCCCTTTTCGTCATCCATCTCATGTCTTCGTCAAGTGTGACAAATTTTCCCCGACCCGGAGATATAATAAAAATGCCAAGTTTATGTTTTGCTTTTCGGGTACTTGTGCAAAAAACTAACTTTTCAGGAAAAGAAAACGGCGTGGTGGTAAGAACTCCGGACCCCGGAGTTACTGGCTTATTTTGATAAATATGTTCTGACAGTCGCTTTGTCTCGCAGGTCCAGACTTCACTTTATAACCATGTCTGAAGCATCCGCATCATCTCCTCCCGGAAGTCCGGAGTTGCCATCCACAACCGAGACCAGGGCAGCGGCAAAGTCAAAGATAGAGAAGGCCCTGGCAAAGCTCCCCCTCACCATGAAGTATATGTAGGATGAGGAGATTGTGGGCTCAAAGATTGAGTCCAAGATAAAGTTGATGACCGACGCCAGCGTCGGGACTTGGGCAGAAATGCAGGCTCTAGTAAAGATAATGCATATACAACGACAGGCTGGAGATACACTTGCTACTAACATTGGAGGTTTCGGTATTCTTCAGGCGGCTTGCTTCCCTTACTCCGTGCAGTCTCCAGAGCTTGTGCTTACTCTGGCGGCCCACTATAACTCTTCTGTCTGGGCCGTCATGTTAGCACCAGCAGAACCATCGGGATTCCCCACTCCACTAGTGTCCCTGGACCCAGCCACTTTCCAAATTGGCCTGGGCATCCCGCAATTTGATCAAGCTACAGTGGTCACAAGGTCAGATTCCTTGAAACAATTCACCGAGCTGGAGGAGGCTTCTTGGTTGTACATAAACACCAACTGGCTCAAAGTCCCGAAGAGGGACCCCAAAAGAATGAAGATTGACATTCCCCGCTCTGAATTCAAAGAGAGCATCCAGATGGGGATGATTGCATTGGCACGGGTATT
>MU223494.1:363785-384376 GCA_018584345.1 Thuja plicata
ACCCTCACTAAATCGAATCTCCGGGAGAAATGAGTTGAAGTAACCAGCTATCCCCCTCGAAAAATAGTCACCTCTCCCAACCGAGCCCCGCACCGTCGTGACCCGACACCCAGGTGCTTGAAGGCCCAGAGGATTTATTTCCCCTGGAAAACCTTTACAGGCAGAGTTGGCCGATTTCTCTGGAACCCGGTGACAACTTATGACTGTTGGCGGAACCGGTCAGCAAAACCCCGTCAACATGAACCATCAAAGAAGACTGAATAAAAATACCAGATTAGGGTATACCAAGCAAGGTGAATGATCAAATCAAGCTAAACAAAGGAATTTCTACTCAAATCCTAAGCTGAAGAAGCCCTCTTGTCATCACTATGGAAAACCAGGCCACACATCAAATGTTTGCAAGAGAAAAACAAAAGGTATTCCTAGAAACCCTCCTAAATTCAGTGGTATTTTCTATAGCCATAATAAGCATGGACATCAGGAACATGAGTGTAGATCCAAGTTTAATAAACCACAAAAGAAACCATACATGGATAAATACTATCAAAATTGCATCATGAATGGTCACACAACTCAAGTGTGTCGAAAGAACACGAAGCAGATCTGGAAGCCTAAATGACAAGAATCAGTAAACCAACCAAGAATACAAGGCAATGCTTATACATGGGATTAAAACACTTGGATCAATTGTGAATCATGTGTTAAATATGGAAATATAGCATCAAATTGTATGAGACTATGGCAAATCAAATCTAGGAATTGGTCAAACTCTGGAATGACATGTTCTTACTTTCAGAAAGTCGGTCACTTAAGCAGAGACTGTTCAGACTGAATAAACACTTATGGGAATGGAAATATAATTGATGAAATTATGAGGATTAATAATCAAATGATAATGTAGGACCAAGCACGACATTTGATGACACCTCATCCAATGGGTTAGGTGGCTCCACCGTCTCCAACTAAGCAATATAAGCAGGTATGGAACTATGTTATGTAATTCTATATCTTACATCAGTTCCAATATTTATTGCACATGTGCCAAATCATCATGAATAAAGATGCACTGTGGCATTTCATATTTGATTATTATGATCTAGTATATTCGGTTAATATTTACCAAGTTTAAAACTGTCAGTCAGTGAAAATGTGATGAGACAACTGAGTTGTTATGACAACCGAGCATTTGTACCATTTACCGAGCTGAAGTATTGATAGTGTTAACTGGGCTTATTGTTTGTTCACCAAGTAGTTGGTGAAGCACATTTAATGCACTTCCCTAAGTTATTTTCTATAAATTTGGTCGACGCGAGCTCATTTACTCATAACGCGATCACAGAGTAGAACAAACGATAGAGAGAAAAGTAGCAAAAAAGTTTATTCGAGCATTCAACAGAGATTTAAACATATTTTGAGCATATAGATGTTAGTTATTGGTCATTCTAAAATCACCGAGTCATTTGATCATCATTTTACGAAAGCCCTAAATCGAAAAACCATGGCATCTTCATCTCGCACAAAGAAAGCTAAGATGGTCAAGGACAAGAAGGTTGTTCTGATCAAGAACTCCACCTGCACATAACCTAACTACAAGATCCATCCACAAGTCACAACACAACTGGATAATCAAGGCGTATTTTTGTCTATCCTGCCTAGGGTTTTGCTAGTGCAAGACATTCATGCATATATACACTACAAGATTGGAGAAATCAGAGATTTTGAGCTTATATCAACTTATCAAACAATGTGCACAAACAGAAAGATGAAAGAAGACCACAAACACTTAGAGGTTAAAGGGTTAACTCATGCCCTAGATTTCCTGAAGGTATTTAGGAATGAATGGATTTGCATAGTACTTAGCAGAGTACATGATGGAAAGATATGGTTGGATGAACTTAAACAAATAACTAAGGATGTCATTCATGCAGTAACAAGATATCCTATATGTGACAAAGCCAAAGCCCTCAGACACCTATCGAGAACCGAGTTGGAGAAGCTTACATTAGCTGAGTGGGATGGTAGAGGCTTAAAGGTCAACTGTATCAAGGATACTGAATTGAGATTTGGTGCTTATTCCATTGGGTATAAGATATTTCAATCTAGCAGGCCTAACAACGTACCATGTGGAGCTGTGGATATAACTTACAAGATAGTGAAGAAGGGTCTACAATTTGATCTTTTCAAGCTATTGCAGAAGCAACTTGAGGATAATATGAGAACCATTAGGTCAACAAAGACAAACACATGTAAGTTCAATTCCTTACTTCTATGCATATTCTTCTACATGCAAAATTTCTACCCATCAATCAGTAAAGTTAAATGGAAGACAGATAGACCAGTTACAATACAGATAGATGAAATGATTACAAGCCTAGGAGAGAATTTTGAGCCAGTAACAAATGATTACTTTGCTAAATTTAAGGCTAGAATAGAGAAGAGGTCCCAGATTCCACAACTTATAGATAAATACCAAGACACTATTTTTTTTGTAGTAGACATAGATATAACATTGATAAAAGCAACAGATCTGAGGACTGCATGCCTACCTCCAATGGAGTATGAGTTAAATATTGATGTTGCTACACAGGCTATTAAAAAATTTCTAAATGAGCCTATTGACAAATCGGCCATGAGATTTGGCACTCATGATGAGGCAAAGACCCGTATACAAATTCAATTACAAGTACAACAGTTGGGTCAAAAAAAGACTAAGATTGTGAAAACTTTTAAAAGGAAACTTGTTATAATCGAAGAAGAGTTGGATAAATCTGAACAAGAAACCAAGTAGCAGACCTCAATCGGTCAAGCAGATGAACCAGATAATGAAACAGATGCCACCGAGTTAGATGACACACCAGTTGAGGCATCTAAGGCCACAAAGAGCAAAAGTACAAATATTGTATCTCCACCTTATACAAGATCATAATCGGTGACCAGTGATTCACCACCTTTGAAGAAAGGTGTAGCTAAAATTAAAAGGCCCTCACCGAAATTTACTTATTAGACAAGGAAACATAAGGGAACAACTGAGAATCCTACACCGAGACAACAAAAGAGGAGATATCTACAAAAAAAAGATGACAATTATGATTCTGATGACAATCTAGAACAGTTCAAGGTTGTACAGAATAAGCCATCACAGTCTATTGATGAGATTGCAGAGACAATAAAGACAACCAGAAAATTAAGACATCCGAAGATACAAGCATATGAAGATCTATCTATCGAGATCAAAGAGAAACTTGAAGAAGCAATAATAGGCATGATGATCAACCTTAAACAAGTTCCAGTTGAGTTTGCTACTTCTATTCCATCATAATTGTATGATAAAATATCATCAAGATGGTCATATGCACTACAAATCGAGAAACAAATGAGAGAGGTCGCTCTCAGTCTTATTAAAGCAGATTATACAGTTGAGAAGATAGGAAGACTGGTGAAGAAGTATGCCAAAGAATTTCCTAAGAAGGCAATGACGTTGAATATCTTGCAAGGAAACTTGAAGGAAGTGGATATTGAGAGCACTCAAATATGGAACAAATTGCTAAATCCATCTAAGGACACCTAGGACACTAAGGAAATAACTCTTTTTGCATCTACTCAATCAAGTATAGACCCTATGATAGTTGATGATGTAGCAGTTGATAATGTGCTAGACAATATTCTTGAACTCTTAACCAATTTAGGTCGCCTGGATATCACAATCACTGATGTAACCAAAGGAGATCCAGATGATAAGGCCAAATAAGATGAGTTGATCGGTGCAGCCGAGACTATTGATGAATAGGATACATCATAGGTTGCCCGAGTAAACATACCAAGATAGCTGCCTATGTTGGTTAAGGCAATAGTGATAGAAACCGAAGCACAACAGTCACCATAAAAAGTCACAGATACAAATGAAGACAAGGGTGAAGATCCCGGTAAAGAGACCGAGCACAGTGGTGGAATAAATCAAGGTGATACACCCCAGGATACCTGATGAGGCCAAATTATTGCCTTTATTTTGTATAACTTTAAGTACTCTATTCTAATTTCTGTCAAGACATTTGTGAACCTAGCCAGTTAAAACTTGTGATAAAGTCCAGATAGAACCGATAAACCATGGGTAGATATTTGTGACATATTTTGCTAATATTATACATATAGTGTAGTATTTCATATAACCATCAGAATATATGTTCTAATATCTAGATTTAATTTGATTAAGCTTGTTGCATGAATATTTCCACATCACAACTAACTTGACAGGAAAGGAAGCGGCTGGAGAGTGGGCAATAGCATTCAAGGAAGATTGTTGAGGACCAGCTACGGCGGAGTGAACATCACAACACCAAGAAACACGACTGCTACAATGGAGGAGCCATTATTATAGGATGTGGGGATGTAGTGTTTCTATATTCCCTCTGCACTTTATTATGTTGAACTGGTCGCCCAAGCCTTATTACCCACACCGCGGGCTGTTGCATTTCCATCTTCTTCTCTAGCATGTTTTCAGCAAGATAGTTTCTTTTCTATTTTTTAATGAGTGTTTGATCCTCTATTTATAGGGATTGGACCGATAGTTTGAAGTTAGATGGAGGAAAGTTAGAGAAAGAATTTTTTGAAAGAAACTGTTATATCTTACATCAAGCTATTTTAAGTTTCATGTATTGTTTTTATGTAATGAGTTTTTGAAATACAATGAAGTAATTCTTGGTTTACGTTCCATGTTAATAGATTAGCAGAAACCAACCAAGGGGGCCCACTTGGGAGGTGGAATAGGTTAGAATAGAATAGATTTCCTTCCAGCATTTCCAGTATTTCAGATAGAAGTTACAATTTCTTCCTTCAGCATTGTACCTTGTGAATGTTCCTACAACATCTGCAAGAATAGTTATAATGGATGTTCTAGGTTGAAAGTATAGGTTTAAGTAGAATTTTCAATTTCTAGCATTCGTTTCAGTAAGGAGATAAATGTATTCTTTTCCTACAGCACTAGTGTAGATTTCTTTTATGCATTTTTACCTTCCTGCAGCATGAGCAGAATGACTCCTTAAGGAACCTAGTGCACATATTGTGCTGACCATTTCAAGTATACGTCCCTCGGTTGACATGTTAAATGCACCTCATAACGGGATTATTCCACACCTATTGTGGGGCGGTTCATTTTTGGCACTGCTGCCGGGGATGAAGTCAAGCTAGGAAAATTTTTGAGTCATTTTTTTATTCCTAGTTAGTTTTTAGATTTGTATCCCTAAAAATTACTTCACAAGCATGAAGAATTCAATTGCATGCATCGAAGAGAAATGCGATGAGATGAATATGGTAGATTTCTCCCAGTAGAGTCTGCTAATTTGAACGAGGAAGTTGAAGAAGTTGAGTTACCTTTTGAAGACGCAAGTCCTGACTTTCCTGCAGCATCTTCCTCCAGAGCAGAACCATTTGATATAAGCGGTTTTTGGCCTTTTGCTAAAATCTTGGCCAAATTTCTAGACAATTCCAACCCAAATCCACCTACTGTTAACAATCCAGTAGCTAATGCTCCTTTCCAGCAGCAACCCCATAATCAAATACCTCCAGTGATGGCACACCCTACTTTTCTATTTCCTCTCCCGAGCCTTATAAACAATGTTAATCTCAAAAATATACCTACAGCTACTCTTCCAAAGTTTTATGGTCTTATAACGGAGGATCCTGACACTTTCTTGTTTGAGTTTGACATACTCTGTCGAAGCTTCGACTATAATACTGATGCCCATAAGCTCAAGTTGTTTCCTACAACACTGAAAGAATCAACCTTACGATGGTTCATGGGCTTAGGAGCCAATGCAGCAGGTACCTGGGATGAGATGCATACATTGTTTCTACATAAATATAAAGATTATTGCAAGGGGAGTGACCCAAAAGGAGATGATATCTTCAGGATGTCTCAAAAGGAGGATGAAATATTGGAGGACTATGTTTCACATTTCTTATACACAATGCAGAAGAACCCCCAGCATGTACTGGCAGAAGATTCACAGAAACTAGTCTTCTTAAGAGGGGTAAACGACAATTTCTGGAAGCATTAGACTTGATGGCTGGTGGAGACATATCCCAATCCTCTTGGGATGACCTCAAGAAAATCTGTCTCAACTACTCAAGGTCAATTGTTAAGAAAGGCAGAGGATACCGGCCCACAGTCAAAAAAGGGATTGGTTCGGGCATTTCAAAGTTGGAGATATCCAATTTTCTCGTGGATTTCAAGCAAGATATTAGAAATGATGTAGCTACATGTCTTGACACAATGAATGCCAAGAAGAAGCATGCAGAATTTGAATCACAATTGGCTGAGTACTGTCCACACTGCCGCAAACAAAAGAAAGATTGTTGATGTAAGCTGGTAGCAAACCTAGAAAATCAATATTTTCCAACTGAATACATGAAGATAGATGGAGAAAATGATCAAGTGTTCTTCATTGCTCAATGTCAACCATGGGCTTCACGATAAGACACTCCTGTAGCACTACTTCTAGAAGACTTCCTGCAGCAATTCAACCAGCCAATTTTAAAGGATCAACAGGTAACACTTCCTGCAGTAGAGGGTGCCAACCTTCTTCCTGTAGCTCTTCAATAAGAATTCCTTCGAAGCATGACCATAATAAAAACTTTATGTTTACATAAAGTTCAAATTCTCCATTCACTTTCTACATTCTTTTTTTCCAACCCATTTCATTCCTTAATCTTCCATCCACCCACCTCCCACGTCATCATATTTCTATGCTTTCAATAAAGAGATCGTGCGCTGACGCATGTCGACCGCCGACGTCATCATTCCACTCTCACCAACCTTTCCTGGCACGTGCGATGATCAATTAATAGGTATGAGCTTTTCAAATTTATTTCCATTTTTAGCACATAGATTTCGTTGGTTATATCTAATACTACCCTAAATATATCGCTGCAGCTTGAAGCCAGTTCCGTACCTCCTGCTGAGTCTGACAAGTGAGGGCACTTGTCAAAGTTTTGTAGGGGGTAGGGAAGTGTACTCATTCCTAAATGTCATTTCTATTTACTCGTTAAGATCCTCAAATTTGTACTTTGGCCTTGTCTTAATTAAAATCCAGTTGTCGCATCACACAAGTGTCAAGTGTCGTACCTTTATTCCAAAATAAACCCCTAATTGTCAGACTAGATGTGACCCAGAATTAAAATCATGAGATAATATCTCACATGAATATCTATAATTCATTTTTTTCATACTGAGAATACTAGAAGAATGTGAAAAGGGTCCATGGTTTTACAAGAGGTAGTCTGAAATTCAAAAGAGAAGAAGGTAATTGTCAAGAACAGAACAAAGGTTAAATTTGGTAAGCACAAATGGGAGGCCAATTGCAGCGGCATAAACTAGTAGTTCATGGTATTTTACTTTCTGATGTTGAGGTAGTAAGAAGATTTAATGCCTGCAGGTGGCTGGGATATTTCTTAAAATTGGCGAAGTTTGATGAGGAAGCAGCAACAGAATTTGCAAACACATTTGATGAAGGCCAAGCAACGGTATGGGGGTTGAAAGTCATTGCAACAGAGGAGAAAATAGCAGAAGTAACCGATTTGATAGAAGCAGGGGAACACTACCCCAATGTGCACGATGCCAGGTCAGCTAGGGCCCATTTTAGCCTACCAGGTGACCCTCCACTGGAAATCACTAAACAGGGGTGCAAAAGAATGTCCATTCCTCCACCATATCATGAGTTGGCCATGCACATTATCAGGTATTTAACCTGTGAAGGAATATTTTCTAAATTACATGTGCATTATTTGAAGCTGCTTAGTTATGTATGACATAATATCCCAATGAATGCCCCCAATTTCTTGTTTAATATGATGTGCATTAGTGCCGAAGAAACCTAGAAAGGAAATGACAATTCTGTTACTCACCATGCCCTAATTAAATTACTCATAGAAAGATCTCTTAGGGACATCTCCCCTATGGCATGGGTAGAGTTTGTCCATCATAAAAGCTTGCAGCCTCCAATTGCCCCTAATGTGCAAATTAGCCAAGATAATGTAGTTCCCCCTGACCCAGTTGCCGAGCAAAGTACCCAAGGGGCAAAAACCAAAAATTTACAAGAAAATGTGCTTTTACCCGCTCACATGAGCAATATACCTACTTTCGCCCGAACAAAAGGAAAATGAAAGTTAGTGGGAGAAACTTTGGTTCCTACAGCTGAGCCACGAAACCCTAAAGTCTCAAGAGGGAAGAAAATGACTACTCCTGAAGCAGAGAAAACAAAAAGGGTTAGTAAGAAAAAGGCTATAAAGGTTGAGGAAATCCCTACAAGAAGGAGTTATAGGATGAAAGGGCAGATTCCTAAAGTACCCACCGAAAGCCAGTCCGCTTCTCCCAAACAATTTGAGGAGGAAACTCCTATTCATATTGTTCCGGATGATTCTCCTAGCCAGTCTGAGTTTCCATACATTCCTCAAAATCTGGATGAGGAGTGTGAAGCTGAGCCAAATGTATGTCAAAATGATCTAGGAGTTAGTCATTAGGATGTTCCAACCCATGAAAAAGAAACCCTTATAACTCACCAGCTAGCTTGCACAAGAAATGCCCTAGTTTCCTATAAGCAAACTTGATTAATAAATTTCTTAGAGTAGTTATGGAGGGAACAAAGGAGGAAGAATAACCAGGATGAAAACATTGGTCTGATTACTTTGAAAATGCTTCTCTTCCAGTTATATAATAAGCATGTGCTGACAACCACTCTATGGGGAGAAGAGAAAAAGAAATTGCAGAAAGTAATAGTAGAACAAGGAGAGGAAATTGCAGAATTAAAAGATCAGTTGGCAAGACAGAAACAGAGAATGGAACATGCCCTTAAGCTGAGTGACCAGATAATTGCTTGTAGACCACCACCTAGGGTCTATACCATCTATATAAAAGAATAATTCCTCCTATTCCAGTTGATGATGACCCTCAAAGATGTAAACGCAGAGTTCAAATCAGCCCAAGAATTCAATGGTTTATACCAGACCCTTCCATCTTGGCAACAAAACTTACTATGTGAGTTGTATGTGCATAATTTCATCATCCCTATAGAGACTGAATGGAACCCCCTACTTTACATAGGGGATATACACCTAAGGGCCCTAATGTCTTGGATGCACAATGAGGCTAACTATGATAGACAATTGGAGAATTACAGAGAACTTGAGAAAATAGAACCACTGCCATTAAGAGCAGAAAGCAGTCAACCAGAAGTGTTCCTGAGGGATTGGTTCAAACTGACATATGAGAATATTAAAAATGAAATAAGAGATAAAATTTTCAAGCTCAGAACATATGTGTATGTAGAATATGACAACATGTCTTATTTTGTCTTCCAAAGAGCCTTAACTGGTGCCAGAAGTAGATGGGGCAGATTATCAGAGGCATTCAAAAGGTCAAAACCACACAGCCCCATTAACCTTGAAGCAGCCATACATCGAGCACCAAAATACATGGGGCTGGGTAGGCAAATCAGGCAGGAGCTCTGGTGTTCACTCACAATGCAGCCATCCATGCTTCTTTGGCCCCTATATGACATCAACACTACCAAGCTTGACAGGCTACAGGAGGATCACAGAAGGGAAGTTTGGGAAAGAACAAGAGGATTCTACTACTCCTTCAAGAGCCAGAGGCAAGGAATAACTAAAGTTGGTGACTTTAGGTCAATTGCCAGAAGATGCAATTCTTGAGGACAAGCATTTGATTAACCAAGGGGCAGATGATGAGGCCAAATTATCGCCTTTATTTTGTATAACTTTAAATACTCTGTTCTAATTTCTGTCAAGACATTTGTGAACCTAGCCAGTTAAAACCTGTGATAAAGTCCAGATAGAACTGATAAACCATGGGTAGATATTTTTCACATATTTTGCTAATATTATACATATAGTCCAGTATTTCATATAACCATCAAAATATATGTTCTAATATATGGATTTAATTTGTTTAAGCTTGTTGCATGAATATTTCCGCATCACAACTAACTTGATAAGAAAGGAAGTGGCTGGAGAGTGGTCGACAGCATTCAAGGAAGACTGTTGAGGACCAGCTACGGTGGAGTGATCATCACAACACCAAGAAACATGGCTGCTACAATGGAGGAGCCATTATTCTAGGATGTGGGGATGTAGTGTTGCTATATTCCCTCTACACTTTATTATGTTGAACTGGTTGCCCAAGCCTTATTACCCACACCGCAGGCTGTTGCATTTCCATCTTCTTCTCCGGCATGTTTTCAGCAAGATAGTTTCTTTTCTATTTTGTAATAAGTGTTCGATCCTCTATTTATAGGGATTGGACCGATAGTTTGAAGTTAGATGGAGGAAATTTAGAGAAAGAAGTTTTTGAAAGAAACTGTTATATCTTACAACAAGCTATTTTAAGTTTCATGTATTATTTTTATGTAATGAGTTTTTTAAATACAATGAAGTAATTCTTGGTTTACATTCTGTGTTAATAGATTAGTAGAAACCAACCAAGGGGGCCCACTTGGGAGGTGGAATAGGTTAGAATAGAATAGATTTCCTTCTGGCATTTCCAACATTTCCAGTATTTCCAATATTTCAGATAGAAGTTACAATTTCTTCCTGCAGCATTATACCTTGTGAATGTTCTTGCAGCATCTGCAAGAATAGTTATAATAGATGTTCTAGGTTGAAAGTATAGGTTTAAGTAGAATTTGCAATTTCTAGCATTCATTTCAGTAAGGAGATAAATGTATTCTTTTCCTGCAACACTAGTGTAGGTTTCTTTTATGCATTTTTACCTTCCTGCAACATGAGCAAAATGACTCCTTAAGGAACCTAGTGCACATATCATGCCGACCATTTCAAGTATACGTCCTTGGGTTGACAAGTTAAATGCACCTCATAATGGGATTATCCCACACCTATTGTAAGGCAGTTCAATACCACTGATGTTGCAAAAGAAAAAGGTGAAGGTAACACCAAGACAACTGACAAAATAGTAGATACCTCTACTACAGACTCAAGGTCAGTTACTAAGACACCCCACCAAGTACTCACACTGAGTACCGGGCAAGTAAAGTCACAACCCGAGCAAAAGGCTGAACTCACACTAGCTCTATCGCCATCTTCAAGTAGTCAAGGTGAGAAGAATAAAAAGAAGAAAGGAAACAAGAATTTAGTTACACTAGATGAAATCATAGAGATTCCTGAATGGGATCCAAAGACACTTGATCCTGAATCACTAAAGAAATATGGTGAACTTTTCACCAAAAAAGTTGCACAAGACAAGCTTAAATTATAAGCAAAGCATGCACAAGTCCTAGAAAAGGCAAAGGATATCTTAATGCAAGTTATACCAGATATTAACATTGATGAATGAGCCCCCATACTGGAAAAACTTGAAATACTCATAGAGGCCATTGATAATCCTAATATAGATGCCAAGAAGAAACTAGAAGAAAGAGCAGAGAAGAAAATCCAATACAAAGTTACGGAGAAAATTAGCCAGGCAATGGCAGTACATAAGGTAACTCTGTCATAATTAGTAAATGGTATAGAAATTATCATATCCCAAGCCATTACTACTCGACAATAGCTATGTACACTAGACCATTTCACTATCAATATTAGTGAAAAAACCTTGAGCAAATAGATCAATATCTACAGGATAGTGCACAGAGTCTATCAACCAAGCCAACTACATTACAGATGCATTATAAGAAGATACTTTAGAACTAGCGGTTGAGACGAGAATTGAAGAAAGAAGAGGAAGCAATCAGAGAGCAAGTAACTGAGCTCCAAACAACGTTGCTACAACATTTAGCAATGATGCAGAAACATGTGATTCTGGCAAAGAATCTCATTGCCACCCTGAATTTATCAGTAACAAAGAGCATATATGATATGCATGCCCAGCTACAATTAGAGCTACTCACCCTCGAACACTTAAAGGAGGAATGGGAGAAATTATTGGAAAATCTCAAGAGTACCCATCCCAATATTTTTGACAAACTGTAAGTTATGCATCTTTTGTCATTATTTCAAAAAAGGGGGAAATGTATGTATATCTATATAGTAAAGGCAGATACTACAATCAGATTGTTCATATACATATACCGAGTATATACATAGGGAGAGCATGTACAAAGGGGAATTAATAATGTATAGTATATTATGTACAATACTAAGTTTTTGATACTAATTCCAAAGGGGGAGAATGTTACTCCAACTGCACATTGAAGTTGTCATTAGTTATCAAGCAGACATAATAGACAATCGGTGACATAATCAACATAAGACAGTAGGTTTATATCACCGAAGTGCAGAGTTAATTGAGAGCATTGATCACACCCACAGTTAATCAAGTACAGTGATACCCGAGTAAACAGATTATACCAAGCAAAGACAACACCGAGCTACACAAGTATAACCGAATGCCAGTAGAACCGAGATACACAGTATACATCAAGCACCAAGGAACAAAATTAACCGAGTGGAACAAAGTCCACATAAAAGTTTGTAAAGGCACATTATTCTAAGTAAAAACTTTTGAGCCGACCTAGATAACGGTTTACACAATCAAGGAGGACATTAATTACAGATTTACAACATTAATTGTTTTTCTCCTATGTTTATTTGATCAATGTAAATTTTGTAACCATTGATATTAGGGTAAAGATGTAAATGTTGAACCCTAATTAGGTCACATCATTTGATATATAATTGTATAGATGCCAATTTTGATATGTATGTTGATAAAAAAAAATGATCAAGTAGCCGCCATACTACAGACATCAGAGATCATACAAGGGATTCAAGGACAGAGACCACATTGCAGAAATTAGTTTACAGAACTAAGGTAAGGCTACCGAGCAGAATGTATTATCATTCACATTGAGGTGATATGTTTTCTATGAAATTAACAAATCCATATCAACAATTTTGAGATTATATATGTTTTAGATCAACTTTATGTTACTCTCTAACAATTGTAATAGATACTTAAATCTCTTAACATAGTAGACTTAATAGTCTTTTTGTAAATCTCTTAAGCGAGTGCACACATAGATTGTGTATCTAAATCCTCCCACGAGGTAGATCTAGTTAATCTTTTTGTTACTCCTAACAGGGTAAGATCATCAGAAGTGATCATTTTGTAAAGCTTTAATAGGCTACCTTTATTACTGCAGTAGTGAAGTTTTGTGGGTCTCATCCCCACCATAGTTTTTATCTTCTAACAGGGGTTTTCTGCGATACCAAAATACTAGTGTCGAGAGTACTTAATTGTGTGTATGTGTAATGTTTATTTTACATGCATTTATATTTCAACATTGATACTATATGTGTGGATTAAGCAATCTACTCAGTTAATTAATACAATACAATGAATGCAAAGATTTGTCTAAAAGTTTTTAAGGGTACTGATTCACCCCTCCTCTCTCAGTACACATCCTTTCCATTATCTTAACATTGGACCAACAGTATGTTCAAGGTGTTTATGTTGGCACATTCATTTTGTGGTTGTCACACATAACAGGACCCTTAACATACAAATGTTTTAGGATGGATGGAAATATTCCTTATTTATAATGTGTTTATTCTTTGTAGAGGGATATCATTATCACTGTGGTCTTCTATGCCATGGTGCAACATATCCATTTTCCATATCAATAAAGCTCTATAATGATAAAGTGGACTTAAAAAAGGAAGATATCATCTATACTATTTCTTCTTTACTTTCTTACCAGTTTCTTCTTCCATCTAACTCTTCTTCTTTTAGTCCTCGTAGTCATTATTTTTTAAAATTGACATCATGTCAAAAAAATGTGCCCAAGTTTTTGAGGGGGCATCCTACCTTCATTCCTCAGTCCATTCTGTTGTAAATTTGATTGATGTTGTCATTAATGGTTGTCATTGATGTCAACATATCTTATCTTGCTAATGGGGTTTTGGTTGACATATTCAAGTAACCTACTGATAATTATGGTTTTGCTTGGTTATGTACTAGAAGGCATGTTGAGTTTGTCTTGGTCTCATCTTTGTTGATATGCACCGAGACTTCTTTCTTTGGGTTCAAACCAATCTGGTTATTGGTTGATGTGTCTCAGAGTGACCATTTGCATTATAAAGTATGTTTACCTATTCATTGCCTCCGATGGTCATGAAGGATGTGTAGCATTTTGTTGTGTGTGAGGAAGATTGTGTGGTCCACATTTCATTCCTTACCACTACAGGAATGGTCTGATCTGACCTATTTCAAATTGTGTTAGACCAACAAGAAAGTTATTTTTTGGTGTGCATTAGTATTTATATAAAATGATCTTGTAAGGATGTAGACGCGACTAGATGCGAGTGTACGAAGAGAAAACATAACATTGTATGCTCTTTTCTTTGTGCGAACGTATGTTACTAAAGGTATCATTTTATTGTGTTTGGTATTTCAGCAATGAATTTATTATTATCAGTATTGTATTGGTAGTTAGCCACTTTCTGTAGTTAGTGAGCCTCCCATTTGTAGTGATTCATTTCTCTTGGTTGTGATAGCCTTATTGTATTCAAAGCTAATTAGCCCAACCGACAGTGAGCATGTGTAAAAATCACCGTAATCAGTGTAACCCTAACCAATGTTCTTATTCATGAGAATTAGTATCTCTGCAATTTTTCTCCCATCTTGTTTTTCCATATAAATTCTGGTGTTCATTGTGCATAGTGTTATTCTGTGGTGTTTATGTTTCTAATGCGTTATTTGTTTTATCGATTATGTTTTATTTGACAAAAATTTGTTGAATAATTGATTCACCCCCCACCCCCCATCAATTATTTGGCCTATTCAACAATTAGTATTAGAGTTTTGGTTCCTTGGTATAGAACTTAACTGCTTGAGGAAGATCTGATCGCACAGAAAATGAACATTCTGATGTTTGATGGATTTGATTCCAGTACCTAGAAGGACATATGAGGAGTTACATAATTTCATTAATTTACAACACTTGGAAAGATGTGGAGACTAAGTATGTTGCACTTACAAATGTGAGTATTCTACCCACTCTTGATGAAGTTACAACTTCAAAAGAAAATGAGAAGGAAAGGTTTTCTATTTGAGTGTTTTATCAAAAACTAAGCTTGCAAAAGTTATTTCTTTAAAACATTCTTATGAAGTTTGGGAAAAGCTAAAAGAAATATATGAAGGAAATGCTAGAGCTAAATTATCTAATAATCTAGTTCCTAAGCGTATGTATGAGAGCTTGAAAATGGATGCAAATGAAAATATAACAAGTTTTTTTTAGAAGATTGACAATGCAGCTAATGAGGTTAGAAATCAAGGAGGTACTCTTACAAACAAAGATATTATGTAGAATATTCTGATGACCTTACTAAAGAGTTACAATGATAAGTTTTTTGCTATTGAAGAAGTGTATGATTTGAAGATGTTCACTCGAGAGAAATTGTTTGGCACCTTGACCGTGTTTGAAATGAGGAAGTTCGGAAAAGACAAAGAGAAATTTGGGATAGCTTTTAAAGCCACAAAAATAGAAGAAGATCCAAAAGATGATGAAAGTTCAAATGAATTAGAAACAAATTTTACAAGAAAAATGAAGAAAGGTACAAGCAAGTACAAAGGTATGTTACCCCTTAAATTCTTTATATGTGGAAAGATTGGTCATATTGCTACTAGATGTCCATAAAAGGGAACACAACATAAGTTTAAAAGGTTTAACAAGAAATTTTATTATGTCAATGAGAATGCTAGTATATTAGATGATGAATTAGAAGATGAGGATTTTTTGTTCTTGGTTGAGGAAGATGAACCTAAATTTTATATTTCTAATATTTGTTTAAGATTTGATGAACTTACTGCTTTATGTGTTAGAAGAAATAAAGATGAATGGTTGATTGGTAGTGGTTGTCCACATCACATGACTGGTGACAAGAGTAAGTTTATGATACTTGATAAGTATGATGGCGGAACCATTAGCTTTGGAGATAATCAAAAAACATATATTGTTGGAATTGGTTATACTACTTTTGATGGGAAGCATAACACTAACATTGTCTATTATGTGAAGGGTTTTTATCATAATCTATTGAGTGTTGGTTAGATGTACGAGAATGACTATAACATTGTATTTCACAATAATGGTTGTGAGATCTAGAAGAAGTATGAAACAATTATTGTTGCTAGAAGAAGAAAAATGGGAAATATGTATCAGTTGGAAGGAGCTACAAAAAATGTTTGGTTACACGGTTTATGATAGTTGTCTTTAGAACTGAAGGATGTGTCATATAAAATTCAATAATATGGTAAGAATTAGCTCAACTTATGTTGTAAGAGATTTACCAAGACTGACAAAACTACACAGTATCATTTGCAAAGGATGTTACGAAGGGAAGCAGACAAAAACAACATTTAAAGGAAATGAACAATCTTCTAATGGTCAGTTGGATCTTGTGCATACATATGTATGTGGTCCAACTATAACAAAGAGCTTACAAGGTGAGAAATATTTCATGCTTTTGGTTGTGATCTTTTCAAGTTTTACTTGGGTTGCATTTTTAAGAGAGAAATTTGAGGCTTTGCAGATATTCAAGGCAAGAGTTGAAAATGAAAATGATGGAATAATATGTTTAAGGTCTGATAGAGGAGGTGAGTTTATGTTTGATAGATTTAACATTTTTATGAGAAAAATGACATTAAGAGACGATTATTTTCCCCAAGGACACAAAAACATAATGGTGTAGTGTGGTAGAAAGGATGAATCAAACAGTTTAATAATTTGTTAGAATGATGATCAAAGAAGCATGATTGACAGAGATATATTGGAGAGAAGTTATATTTTTTTTTTTATACACACTTAACAAAATAATTTTCAAAAAGAGGCATTCTAAAATATCTTATGAGCTATTGCATGGGAGAACATTGACAATGAAACACTTCAATTTTTTTGGGAGTAAATGTTACATTCGAAGAGATAAGGATAATCTTGGAAAGTTTTATAGCAAATTTGATGAAGGTATTTTTATGGGATATTCTACAAAGAGTAAAGTGTATCGATGTTACAACAAGAGAATGAATAAGATGATTGAAAGTGAAAATGTGAAAGTTGATGAGGATATTCACAAAACACATATTAGGCACACCAAATATGATTCTAATGAACCTGATGATAGAGAAAAAGAATAGAAATAAGAAGAAGAGACAAAAGAGGCTCCAACATCAACAACCAAGACACCAAGGAATGTGCATAAAAACCATTCTGAAAAATAGATTATAGGAGATAAGAACAAAGTAGTAATCGCAATAAGTAAATTTGCTCGATAATAAGTATTACTCTGTTTACTTTTAGAAACTAAGCCAAAGACTGTAGAAGAGGCATGCAATGATCAATGTTGGGTAAAGGCAATGAAATAAGAACTTGATCATATTGAAAAGAATCAAATCTGAGAGCTTGTGCCCATACAACAGACAAAAATGTAATAGGTACAAAGTGGGTCTTTCAGAACAAGATTGATGAGAATGGAAAGGTAATAAGAAACATGAAAAGAATGGTTTGCAAAGGTTATACATAGATTAAGGACATTGGTTTTGAAGAAATATATGCTCATATTTCCTGGATGGAAGCAATAATAATATTTTTAGCTTTTGCAACCTACAAGGATTTCAAAGTGTATCAGGTGGATTTCAAATTGACATTCTTGAATGGAGAACTAAAAGAAGAAGTATACTTTGAGAAATCGGAAGGTTTCAGGTTAGAGAGTGACCCAAATTTGGTTTGCAGATTGAAGAAGGTATTATATGGATTGAAGCGAGCATAGAGGGCCTGGTATGATAGATTAGACAAGTACCTAATTTGACAAGGATTTAAGAAAGGATTTGTTGGCATTAATTTGTACTACAAGATGATTTTATTTTAGATTTTAATTGTCATAGTCTATGATGATGATTTAATCTTTGGCAAAAATGATGATATGTGCAGAGGTTTTGTTGAAGAAATGTAGAAGGAATTTTAAATGTCTATGATTGGTGAGGTGAACTTCTTTCTTGGATTGCATGTAAATCAAAATAGTAAAATAATTTTTATTTCTCAGTCCAAGTATGTAAAAAATATTTTAAAGAAGTTTGGATTGGAGAACTCTAAACCAGTTTGTAAACCTATCGTTACTGGCTATAAATTAACAAAAGAGGATGAGTCACTCAAGGTTGATGCTAGTAAGTACAGGTCAATAATTGAAGGACTATTATATCTGACTACTACTAGACAAGAAATTATGTATTTTGTTTGTTTGGCAATTCGGTTTCAACAAGAACCGAAGGAATCTTATTTTGTTGTAGTAAACAGGATTTTCAGATATTTGAAAGGGACAGAAGATTCAAACTTATGATATCCTAAGGATTTATATTTTTCTCGCATAGCTTACACTTATGTAGATTGGAGTAGTTGTGTAGATAAAAAAAAGAAATAGGGGTGGAGCTTATTTTCTTGGCTCTTGGCTGGTTGCATGGTCAAGTAAGAAATAGGATTTTGCACCTTTATCTACTGTTGAGGTGGAGTATATTGCAACATCTTCTTGATGCACTTAGATGCTTTGAAACAAACAAACATTAAAAGACGCTAGCATATTTTTTGATTGACCTAATCTCAATTATATGCGATAATACCAATGTTATAAACATTTCTAAGAATATGGTACAACATTCCAAAATAAAGCATATACAAACTAGATATCATTTTCTGAGGGAGTATCATTTTCTGAGGGAGAAGGTATTGGATAATGAGGTAAAGCTTGAGTATGTACTGGGAAAAGAGCAAATTGTAAATATTTTTGCCCAATCATTATGCAAGAACACATTTGAGTATCTCAAGTAGAAATTAGAGGTCTTACCCCTTTCTAGTCTAAACTAAGTGCACTAGGGTGTGCAATGGTCCAGGACATTACACAGTCATACCTTTCTAGAATAGTGCTTGGAGGCATCCTCTTAGGGGGAGTGAAGTGAGTTCCTTGGGGGCAGTATTTGTCCTTTGTAATTGTTGTTAAAGGGGGAGAATTATAGAAGATTTGATGATGTTGATATCTTATGTCATTTTTTCTCTTTTTTGTTATTGATGAATGTTTCCATTAGTGACAAAGGGTGTAATTTTTGCAAATGTGATTGATGTTTTCAGTAATTGTTATCATTGATATCAACATATCTGACCTTGTTGATGGGGTTTCAATTGAGGTATTCTGGTAACCTATTGACAATTATGGTTTTAGTTGGATGTGTACCAGAAGGCATGTCAAGTTTGTCTTGCTCCCATTTATGCTTACATGCACCAAATTTTATTTCTTTGAGTCTGGACCAATCTGGTTATTGATTGATGTGTCTTGGAGCGATCGTTTGCATTGTAATGTATGTTTACCTATTCACTGCCTTCGATGGTCATGTAGGATGTGTAGCATGTTGATCTGCATAAGGAAGATTGTGTAGTCCATATTTCATTACTTACCACCATGGGAATGGTCTGGTATAACCTATTTCAAATTGTGTTAAGACGACATGAAATTTCTTTGTTGGTGTGCATCAATATTTATAAAAGATGATTTGTAAGGATGTAGAGCTAACTGGATGCGGGTGTACAAAGAGGAAACATAACTCTGTATACTCTTTCCTTTGTGCGAGTAGGTTTTACTAAAGGCAACATTCTTCTATGTTCAATGTTTCAGTAGTTGAATTATTGTTATCAATATTGTATTGGCAGTTAGCTAGTTTTTGTAGGCAGTGAGCCTACCATTAACAATGAGTCATTTCTCTTGGCTATGATACCCTTATTGTATTCAAGGGTAGTTAGCCTGACCTGTAGTGAGCCTACCGTCAGTGAGCCGTGTATGCACCCTAAAATGGTCACCTAGACTATGGGCCCTCATTCTTTAATTTATCAAATAACAGAATCAATTTATCAATTTCATGAATCAATGCATTACAATATTTTCAATTCAAATCAATTTCCTTGATCAAATCATAATTAATTCAACTATTTCAATATTTTCTAAGGTTTGATCATTTTATCCATAATCTTATTTAATTAAAAGAAAACATCCCTTTTAATTGAATAAAATAATCTTATTTAATTAAAAAAAAATCCTCTTTTAATTAAATAAATAAAATCCTCACTTAAATCTCTCTTTGTGATGAAAAAAGGAAATAAATCAAATAAAAATAAATAAAAATTCATTTTTTCTCTACACTTTGAATGCACATATTTCTAAGTGGTGGGCTTTTCCTCTTACTTGCCTTTTTAGGGATTTATCCCACATTTCTCTTGAGGATGCATTCCTCTCCACACTTTTCTTTATAAGGAGCCCTCTCCTTCTCATTTTGGGATCCAGATTTTATGTTATTGTTACGTTGCAGGTTTGGAGAGCGATTTTGGAGGAGACTTTGAGCACTTGAGCTTTAACATTGCAACTTTTCTTTTCTTGTCTTCTTCTCTCATGCATCCATGGAAATCCATTTAGATTACTCTTGCACTTGCATGTTAGATTAGATTCATATTTCATTTCATAGAATAATCTTGCATGTGTATTTCCTTTCATAGATTAGTTTTCTTTCATGCATTGTTATCATATAGAAT
>MU223494.1:391500-410855 GCA_018584345.1 Thuja plicata
TTTCGGAAGGAGTAGAGAGAAACAATAGAAGCTTCAAGCATCGTGGGGTTTGCATTTATTTGTTTTCCTTTCTCTTGCTTGTACATTTTATTGATTACGTTTCATTGTTATTCATTTTAGTGGTATTATGTACTTGATTTGTATCATTTGTGAAACCTTTGCTACTAACCCTTGCCTTTAGAAATCTTGGGAACCATAGATCACGAGAAGAGAGGCATACATTTTGGTGAACCCGGCGTGAACAAACAGCCCAAATATCTCTTGCAGATGAAAAAATGGATTGATCAACCACAGCCGTGCGGTCGTAAATTTAAAAACCTGATTTTTCTTTGACATTTGTATTATTTCACAGTTGTTGGTATTTTACCGAAATCGACTGGTTTAATACCGCAATTGATTGTAGGCTTTCGTAGCATTATTCTATCATTTTCTATCTTCTTTCTTCGGGTACTTTGCCACAATTGTCTGATCTGTGCCATAATAGTCATTATTTTGCCGTAGTTGCCTGATCCGTGCCACAATCGATAGCATTTTGCCGCAATTGACAGTGCTTTACCACAATTGCCATAAATTTACCGCACTTGTCAGAAATTTGCCGCAATCGCAAGAAATATTGCAATATCAGATCCAAATCTTCTGTCCATCTGACATTTCTAAAATGACATTTTCTGGTTTTCTGTGTAGGACGGGACAAATCACCAAGAACAGAGAATGGTAAGTCTTGGTAAGCATCATTCATTATTTCAAAGTTTCATATACTCTCAATTTTGCAAATAATCCTTTTTGGTACTAACATGTTTAAAACAAAGCAAACTAAAAGGAATTCATTTGTCAATTTGGGTTTAAAAAGAACAGTGCTTGCAAAACATATCACATCTCATACTTTGGATTTGGGCTTAAAATTGATGTGACGATTAAAACTGAACAAAGGCAAAAAATCTCTCAATTTGGTGCATTAAAATTGAACAAGCAATCAAACACCTACTTTTGGGCTTAAAATTGAACATTGGTGCTTGTATGGTGGTGTAGCTTAGTTCACACTTTAAACTTTGGAGCTTAAACGATTTACCTTGTGTCTTGAGTTTTGGGTGCACTTGCACAAACTGTTAGATTACAAACCTTTACTTTTTTAGAAAGGCCTATCCGGGGAATGCGCTTCTTCCTCAGAGGATGACCTTAAACCGGTAATCCTTCCGATCGATATATAAACAAGGTGGGAACCAAAGTTCTATCTTATCTAGCCAAGCTCGGGTGAGGAGTGTTGATAATAGTCTAGATCAGGTGAATATCCCTAAGGAGCTAGCGTGGTCAACTAGGCTCTTAAGTGAGTCATGCACGTACAAACTAATTGGAGAGACGCCACAGACCCTTACTACAACCTTGATTAATTAGAGGCCAACCTATTTTACCTTCGAACAGATACCTTATTATAGTGCAAGGGGTTGCAAAATTTCCCCCCAAGATTCCCAACATATGTGTCCCACAGTATTTGTGTAGTGAAAGAGATCTTCACTTCACGGCAATAATACCTAGAAATGAAAAAAACACGGGCACCTACGTCGTGGATCTTTGTGTCCTAGTAGCGTGACAATTATTGTATGAGCTAATGGACATTCAAGTATTGGGCCTATAACATTGTATTCTGAAGCCATTGACCTAGATTAATCTGACTGTTCATTGTTGAGACCTCGTGATAACCTTGCAACCTGAAAAAGTTGTAGAACATACACAGTTTCAGTCTTCATTCTTCAAAACACAGTGTCTATTATGCTTGTTCCTTTGATCAGTTTCTGAAAACGTAAAAAAAAATATTCAAATTGTCAAAATGAGTCAAACGTGTTAAAGTCTAGGGTTGTCAACGTCAACTGTCTTGCAAATCAGAAGCACTCTTCCTAAAATTTCAAAATTATCAAGTAGTGATACTTATCCTCTAGTCCTTTTTAGACTATTCCTCATTTACCGCAATCGAAGGAAGTTTGTCATAGTTGACTTGTTTATTGCCACAATCATCGTGTTTACTACCGCAATCGGTGATAAACTACTGCAATCAACCATTTACTTTACCGCAATCGGTGAAGTTGTACCGCAATTGACCAGAGATACTATATTCCTGTTTTGACCTAAAACCTTGAAAAAATTCTTCATTTGGTGTCCAAAACTAGTGTCTATCCCAAGAAAACATGAAGAACATTGTGTGAATCTCTAAACATTAAAGATTACCCTTTCTTTGTAAAGCATGATTATTGTCAAAAAACATTGGTAGTTCAAAAACTCAGACTCGAAATACCTTGATCTCATCATATCAAACATCATCATCTTTATCAAAGTGACTTTGTCCAAGGCAAAGGTTGGAAAATATTATCTTTTATCATCACCAATTTAAGATCAAGTTATATCAAAATCTGTCCTTAGATTTACCCTTGTCCAAAACATAACTCGAACTTCCTCAGAAAGGATCTTCTTCCTTGTTTGCTTTATATCACTTATTTTAGTTACAAAACCTGGACCGCACTATGTCTCAAACACCTCATGGAGGACCTTACACAAGGTCTAAGGCTAGAAATCAACCTGATGAGTCATATATCAACCGTTTCCCCGCTTGGAAAATAGAGCAAGAGAACAATCCCTTCATGAACACCAGTTCTGCTCTATTCATTGAACAGCCCCGTGGGGTAGCCTTTTTCCAAGATATCACAGAAGAAGAACTTGAAGATGTGGAGCAAGATGCTTACTCCATGAAATTAGTTGACGCTATTATAGAGAGGAACCCTGAATGTTACTTGGCCATGCTAATAAAGAAGGGAGTCAAACTCCCCACTGAATTCAGTGTATCAACTATATGGCCCGAAAACCCTCTCGCAGGTCAAAACACTACTCAAACTCCTAAGATGTTACCTGTTGTGTCTCCAATATTTCCACCACTAGTTTTACCCACATTGACATTTACTATATCTAATCAAACCAATGACCTGACCCAGGCCAACACATCTTCTACTCAAGGCATGACAGGCTCGCAAATAAGTGCACCCATGGTCACTAGTATGCCTCCACCTTTGTTCTCATGGCTAGGACAATCAAGCTCTCATGCTATGCCTTCCATCCCACAAAACACCAACTATTCTGAAACTATGTCGCTACTACAGTCAATTCACACTAGTCTTGAGATCAACACCTCATGCCCGCAGGGATCCATCTCTGCAGGAACGAATTACAGTCAAGACCCACCCAAGGCTACATCTTTGCCCATTCTGACACCAATCCAACCTCTGCAACAGCAACCCCAGCTTCAGTTGCCTCATTTCTAACCCCTGTTAGAAATAGGAAATGTCCTATTCTCCCAAGAACACCTACATGCACATCTGTCACAAGTAGAAGCAAGAAACAGAAGAAAAAAACCATGGTGGCCAAAAAGCCAGAGGAGACATCGTATGCAACAGAAAACAATATATTAATGATATGTTTCTAGATTACAATGTGATGTAAAAGAACTCCATAATGAAATGCAAAGAAGTGAATCCTTATAAAAGGAATCACGAAACCCTAAAAGGGAAACCCTAATGTTAGCTAAAGCAAACTAGAGTGAATAGGTGAGTTAGTAATTAGATCATAATGATTTAATTAATAACCCGATAGACTATTACTCTAACACCTCCCCTGGAGATAAGCTTAGGGAGAAGCAAAACCTAGGAAACTACTACAGAAAGTAGGAAAGATGGGTCCCGGCAATAAGGCCTGATCAGGTACCCAAGTACAAGAAATAAACTAGATGAAGGAAACTAAGCCTTCAATCTAGGGAAAGTCCCAAAGAGAGGAACAAGAATGAGCAGGAAGCATCTCCGAAGCATGAAGCTGTAAAATCTGTCAGAATAAACTGCTGGAACCCCCATTGAAGTGCATGACCAGGTAGAGAAGACAATGTCTGAAGAGCTGATCAATCAAACCAGGAAGCAATAGAACCAACAGGTGAACCCCCCCCCCATAATGCTGAATTGGGAGAGGTGACAGGAACACTGAAATGCAATGCCGGAAACATCTGCAGAAAGCAGAACCAGGAACACCAATAGTGCAACAGAAGTAAAAACACAGGATAAAGGGCGGTGTCACTGACACATAACATGGGCTAATATCGTGGAGGGTACGCTCACTTGACAAAGGTGGATGAGCCTAAAATGGCATAACATCATAACCTCCCATGACACTTTATAACAGAGTGTGAGTACAAAAACACACAAGGTGTACAAGATCCTAGATATACAAAATTAGGCACTTTATCTCAGTGCATTTATAGAAAAAAGATGCAACAGAAGAGAAGTAACAAGCTCAGAATTCAGAAAGAAGAGTGAGCTAGAAGATCAGAAGAAGAGATCCAAGGACCTGTAGAACCCAAGCAATCCGCTAGAGTGCAAAAACTGCCAAACTTGAAGGAGAGATAACTTGGTGCATAATATAGAAAAAATACCCCTGCAACTAAATAGTTCACTGAGCCAGCTTTCCGACAATATCTGGTTTGCCAAAAAAGGATTCCGGATGAGCAAGATATGGCTACTGGAAGGCAAAAGCAAACATCGGACTTCAACAACAAAAAATGCTATCAAAACAACAAAACCCAAAACCTTGACCACCATCATCAGAAAGTTCTTGGAAAGAGCTTTTCGACGGTATATGGAAGTCAGAAAAAGACCCCTGGATGCTCAAGATAGAGCGAAAAAGGTCCAGGAGGGTCAGAAAGGCCTCAAAAATGGGGTTTAAGCCCCTGGGGCTGAAAAAAATAGGCCCCTGGGCACCATATGACCACGCAAGGGGCTGGGGCAGAGCCCCCGGTCACCCAGGTGACTGCCCGCAGGGCTAACAGGGCCGGCGGGTGCCTAACCTGCCCCGGGTGGCGCGGGGGCGGTAGAACCGGGCTGAGCGGCGCAAAGGAGGCGACTCGGCGGAGCGTCGGCGGTGGTGCAGTGGTGGTTGGGTTGCGCGCGGGTGGTGTGTGGAGCGCAAGCGACGTGCACAGTTTTGATAAAAAAAATGTATTTAAAAAAAAAATTTGATTTTTGCATCGAAAACCATGCCCATACGGCCCTGGAAGGCTAAGAAATTTCTCCCAGATGCTCCGGTGTCCAAATCGGACGTGCTTTATATGGATTCTGGGGTTTTTGGGCCTTCTAGACGCAATCGTGAGGTCAGTTTTGGTCCAAAGTGCCCCAAAAAATAAAGACCCCCCAGAACCAATGAAAAATACCAGAAAAGACTAGAGAACTTCAAACCCTCGCTTGCTTCAACAAAAACAAGAACAGCCAGCTGCAGGATGGCTCTGATACCATGTTAGAAATAGGAAATGTCATATTCTCCCAACAACACCTGCATGCACATCTATCACAAGTAGAAGCAAGAAACAAAAGACAGAAGAAAAAAACTATGGCGGCCAAAAAGCCAAAGGAGACATCGTATGCAACAGAAAATAATATATTAATGATATGTTTCTAGATTACAATGTGATGTAAAAGAACTCCATAATGAAATGCAAAGAAGTGAATCTTTATAAAAGGAATCATGAAACCCTAAGGTTATCTAAAGCAAACTAGAGTGAATAGGTGAGTTAGTAATTAGATCATAATGATTTAATTAATAACCCGATAGACTATTACTCTAACAACCCCCGCAATAGCAACCCCAGCTTTAGTTGCCTCAAAACCAACCGCTGCAACAACAACCCTAGCTTCAGTTGCTTCAAGTCCAACCTCAACAATGGCAAACCCAGTTTCAACCCCAACCTCAGCAGCAGCAATACCAACCCCAGCAGTATCAACCCCAGTTTCAATCACAATAACAAATGCATCAAAACCCACCATGGGCTACTCATGTCCCTCCATTTACAAATCACTCGGTGGGGAATCAATATCAAGTCCCTAGGATGAAATCCTATGTTCCTACTCAAGGGACACAAACGCGCAGCCTCATACCCACCACAGCATAAAGGAATGTCCACACACACTAGCCTCAATATCAAACGAACATGTTAATGCAACAAATGCAAACCCTTCAAACCCAAATTACGGATATGCAAAATTAGGGGAAAACTAAATCCTATACAGCAGAGGATTTATACCCATACCCATTTGACCATTCTCTTCACATGTCTCCATTCTCAAATCACTTCTCGATACCAAAATTTGACAAATATAGGGGCAGTACCAACCCTATTGAACATATCTGAGAGTTTTTTGCTAGTTGCGTCAAAGTCACCCATGATGAGACATATCTAATGCAATTGTTCCCAAAAAGATTGGTCGGACCAGCAATGAAATGGTTCTCGCATCTACCTCATGGCATTCAGTCTTGGGGAGAATTGGCTAAAAAGTTCATAACTCGCTTCCATCATAACATCGAGCGCAAGGTCAACATTAAGGACCTTTACGACATCAAACAGAAGGATGGAGAGTCTTTTGTGAAATTCCTATAGAGATGGAGGAATACGGCAAACCGCATAACGTATGATGTGCCCGAACAAGACTTAATAGTCATGTTTGTTGACAATCTAATTCCAGACATGTCATTCACAATAGAGTTACAGTTAGCTCTGAAATTCACACAACTCATCGAAAGAAGAGTTTGTTGTGAGCAGAACTTAGTCAAATGAGGAATCCTTGCAGATCCCACACAAACAAAAATGCAACGGACAAAGCTAAGTGGTGGAACAAAAACAAAAATTTCACTAGCGATGGTGTCATTGATGTGAAGACAGTCAACTATGCACAACCCAGGGTGTCACTGCAAGGCGCACCTGTGGCCAACCAAAAACCCACAGGACCCACTCAACAAGCATACACCCAAAACCAACCTCCTCCTGTACAAGCGGCCGCTATGTCAAACAGTCAACAATAGAATCAACACAGACCATGGTTTCAATTCCAACAATGAGATTTCACACCATTGGGAGAGCCGATAGAATCAGCTTTACGCAAGTTGATACAATCAAACACTATCACTCTCCCAGAAATTAGGGACTTTGAACAAGATGAAAACAAACCGAGGTGGTATAATGATAAATATTTCTGTGAGTTTCATCAGGTGAAAGGGCACAAAATAGCTAATTATTACTGATTGAAACACGCTATCCAAGATCTAATTGACACAGGGGTCATCGATGTGATGAATACCCAAACTAAAGGCACAACTGATCACACTATTTTCAATGATACCTTTCATGATCACAAGGGAAAAGCCTTCGGGTTTGGTGGACAAGCAAAACAAGTTAACTATACGTATGCCAACAGTGATAATGTTATCAATTGCCTCAATCCTTTAGATGGCCATGTGGCTACAATCACTATCAAAGACCAAGGTAACAATTGTGCTGTAACAACGCGTCACGCCAGAGTCATCTTATAAGGATTACCATCTTCACCTATTATCTCTACCAATCCTAAAGCAAACTCAGATCCACAAACAAGCATAGTGGACCAGCTAAAGCGCACACCTGCCCAGATCTCCATGTTTGACCTATTGCACATATCCCCACAGCATAAACTGGCACTTGACCAATCCCTTCAAAATGCAGCTATCCCAAGGGACATAACACCTGAGAGCTTCCAAACGATGGTCAACCATATAGTTGCTAACAGATATGCCACATTCACAGACCGTGATGTGCCACCGTATAAACCCCTGCATAATGATCCTCTGCACTTACTTGTCCAGGTCCACAAAAGTGCTATCCGTAGGGTCCTTGTTGATGGTGGAGCTGGGCTACACATTTTTACTCTAAAGTTAATCAAGCAACTAGACTATTTAGAATCAAGCATTGATGTCACAAGGAGGATAAATATCAGAGCTTATGATGAAGAGGAAAGGTCCTCTAAAGGTATTATCATTCTGCCTATTCGTATTGGTCCTGTGGTAAATAACACTCCCTTCCAAATCTTAGACCTTGAGTTGGGATACAACATGCTACTAGGGAGACCATGGATACATGAAATGCAAGTTGTACCTTTGACATACCATCAATGCATCAAGTTCCCACACCAGGGAGAGGAGATCATCATAGAGGGTGATCCCAATCCTTTCCAATATTGTAATGTGGTTCAAATCAACACTGATAACCAGGTACCATCAAACCAAGATGCAAGCATCCCATCCTCTTTAGATTCGAATCCCAAGGATGTCACACAGGCAGCAGGAAAGATAGTCATTAACCAGGATGCAAGTATTCCCTCCTCTTTAGATTCAAGTCTTAAAGATATCACACAGAAATCAAGAAAGATATCCATCACGGACAAGATTTGTGGTGAATACAGATATGAAGAGGCTTTTACCATCGCACAAATGCCTCAAAGCCCAAGAACTCATGGCATGACACAATCTTTTATTGCAACAGAAACTCCATAGCCTGTTCTCTTCAGATGTCCACCCACAACCTTTGTCCGATGGGGAGACATAGCAGAAGAAAATCCTTTTGAACAAGACATCAATACCTGGTTATACCAAGATACCCCTAAGACAATCCAACCACCACTACCCTTGTCAAACTATGGTAATGGTTACACAATGATACAAAGATTTGGGTATGATGGTACAACCGGGCTGGGGGCAAGGCAACAAGGCATATTTGAATTGCCTCTCTCACCAACCCAGAGAAACATGAGAGGGTTGGGCTATGGACAACAAAGCATCAATCCTTTAATCCAAGACATTCAAGTTAATCATGAACAAATAGCAGAGATGCACCGAGGGCACAACACAGAGCATGTCTTAATAAGCAACATATTAGCACAGTTGTTGCCTGCCGAAGAGGGAACCACACAATCCTGAAAAAACCTACACATAGCAATCGATGATAACCAAGGAAGTGAGACATCTGATGAGCATTCTATTGAGACTAACTCCCACGAGTATGAGTGGAGATCCCTTCACGACTCTGAACCATCGATCCCATATTATTCCCCTCGGGCAGACATTATCATAAATCTAGCAGACCTATTTGACCAAATGACCATTATCAAACAACCCTGCATAAACAAACATGTCATTTATCAGACCTCAAGTGGTGCATCTACATCACAGTCCAATTTTGTAGGAACCGTATCAGCAGTCCCTTTCAATCAACCAGAGCCAAACAGTCGTGAAAGTATCTCTCTTGTACAACCTGAGCTCATAGAGTGGGATCAACAAGGACCACCTAATCTAGATGTCTTTGAGAATGATGAGGCAATAGCTTATTTCATGGGACTAAGGGAAGGCATTCCATCAGGAGACCATAAGGCAGGCTTCTCCATTAACCTCGATAGAGCAGCATATTTCAAGGAGGAAGCTCCTCTTTCTAGTCCACAAAAGAAAAAAGAACAAAAGAATGATAAAAAGCTAAAAGAAGACGTATCTTCTAGAGAAAACCTTAGTGAGGTGCTAGAAGATGGAAAGAAGGAACTCCTCCCCTTAACAGAGGAGAAATCAATATTACTAGCAGAAGAAATAGAGGAAGTCAACTTGGGGGATGACAAGAACCCAAGGAACATATACTTGGCAAAATCACTCACCCCTGGGTAGAGAGAATAGTTCATGATTTTCTTCAAGGCAAGGATGATCAATTTCTCATGGTCCTACTTGGATATGCTAGGGTTAGATCCAAAGCTAGTACTACACCATCTCCCGTTGCTACCCAATGCCAAACCTGTCAAGTAGAAGCTGAGAAAGATGCATCCCTATGTTGCATTGCTAGTCAAGGCAGAGTTGAAAAAGCTCCTGGATGCTAAGTTCATCAGACCTATACCATATGCGGACTGGATATCTAATTTGGTACCAGTTACAAAGCACAGTGGTCAGATACGGATTTGCATAGACTTCAGGGATCTCAACATAGCTTGTCCCAAGTATGACTTTCCTTTACCAAACATTGATATGATAGTAGATCTAACTGCAGGACATCAAAGGCTGTCACTCATGGATGGCTTTTCAGGTTACAATCAAATAAGGATCGCACCAGAGGACCAACACAAAACAACTCTCACATGTCCTTGGGGAACATATTGTTGGAATGTCATGTCATTTGGTTTAAAGAATGTCGGAGCAACATATCAAAGGGCTATGACAACTATATTTCATGATCTCATCCACAAGACAATGGAAAACTACGTGGACGACATACTAGCCAAGTCAATACTTTGAAAGGATCATCTACAAGTTTTGGGACCCATCTTTGACAGAATGCAAAAATTCAAAGTCCGTCTAAACCCAAAGAAGTGTGCATTCGGTGTCACAGTGGAAAAATTATTGGGGTTCATAGTATCACATAGAGGAATTGAAGTGGACCCAGCAAAGGTCAAAGCAATATTGGACATGCCTCCACCATCAAACCTGAGACAACTAAGAGGGTTACAAGGAAGGCTCTAATCGATTAGACACTTCATAGCTCAACTAGCAGACAAGTGCCACCCTTTCAAACATCTATTGCATAAAGACATCAAATTCATATGGACAGAGCAATGCGAACAGGCATTTCATATATTCAAAGACTACCTTCTCAAGTTTCCTATATTAGTAACACCAGTACAAGGTAGACCACTGCTTCTATATATCTCAGCGACTGAGTCAGCGTTAGGTGTACTCTTGGCACAACATGATGACACAGGGAAAGAGAGGGCCATCTACTATCTAAGTAGGACATTGGTTGGATATGAGCTAAATTATACACCAATTGAAAATTCATGCCTTGCAGTTGTTTTCACTTCCCAGAAGCTGAGACATTATATGTTGAGTCACCAAACAAAATTGATCGCACATATTGATCCTCTAAAGTACCTCCTAAGCAAAGCAACGCTCACTAGACGACTGGCAAAGTGGGTAATGATCTTAAGTGAGTTCGACATTGAATATGTAGACAGAAAGGCCATCAAAGGACAAGTGATCGCAGATCAACTAGCAGAGGCACCCATTCAGGACCATTAGCCTATTATTTCTGACTTTCCTGACAAATCTATGATGACACTACAACCAGCGATCAAGGTATGGCAACTATATTTTGATGGATCATGCACGAACCATGGTGTGGGGGTAGGGATAGTGCTTATCACTCCAGATCATGATACAATTCCAAAGTCTTTCAAACTCAACTTCCAATGCACCAACAACATAGCAGAATATGAAACATTGGTCATCGGTCTAAAGATAGCAATTCAATGGAGAATCAAGAACCTTAAAGTCTTTGGCGATTCGCAGTTGGTCATCAGTCAAGTCAACAATGATTATATGACCAAAGATGAGAAGCCCATACCATACAAAGCACAGATGGAACAACTGCGCACCAAGTTCCATTACATCTTCTTCAAGCAAGTCCCAAGAGCATAGAACAAAGCTGCAGATGCGATCGCTACCATAGCATCATTGATTGATATGCCAGGTAACGAAACAAAATTCTAGTTTCTAGTGGAGCAACTCTTGGTGCCCTCACATCAGGAAACTATCATGGAATCAACATGTGTCCTTGTTGTTCCTGAATCCCCATGGTACCAAGATGTCTATAACTATCTCCAAAACAATGTCTTACCTCCCAACTTGTCTAGGAACTAGAGAAAGTCCCTCATCCGCCAAGCCTCTAGGTATACCATCCTCTCAACTACTTTATACAGACGAAGTCTAGATGGAATGCTTCTATGATGTCTCACTTCCATGGAATCTCAGAAAGCTTTGTATGAGGTACATGAAGGAATTTGTGGAACCCACGAAGGTGGCAACAACTTAGCTAAGAAGATCATCTGAATGGGATACTATTGGCCCACAATAGAGATAGATGCACACAAACATGTTCAAAGGTGTAGACAGTGTCAGATTCATGGAGACCTCATCCATGCACCAGCCCAGGAACTAAATCCTATCACATCACCATTACCATTTTCAATGTGGGGATTTGACCTAGTGGGAAAAATTATACCTTCTCCGGCAAATGGACACAAATACATTATAGCAGCAACAGAATACTTCACCAAGTGGGTGAAAGCAATTCCCCTCACATACATCACTGGAAAGCAAATAGCAATGTTCATACTTAACCACATTATCTGTCGATATGGGATCCCTCAAACAATCCTGATAGATCATGGTACACCTTTCTAGAACAAGGATGTTAAATAGTTATGCGAATAGTTCCATATCAAACAAGGGTTCTCTTCCTTTTACTATCCTCAAGGGAATAGCCAAGCCAAAGCCACAAACAAAACAGTCTTGAAAATCTTGAAGAAAATAGTAAATGAATCAGGGCGAGATTGGCATTTACAGCTTAGTCCCGCATTATGGGCATACAAAACTAGTGTGAGAACACCTACAGGAGCCACTCCTTTCTCCCTAATCTATGGATCAGAGGCAGTATTACCCCTCGAAGTGGAAATCCCATCCCTAAGGATATCATTGAAGAACTTGTTTTCAAATGAAGACTATAGAGTAGCAAGGCTCAGTGAACTGGAATTACTATATGAGAGAAGGCAGCATGCCTTCGACCACTTACAAGGCTATCAAAATTTCCTTAGAACTATCACAAGAAGGTGAAGCCACAAACATTTGAGCTAGGAGACCTTGCCCTCATGGAAAATCATAAGAATCAAGCAAAGCGAGTCAAACCCAGAAAGTTTGAGCCTAACTGGCTAGGACCATTTGTTATTATCAGCTCTACTCAGAGTGGGGCATTCATACTAGCAACACCCGAAGGAGATCAGCTCCTTGGCTACATCAACAGCATACACCTAAAGAGGTTCTACCCTTAAGGTATCTATGGTTAAGGCACCTATCTACATATTTATAAAATACCAAAAAAAAATCAAAAATTACAAAATGTTACCTTGGTGAAAACCTGCTAATCAGGCGCGTTGGCAACAACAACAAAAAAATCAAAAAATACAAAATGTTACCCTGGTGAAAACCTGGCAATCAGGCGCTATTGAGTAGGTACCTCGGTGAAAACTTGGCAAACAGGCACCAAGTGTTCGAATCCAACTTCACCATCGATGAGCTCCAAAAGCTAGCGCAAATTTCAAATGCATGACTGACTACTAAAGCTATATCCAACAACATAATCCCCTCTGAACACCAAGCACTTACCCATGGTTAACACTGGTCCACCAAACTAGGGGGCAATTCAAAATGTCCTAAAAAAATCTCTAAAAATCTGAAAACCCATCAAAAAAATCCTAAAAATATCAAAATGTCCTGAGAAAATCAATCTTCATCAAAAACATTCAAAAAATTGCAAAATCCCAAGCAATAAAACCAACTCGGTTATCAAGAGAGCAAGGGGAAATCACACCCAGTCAATCAAATGTCACAATCATGAGCTTTGTGAATCAGCATTGGGCTCATCTGACACAGCTTTATCAATCTATCAATTCAATCAACAAGCAACTGGCGACCAAGCCAAACTATCAATTATCACAATCATGAGCTTTGCGAACCAGCATTAGGCCCATCTGACACAGCTTGATCAGCTGCCAACATGATCAAAGCAATCAAATCAATCAATACTGTCACAATCATGATCTTTGTGAACAAGCATCGGGCCCATCTGACACAGCTTGATCAGCTGCCAACACGATCAAAGCAATCAAAGAAATCAAGCCTATCCAAAGAGTCGAGCCAATCAAGAGAATCCAACTGAAAAGAGGAACCTTCCAAAAATGTTGACTAGGTCAGTCAAGTCAGTCAGATGTCAGTCTATATTTCACGGTTATGTTCTTACACTACTCCAGGATCCACCATGTGAGGAGAGTAGCTATGATATATTATGACTTATTTTCTTTGATTGTTCTCTGTTGAATATTCACTTTGATTTTAGGGCCATGATGATTTAGGATAAATGCGATAGGCACTGTCACTTATCTGGCAGCCGCATAGTTCCACGATCTGAGCTTAACCCTGGGAAAAAATTGGACATTCCTTCTCCTTTATTTTTGCTTATTTGCTTTATAGAATCAAGAGCTCACAACATTATTTAGATGGACTCTGAGTTGCTTTGGAGTTCTATCTTGGTTTATATGGTCTTTCCCTTTGTGTTGCAAACAAGAGCTCACGATGCTATCCAGATGGACTCTAGGGGCGTAGGAGTTCTATCTTGTTTGTTTGGCTTTCCCTTTCAGAAATCAAGAGCTCACAGTGTTATCTAGATGGACTCTGGGTGCATAGGAGTTCTATCTTGGTTTCTTTGTTTTAGATGAATTCAGAGGACAAGCGGTGTCCAGATGGTCAATATCTGGGTGCTTTTGGCTCTCTTTCTTTTCAAACATGGAACATAGTTGAACCCAGAAGGTCAATATTTGGGTGCACTAGGTTCTATTTCTATTCAATCTCTCTACTCCTTCCGCTATCAAGAGGTTGTGGGGGTATCCAGGTGGTATGTGATCTGGCTCATTCGACACTCTTCGAAATTTTAGAAAATACAAAAAAAGATGCAATGATGACAAATATTAGAAACAGGGGTAGCGACTTGGGACACTCATCTTTTATATCAAATCATATCTATCAAAAGAGAAAAAATTTCCTTTCTATCATTCCTTATCTATCAATCAATCCCAGAGATCACATTCCAAACCAACTTCTTTCTAACTAACACATGCATTACTCAAAAATTTTGTGCATGGTAGATTACATTCATTTATTGCATAAGAAAAATTGAAAACATGTGCATAGTAGATCATATAATCAATGCATCCATCATCAATAACATCATAACTAACATAGGAATGCATTCATCATCATCTTATAGTGATTCACTTTTTCAACAAATTAATTCTCATCTGACGCATTTTCTATGCTTAATTTGTTGAGGGGGCATATAGTCCACTTGCTATCACTGGGGCAAGCTGGGGCAGGATCAAATCTGAAAATTCTTTGACACACTGTGACAAGTCACATCGCATCAAAGAGGGGCAAATGTAGACACTCGAAAATGGACAGGCTTGCGACTTTACATTAAAAAAACTAATTTTCATCTATTAATGAATGTTTTTTTAATCATTAATTAATCATCTATTTTATTCTAAATTCATTCCCCAAATCATCTAATCAAATTCCCAAAATTAATTAAATAATTAATTTTAATTAATTAATTAGCTTTAATTGATTAATTACCATTAATTAATTAATTATCTTTAATTGATTAATTACCATTAATTAATTAATTAAACTCAATTTCCTAGAGTTTAAATTCAAATATTTAAACTTACTAATTAAATTCTTCCAATTAAATTTGTTTCAATTAAATTAATTTAATTTCATCAAATAAAACAAATCTTAATAAAAAAGAATTCAATTATCTCACATGTTGAAAACAATAATTAAATAATTGAATTAAAATATTCATTTATCTTCAAAGAGATAACTCCAATCAGATCACATGGGTTACTCCACCCATCTCTCTAATCCACATGGGTAACTTCACCCACCTCTTCAGTTCAAAAAGGTAACTCATAATTAGCTCTTCAATCAACCAAACTCTATCTCCTCTTTACCAAATGAAGAGGTGGAGTTTACTGATGGCTTCTCCGGTTGCTTTTAATCTCAACCATTCATCTCCCTATCTCTGGGATTGATCTCAACCGTTCATTTCATCACTAATTCCAATATAATAAACCCTTCATAACCATTTGAAGGATCCAGGATTTCAAGCTCTCGTGCGCCATTACTATGTCAGTTTGGTTCTAGCATTCAAGCCATCTTGCGATCACACACCCGTTTCAACTAGCAAATTCTTGACACTTCTCAAGTCATAGACGCTGCCCCGCCAATATTGAGGATCAAGAACAGCATTTCGGAGGAAGTAGAGAGAAACAATAGAAGCTTCAAGCATCATGGGGTTTGCATTTATTTGTTTTCCTTTCTCTTGCTTGTACATTTTATTGATTACGTTTCATTGTTATTCATTTTAGTGGTATTGTGTACTTGATTTGTAACATTTGTAAAACCTTTGCTACTAACCCTTGCCTTTGGAAAGCTTGGGAATCCACGGATCACGAGAAGAGAGGCGTACACCTAGGTTGTGGTGTGACTATTTATTTTACAACAAACCGATCTGCTTGATGTCTCTTGCGTGAGTGAAACATCAAAACATACACTGAACAACAAAGCAAATGTCAAAATGATCAATAACTCAAAATCTGCACTCTTAAGTGTTAAATTGTCAACTTGCTCGATTTTCTATCCTCTCATTTCCAATCTTCCTCGGTCGATCCGGGTCAGATTAGGTCACTTACCCTGCTGTTAGAAGCATGTTTGCACTTTGGATTCTGTATTTTTGACCTCTTGAACTAGTAATCCTTGATTTCACGAGTGACCTTGCTTAGAGTTGGTGAGCTAGAAACCGTCCTTGTTGAGAAGATAAACCTTTGGATCCTTTGATAACATGCTTAGAGAGTTTTAGTAATCTCTTGTCCATTCACTTCCATACAAATTCAAATTCAATCAATATAACTTGGGTAAATCATCCTCCTGATCCATATGTGTTAGGGTATTCACCTGTTTAGTGGGCACCTCTATGGAAGTGTTGGTTTATGCCTCTTACAAAATTATATCTTATCACCTCTCTTTTAGGACAAGTGAGTGCTTTTACTATTCTGGTTTGGTACCAACATTTCTTAGGGTCATCCTATCACCTAGTACCTTTTCTTTCATGCCATTTACAACAAGATATCAAGTAGATCAAGGAAAGTGACCTCAAGTAATTTTTAACCAATTACCCCTAGTTCAAACTCACCAAAAATGTAAGGGAAAAGAACCCGTATTTGATCAATCACCCAGGAACAACTCAGAAGTTTGGTTTGATTCCAAGAATAACCTTAGTGAGTTGAGTACACCCTTAGCATCTTCTCGCTCGGATATGGATATGAGTTACACAATGACTTGATGAGAGAGGGGAGAAATGGATAAATTCCTTGATGACATATATGAAAGCCATAGAGATACCATTTCATTTGGTAGTTCCTCTCATGAAAGTCGACCAGTCTCACCCCTTATCTAAACTAGATATCTGGATGCACACCAAAGGGTTGAAAGAGATAAGAGGCAAGCCTAAAAAGAAGAACAATCACAACATGAAAACCAAGATGATGAACCTTATGACACTCGTGTGAATGCAACATACACCAATGACTTGTTTAGACATTCAAGACCAAGTTCACCGTTCAAAACATCTTCAAGATACATGAGTGAAAGACTTAAGAAAATTGAGCATGAAAAGAAAGCCTTCCTAGATGAACAAGTTGAAAAGGAAGAGCAATTTAGACTCGTATATTTGGAGAGACAAACCTTGTTGGAGATAGAAAGGAAAGCCTTCCAGGAAGAGCAAGATAGACTCTTGGCTCAACAACTTAATGATCAATTTAACAACATGCGTGTTGGTGGTAGAAATAACTCTCCTCCATCCACCCCTCCTAAGACTCCACAAAGTGGAAGATGTTCAAGAACACCTTCATGATCTCATAGCCCTAGAGGAAGAAGGGCTTCAAGACATGATCATTATAGGAGATGAACACCTCTTAAGAGCTCAAGACAACCTTCACAACATGCTCACCATGGTTCACAATATGGGGGTAGTAGCTCAAGTTTTGATCTCAACTCCCAAGACTTCATAAAGATACAAAAAGAACCACTCTTCCAGTAGTATGTGGAGAGATACTAGCGCAAGGGAGGAAGGAGACGAGACCTAGGGCACACCCAAAAACATCCAGCTTGCGGAAACAATGTGGAATGAACACAACAACATAGTGAGAGAGAGAAATACAGAGATATTTTATCATTAATTGATCAAACTCAATACATGCCAGGTTGTAAGGCCTTCTTGGTTATGGCCATATACATCACAATGTATTACAATTTATCTTCTTACAACAAAGATCTCAGATCTTCAATATCTTAACATTTCATCTTCTTTCTCTAAGACTTGCCCCTAAACTAAGAACATACAAAAGAATATATACAAGAGTCCAACAGGGAATTCGAAGCTCAAATACAAAGGTGAGACCCAGATTTAGGTCCACACAGATCCCAATGAGAGACCCCACATTAATTCAGCCACAAAAAATAAATGAAGAAGTTTGCCAGTAGCTCCAACTCCCAAATAAACCAACTCGGCAAAGCATGACCGAGCAACAGAGCACTCGGCCAAAGAAGGGCCGAGCAACAAAAGTAAACCAGCATGACCGAGCAACTCAGCAAGCATGCCAAGCAACAGAAGACGAGAGATAGAGAACAAACTGGAAATGAAAGTAGACATATTTTTGGTTGAGTAGGATTGCTAAGGACCCAAGATGCTCCTGCATCAGACACCTGGGGTTGAAAAGAAATGATTTCCCGAATCATGTATCAGGTCCAACCTGAAATTAATCCAACTTAGATTGAGAAATCCAAGATGAGTCCTCAATCAGTCTATTTTCCACTTTACCAGATATTCCATGTATTCCTTTCCTCTTGTACTTCTGTCAACTCTCTATTTCAAGATCTTCTCAACTTCCTCTATCTGCTTCTTAGGATAATCACTTGGTATTGTCACTTCTTCATTAGGTTCGTGATATTCATATAAGTCTAAAATATTGAATATGGGTGATATATCCATGTCATCAGGTAATTCAACTTTGTAAGCATTTCTACTGTCAAATCTTCTCAGTATTTTACAAGGACCAAATTTCTTCATCTTCAGTTTCCCATATGTTCCAATAGTAAATCTTCCTTTCTTCAAATGAACCATCACAACATCACCAACTTCAAATGTCTTATGTCTTCTTGATCTGTCTACATCATCTTTGTATTTCTGATTACTTTTCTCCAGCTTTTGCTTCACGTCCTCATGCAATGTCTTCATAAATTCAACTTCAGCACTTATTTTCTCTTCACCAACAACGTCTCTCAAATCTGATATTGTAGACACCTGAAAATGGACAGGCTTGTGACTTTACATTAAAAACACTAATTTTCATCTATTAATTAATGGTTTTTTAATCATTAATTAATCATCTATTTTCCTCTAAATTCATTCCCCAAATCATCTAATCAAATTCCTAAAATTAATTAAATAATTAATTTTATTTAATTAATTAACCTTAATTGATTAATTACCATTAATTAATTAATTAAATTCAATTTTCTATAGTTTAAATTCAAATATTTAAACTTACTAATTAAATTAATTTCAATTAAATTAATTTAATTTCATTCAATAAAGCAATTCTAAATCAATAAGAATTCAATTATCTCACATGTTAAAAACTTTAATTAAATATTCATTTATCTTCAAAGAGATAACTCCAATTAGATCACATGGGTTACTCCACCCATCTCTCCAGTCCACATGGGTAACTTCACCCACCTCTCCAGTCCACATGGGTAACTTCACCCAC
>MU223494.1:424591-447617 GCA_018584345.1 Thuja plicata
TTAATCATCTATTTTCCTCTAAATTCATTCCCCAAATCATCTAATCAAATTCTCAAAATTAATTAAATAATTAATTTTATTTAATTAATTAACCTTAATTGATTAATTACCATTAATTAATTAATTATAGTCAATTTCCTATAGTTTAAATTCAAATATTTAAACTTACTATTTAAATTCTTCCAATTAAATTAATTTAATTTCATTCAATAAAGCAATTCTAAATAAAAAAGAATTCAATTATCTCACATGTTGAAAACTTTAATTAAATAAATGAATTAAATATTCATTTATCTTCAAAGAGATAACTCCAATCAGATCACATGGGTTACTCCACCCATCTCTCCAGTCCACATGGGTAACTTTACCCACCTCTACAGTCCACATGGGTAACTTCACCCATCTCTTCAGTTCAAAAAGGTAACTCACAATTAGCTCTTCAGTCAACCAAACTCTGTCTCCTCTTTACAAATTGAAGAGGTGGAGTTTACTGATGGCTTCTCTAGTTCCCTTTGATCTCAACTGTTCATCTCCCCATCTCTGGGATTGATCTCAACTATTCATTTCATCCCCAATTCCTATATAATAAACCCTTCATAACCATTTGAAGGATCCAGGATTTTGAGCTCTCGTGCGCCATTACTATGTCAGTTTGGTTCTAGCATTCAAGCCATCTTGTGATCACACACTTGTTTCAATTAGCAAATTCTCGACACTTCTCAAGTCATAGACGCTGCCCACCCCAATACTAAGCATCAAGAACAATGTTTCAGAAGGAGTAGAGAGAAACAATAGAATCTTCAAGCGCTTCAGGGTTTGCATTTATTTGTTTTCCTTTCTTGTGCTTGTACATTTTATTGATTATGTTTCAAGTTATTCATTTTAGTAGTTATTGTGTACTTGATTTATATCATTTGTAAAAGCTTTTCTACTAACCCTTGCCTTTGGAAAGCTTGGGAACCATGAATCACGAAGAAGAGGCGTACATATATACTTCTAGGTTGTGTGCCATGAATAATCTCAAAAGGTGTCTATCCAGTAGTTCTGTTTACTGAACTGTTGTATGCAAACTCTGATTGTGCCAACATCAAATACCAATTGCTTGGTGTGTCTCCAACTAAACATCTCAAGAAGTTACCTAAACTTTTGTTTACAACCTTTGTTTGTCCATCACTCTGTGGATGAAATGTAGAACTAAATTTCAACTCAGTATTCAGCTTCTTCCAAAGTGTTCTCCAAAAATAGCTTACAAACTTACTGTCTCTGTCAGAGATGACACTCCTTGGTAATCCATACAATCTGACAATCTCTTTAAAGAAAAGATCTGCTATATGCACTACATCTGATGTTTTCTTACATGGTATGAAATGTGTCATTTTAGAAAATCTATCCACAACAACAAATATAGAATCATTACCTCTTGTTGTCCTAGGTAAGCCAAGAACAAAACCCATGCTGATATCACTCCAAGGTTTCTCACGAACAATAATAGGTGTATACAAACCAGTGTTTTGACTTACTCCCTTCGTAACTTGACAGACTCCACAACTTCTTACAAATTTCTGAACATCTTTATACAACTGAGGCCAAAAGTACCTCTCCTTCAGCAAACTCAATGTTTTATCAATGCCCAAGTGTCTAGCCAATCCACTACTATGTTTCTCCTTTATCAGATTAGTTCTCATTGATCCTCTCGGTATACATAACTGAATACCTTTAAACAACATATCTTCCTGAATGAAATAGTCTTCATACTTACTTGATTGATTTTTATTAGGTGCTCTGCACACTCTCCACTGCTCTGAAAAATCAGGATCATTTTCATAAAAATTCTTCATGTCATCAAAGCCAACAACTTCAACTCTCATTTTAGTCAACAAAGATCTTCTTCTACTCAATGCATCAGCAACTCTGTTAGAAACTCCACTCTTATGCTTAATCACAAATTTAAAGCTCTGCAAATATTCAACCCATTTCATATGTCTCTAATTCAAATTATTCTGACTACCCAAATATTGTAAAGCCTTATGATCAGTATACAACACAAAATCATTTGGCATCAAGTAATGTCTCCATTTCTTCATAGCTTGTACAATAGCATAGAGTTCCTGATCATAGACAAAATATTTTCTCTTTGCACCATTCAACTTTTCACTAAAGAAAGCAACAAGTTTACCTTCTTGAGTCAACATAGCTCCAATTGCACTTCCACTTGCATCACATTCAACTTGAAATACTTTATTGAAATTAGGTAATGCCAACACAGGTAATTCAACAACTTTCAACTTTAAAGCTTCAAAACTCTTATTAGCTTGATGTGTCCATTTTAATTCTCTTTTGTCTCCTCTCATTGTTTCAGTCATAGCATTATAAATAGAACTAAAACTTCTGATAAACTTCCTGTAAAAACTTACCAATCCATGAAATGATCTAACCTCAGTGACATTTTCAGGTATAGGCCAACTCAATATAACTTCAACTTTCTATGGATCCATCTTCAAACCATCAGTTGAAATCACAAATCCCAAATACACAAGCTCTTCTTTCACGAAGGAACATTTCTTCAAATTTATCAACAACTTTTCTTCTTTTAATCTCTACAACACTTGTTGTATATGCATTAGATGTTCTTCTCTGGTCTTACTGAATATCAGAATGTCATCCAAATATACAATCACACACTTATTCAAGAATTTCTTCAAAACTTCATTCATCAGCCTCATAAATGTAGTGGGTGCATTAGTTAAACCAAAAGGCACAACCAACCACTCATACAAACCTTCCTTTGTCTTGAAAGCAGTCTTCCATTCATCACCTTCTCTAATTCTGATCTGATGATATCCACTTTTCAAATCAATCTTGGTAAAATACTTTTCTCCACTCAAACAATCTATTATGTCATCCATTCTTGGTATAGGAAGCCTATACTTCACTGTGATCTTGTTTATTGCTCTGGAATCAGTGCACATTCTCCATTCTCCATTCTTCTTAGGTGCCAACATAGTTGGTACTACACATGGACTCAAACTTTCTCGGATTAAACCTTTGTTCACCAATTCATGAACTTGTCGGTTAAGCTCTTCGTCAGTCGGTGTTAACCTATGTGGTGCTTTGTTTGGTAAACTAGATCCAGGAATCAAATCCATACAATGACTGATATCTCTCATTGGTGGAAAACCATCAGGTACATTATCTAAAATTATCTCCTTGTACTCTGTGAGAAACTTTCCAACTTATGCAGGAATGTCGTCTTCTGTATTCTTACATGGTTTGTTAGGAATCAAGGCATAAAAAATATCATTTCTTTTCAAATCCTTAACAAACTATCTACCTTCCATCAGACAAACTTTCACAGATGTACATAACTCATCAGGAGATTCTTCAACCAAGGGTAACAAAATTTGCTTCTTCCCATCAACCCAAATAGAATATCTATTCAACCTTCCATCATGTATAGCATGTCTATCATATTGCCAAGGTCTACCCAAAAAAATATGACAACAACCCATAGGCATGATATCACACAACACCTTATCACAGTATTTTCCAATTTTTAGATTCACAAAACATTGTTTACTCGCCATTAATGTATGCTCATCCTTGATCCATGAGATCTTGTAGGGTTTTGGATGTTTCATCCTCTCCAACTGCAAATTTGCAACCATTTCCTCAAATGCCTGATTCTCTAAAATTCCACTGTCAACAATGACCTTCCAAACCTTGTTTGCAACTCTACATCTGGTCTTGAATAAACTTTTCTGGATCGGATCTTGCTTATCTTTCTCACTCCATAGTATCCTTCGGATCATGAGGTTACTTACAGGTTCATTGGATGGTTCTTCTTGGATTAATGGATTTCTACTACTGCTACCACCTTTCTTGCTTGCATGTGTACACTCAAAGGATTTATGTCCTTCTTCACCACAATTTTAGCAATTTACTTGGAACCCTCTTCTGCTATATCCACCTCTGAAATAATTGCCTCTTCCTCAGTATGAATTTCCACCTTTCCATTCAGTCTTTCCTTTGTCTTGAGATGTGTCTGAAAATGACTTGTCTGGTTCTGATCTACTATTCTCACCATGAGATCTACCTCTTCCTCTAGGGAATCTACCACCTCAGCCTCTGTGTCTTTGTTCATATCTTCTGTTTAACTTTTCTTCATCTTTTAGGGCAAATTGATATGCCTCTTCAATACCTTGCATTTTGACCAAACTGATTTCATCTTGTATGGAACTTCTCAAGACATTCAGGTATCTTGCAACTCTTTCCACTTCATCTTCAACATGTCCCAATTTGATGTCTAATCTGTAGTATTCCTCAATATAGTCTTTGACTGATTTTTCCTTCTTCTTTAAACTTTGCATTCGCTAGATTAGGTTAATCTGATAATCACAAGGTAGAAATTTGCCTTTCAATTTGTTAACCATCTTATCCCATACCTTGATTTTGTCTTTACCTTTCTTCTTTCTATCCAATTGCATATGTTCCCACCATAAGGATGCATGACCTTTCAATTTTGTGCTTGCAATCTTCACCTTCTTATCTTCTTCAACATTCTCATATTCAAAATACTTTTCCATTTCATTTATCCAGTCAATCAATTCATCAAAATCCAATTTCGCACTGTACTCAGGAGGATTGAACTATGGTGTGGATTTCAAATTTGTCAAGGCTCTCAGGAATCTCTCTTCTTCCTGGTCCATCATAGGTGCAGGTGCAACTTCACCTTGAACCTCTTCAAATTCATCATCACCAACATCTTCAAGATGTCTTCCTCTACACTGGGCTGTTTCAACAGCTTCCAATCTTGTAGCCATCTGTCTAAGCATATCAACTAGACCTTGATCAACATTTCCTCTCCCATGAACCATCTTGAAACTCTCTGCAATTGTAGGTCAGATCACAACCTGCCACCCTACAAAAAATATCTTTTAGAGTTTACAAGAAGGAACCACGGATCTCAACTTGCTCTGATACCACCTGGAGCAATGGAGGAAGGAGACGGGGCCTGGGGCACACCCAAAACCATCCAGCTTGCGGAAACAATGCGGAATGAACACAACAACATAGTGAGAGAGAGAAACACAAAGATATTTTATCATTAATTGATCAAACTCAATACATGCCAGGCTGTAAGGCCTTCCTAGTTACGGCCATATACATCACAATGTATTACAATTTATCTTCTTACAGCAGAGATATCAGATCTTCAATATCTTAACATTTTGTCTTCTTTCTCTAAGACTTGCCCCTAAACTAAGAACATACAAAATAATATATAAATGAGTCCAATAGGGAAGTCGGTGCTCAAATACAAAGGTGAGACCCAGATTTAGGTCCACACAGATCCCAATGAGAGACCCCATATTAATTCAGCCACAAAAAATAAATGAAGAAGTCGGCCAACAGCTCCAACTCCCAAATAAACCAACTCGGCAAGGCATGACCGAGCAACAGAGCACTCAGCCAAAGAAGGGTCGAGCAACAGAAGTAAACCAGCATGACCGAGCAACTCGGCAAGCATGACCGAGCAACTCGGCAAGCATGCCGAGAAACAAAAGACGAGAGATAGAGAACAATCTGGAAATGAAAGTAGACATATTTTTGGTTGAGTAGGATTGCTAAGGACCCAAGATGCTCCTGCATTAGATACTTAGAGAAAAACAAAGACAAGTTCCTAGAGAGTTTAATCAACAAGGGCGCTAGAGTCCCCTACAACTTTGATGTAGACAAGAAGATTAAGAAACAAGGTCCATCTCAAGAAGAATAGATCAAACAAATTAAGAGTATGATGGAAAAGATGTTGGCACCCAAGAGTTCATTCTCACTTGATTCAATTTGTCTTAATCCTTTTGACAAAAGTGTTAGCATGAAAGACTTCCCTAGAAAGGTTGAGATCCCTCAATATGACAACTATGATGGGAATGGAGATCCACATGATCACATGCATCAATTCTATACCACAAGTTTTGAGTTCCATCAAGATGACTCGTACCTCATGAGATTGTTCCCAAGGAGTCTTAAGGGTCAAGCAATGGAATGGTTCACCAACATGACTCCCCCCGTTAAGAATTTCAAAGAGCTCATCCATAGATTTGTCCAAAACTTTGCATACAACCTTTCAAGATCTATCACCATGTTGGACTTATGCAACTTAAAGCAAAATTAAGGGGAATCCTTTATTAATTTTTTGCAAAGGTGGAGACGACAATGCTCTCGCTACTCTAGGACCTTCCCTAAAAATGAGAAGATCGACATCCTTGTTAGCAACTCGGTTCCCGAGATGCAGTATGAAGTTAGGAAGATGGTTTTTGGTTCCTTTGACACCATGGTTGAAACCACATGTAGGATCGAGGATATTTTGAAAGAACAAAGAATTTTGACCAAACATGGAAACAACAACAACAACAACAAAAACAACAATGGTCAAAATAACAACAACCCTAACAAGGATAAAGGAAATAACTCACATTGGAATAGGAACAAACAAGTGGTCAATGATGTAGTTGTGGACTCCTCCCAACCCAAAGATCAAGTTGTTCTCCACTTGTCTAGTGCTATTTAAGCCATGAAACTCAATACATCTAATCAACAAGCGAACAAGCCAAGATACCAAGATAGGCCTAAGAAAGAGAGACGTCAGTTTTCAAAACTTGGTGATTCATATGAGGGTGTCTTGAAAACACTCATTTCCAACAACCTTTCACATCCTCAAGATCCCGCAAAGCATTATATACCTGATGTTAAGCCACATTGGTGGGATGAGAAAGCCTTTTGCAAGTTTCACAATGGCATTGGACATGATATTGAAAATTGTTGGAAACTCAAACATATCATCCAAGATCTCATTGAGAATGGAAAATTTAAGGTAGATGGATGAACACCAACGTAGATCATATGGCATTTAAAGAACCTTTGCCCAAGTATGAGAAGGGGGAAACCTCTAAAACTAAGAATGGAAAGGCTGAGATCAATTACACTTACACAGATGCAGAGAATGTTGTTAACATGCTTGGAGTTGTAGAAGAGAATAACAACATGACGAGGGATAAAGATCCCTATGGTTATGATCTAGACATGGACTCTCCTCCTATCTTTGATGAAGAACCCATTGTGGTGCTAAGGGGTCCTAACTCTAGAGTGTCATCTCAAACTCTCAATGTTGTCTCATGAAGTCAAGGTCCCCTTGTCATTAGAGGACCCAGTTCAAGTCAACCAAGTAAACCAAAGCAAGTGACATCCAAGAATGTCACCTCAAAACCAGCAGTCAATCCTAAGTCAAGCTATAATCTTGTTGATCAATTGCAAAGAACCCCAGCTAAGATTTTGATCTTTGAGCTCTTAGAGTTGTCCCTGAGACACAAGCAAGTCCTTGAGGATGATTTGCGTGTAGCGAACGTCCCCAATAACTTAGACGTTGATCAATTCCAAAACATGGTTAACCATATTGCTTGCCCTCATTACCTTAACTTTTCAGAGGATAATAATAAAGCTTTGAGCCACCCACACAATCTCTCTCTTCATATTGAGGTCATGATCCACAAAACCTGTGTTAGGCGCGTGTTGATAGATGGGGGTGCTGGGCTTAATATTTGTTCCTTTAGTCTTTTGAAAAAGTTGGGTTATTATGAACAAGTCATAGATACCAGGAAAAAATCACCATCAAATCCTATGATGAGGTGGAAAGAACTTCCAAGGGGTTGGTCATCCTTCATGTTAGGATTGGACCTATTGAAAAAGATATTTTATTCCAAATAGTTGACGCTGGCCCCCTTGCATACAATATCTTACTCGACAGACCGTGGATTCATGATATGCAAGCATAGTCGTATACTTATCATTAGTGTGTTAATTTCCCTTCTAATGGAACAAATATTTATATACCCGGGGATAACACTTCATCTATTAACTCATGTTCAGTGGGTGCTCATGTTCCCCTCAATAGAGAAGCAGAAGACTTTGATGCAACCTTAGCTGAATGTAAAGACAAGTTCAAGTCAATAGACCTTGGCATGGGGGGGTATAAACTCAACTCCCTCACAACACTATCAGTTTCAGCTAGGTCTTATGGAAATCCTTCACAAGAAATGAGACGTTCCTCTTCAACTATGAATTTATTTAGCACATTTGTAGAGTCCTCAATGCCTATTCAAGATGAGAAAGAAGAGACGGTTGTTAGAGATTGGCTTTATAGAGAAGAGAAATACATACACAATGATAACTTCTCTCCCTCTCCTAAGGCTTGTGAAAGAGGGTATACTTTTGTCAAATAGACGGGCTATCCCAGACATGGCCCTCTTAGTCACATATTGGATGCTAGAACTGAACCCCTTGATCATAATCTTTTTGGACACAAGTCTAAGAAGTCGGTTGGCCTAGGATTTGTGAATCACAACAAGAACACTAATCCTATCCTTGATGAGTCAGATAGTGAAGATGAACTAGAATACATACCTAATTTGACAAATCAACAAGACATGTGTGAAGATTGGGTGCCTTCCACTAATCTCCTTTGGGGAGATTCAGATAGTCCAGTCACTCCTAAGATAGTTAAAACCTTAGAACAAGATGAATCAGATGTCGAAGATCCTTTCAGAGAATGTCAACGAAAGAATCTTGTTCATTTGATGGAAAGAGAAGGTGTTACCCTTGATGACACTAGAACTTCCACATCAAGACGTCCCAAACCTTCATGGTGTAAACATCCTAGTCAGAGTTCAAAAACAAGTTCATGTGAGTATGAATGGGACTCCTTCTTGGAGCCTTCCACAGTTGACATGGATGTTGATGTCATCCACACTTATAGTTCTCAACCCAAGGTAGCCGATGAGTCACGTATAGGATTAGAGGATTTGAACCCACATGTTTCCTTAGAGGACGATTCTTCACTTGTTAGAACGAATCCTGATTTGGGTAGCTTAGAAGGATACTTGACGGACTCCGACTCTTTGGTCACCAGAGATGATATCATTCACATTTACAACCTTGAACCATCCATTGACTTGCCTCTTGTTCATCCTAACCTCATTGATTGGTCCCAATGCCATCAAGAAACTAAGCTCTTAACATTTTAAAATGATTATGAGATAGCCTGTTACTTGAATGCCATTGAATTCATAGTCTCTTCCACCAGTGAACCAGCTAACAGCATGATAGACCTAGACATCAAGTACCTTAGTCACAAAATAAAAAGAAAAGAAAATCAAAAGAATAGGAGTTCTGATGGCGAAAACCACTGTGTGGCGGTGTCATAACCAAAAATAACAATAAAAAGAAATGACGTATCTAAGGGTGAAAACCTCTCTGAGGCACCTAAGGATGAGGTACTTGATCGTCTCCCTAGCTACTTTCAAGATAGATCTTCAGTGCTTATTGAACCAACATAAGCAGTCAATTTGGGTGCAGATGAGGCTCCGTAGATAGTACACTTGGCTAAGTCCTTGTCACCACAAGAAAAAGAAGCCTACACTAAGTTCTTACAGAAAAAGAAGATCAACTTTGCATGGAATTATTCAGATATGCTAGGGTTAGACACTAATCTTATCATGCATCACTTGTCCATAGCTTCGGGTGTCAAACCGGTTAAATATAAATTGAGAAAGATGCATCCTCACATAGCTCTCCTAGTCAAAGCAAGATTAGAGAAAATCCTTGGTGCAGGATTCATAAGAGCTATTGCCTATGCTGAATGGATATCAAACATTGCACCAGTTTCCAAACATGACAAATCCATTCGAGTTTGCACTGATTTTAGCGATTTCAATAGAGCATGCCCAAAGGATGACTTTACACTTCCCAATATAGACATGATAGTGGATATTATTGCGGGTTATGAGGTTTATTCCTTGATGGATGGTTTTTTCGGATACAATCAGATTAAGATAGCTCTTGAAGATCAAGAAAATGTTAGTAATAACTACGAGGGGGGGGGGTGAATCAGTGGCTTCAAAAATTATCCTTTAAAATTTAACCACCAATAAATAAACCTTAGATTATTAAGTCCCTACAAGATGCATGCCATGAAATGCTTATAATAATTAACTATCTATCGGTTTTCCTTTTATGACCTTATTCTCCTTGATAACCGATAAGCAGTAAAATTATTTATCGATACTCAGTAAATATGCAGAGTATACCAATCAATCCAGAAATGCATATGTGAAATGTAAAATAGTAAAGTAATAAACCATACACACATAACACATGGATTTTAACGTGGAAACCCTGTTATGGGAAAAACCACTGGGACCGGTACCCCAAATTTTCACTCTTCTGAAGTGAGCCCTGTTAGGAACCAACCCTGTTAAAGGTTACAAACACACTGTTAGGTGTGACCTTGTTACAGGATTTTAATACGAGTCTATCACTTGATATTTGGCATGTATATGCTACCAATATTGATCAACCTCTATGGGCACAATAGGTATCTGGCATATCTGGTGCTACCTAACTGCATCAGCCTCCTTCTTAGATTATGTGTCGATATCAGGCACTCAGTGCTATCTTCATGATAAACTTTTTGGCAATCTATTAGGATATACCTCAATTATAGAAGATTGCTAAGTCCCGCTCTGTTAAGAGACTTGATGCTTCAATGGTTAAATTGAAACACTATGACCTGTTTCTAATGCAACTTGAATTGCAAATTTTCAGATCTATTTAAGTACATTACCTCTCTGATCAATGTATCAATTCAATTCTTTGTGCTCCACACTTTCTGCTCTGTGATGCTATGCTTTACTATTGATCGGTGTCTGCAAAATTCTTTAGCTCTCCTTCAGCTTGATTGATCAAGACTGTATGAAGTTCTTCTTCATCAGTTTCTCTTTAGCATCCTCTTTCTATTCACTCCCCTTCCTGTGTATGTGATTGCAGAAATGAATTATGCTTGTCTCTTATATAGACATGATATTCCTTAATTATTGATTCTTGATTCTTGGCGTGAAAAACAATCCAGCCAATCTGATTTAAAGCATAACTCCTGATTTATCTCGTAGTTATCTTCTTGCCAACTGTACAAATCTTCTTTAAATCAATTACTTAACTTTGGTCGAATAAAAGAAATAAAACAACTAGTTAAGTCTATCCTTAAGCTCTACCAGCTAGATATTTTGTCATTTTCTGAACTCTTTGTTCTGTCGGTCAACTCTGCAGTTAGTCATCGGTGATAACTACCAGTTCCATCGGTGTGACTTCAGTCAGCTTCGAGATCTCCATTTGTCGGGCATCATTGGATTTTACTCGTCGGGTAACTCTGTTTTCAGCTCATTGGGCATCCTATGATTTTGCTTCATCGGGCAACACTGTCTTATGCTCATCAGGTATCACTATGACTTTTGTTCTTTGCCTTTACCGATGGTGTGCACTCCATCGGTGTTGTCTGTCTCTTAGTGAATACTTGACTTTTATGCATTGCTGAAAGCATAACCTTTGTTCCATTGATTCTCTGAAGTCTTTGGCATTATGTGTATGACCATACAGATGATATCAAGTTGACATCAATGACAATACAAACCATTAACTGATTTAATGCCTTGCATCATCTTCAACTTAACATTATCAAACATTCAATCAATTACATGTCATTAGGAAATACCGCATTCACTTGTGCATGGGGTACCTATTGTTGGAACGTTATGCCTTTTGGATTAAAAAACATAGGAGCCACCTATCAACGAGCTATGAAAACCATTTTTCATGACATGATGCATAAAAACATGGAAGATTATGTGGATGAAACCTTCGCCAAGTCTAAGAAAAGAGACACACACTTAAATGATTTAGAATTCATTCTAGATCGCATGGAATAATTTCGACTAAGGTTAAATCCTAAAAAGTGTGCATTTGGAGTCACCTCTGGAAAACTACTAGGATTCATCATTTCAGCAAGAGGAATAGAGGTAGACCCTAAAAAAGGCCAAGCAATCATAGATATGCCACCTCCTAGAAACATTAGTCAAATGAGGAGTCTTTAAGGACGTCTTCAACCTATAAAGAGATTCATTTCACAGCTGGCAGATAGAGCTCAACCTTTCAACAAGAACTTACACAAAGGATTCAAATGTGTTTGGAATGAGGATTGTCAAAAGAGCATAGATCAAATTAAGAAATACTTGGCAAATCCTCCCATTTTAATGCCTCCTATCCTAGGGAAACCACTTATTCTATACATTCCAGCGATAAAATCTTCCTTGGGGGCATTACTAGCTCAACTTGATGAACGTGGGAAAGAAAGAGCAATATACTACATTAGCCGCACTCTTGTTTCATTTGAGGTTAACTACACCAGCATTGAGAGAGCTTGCCTTGCAGTTGTGTTTGCTTCCCAAAAGTCGTGACATTACATGCTTGCGCACACTATACACCTCATAGAAAAAATAGATCCACTCAAGTATTTACTAGGTGGGGTTGCCCTCACAGGTAGACTTGCTAAATGGATGATGACCCTTTAAGAGTTTCACATAGAGTACATTAAGCGTAAAGAAATCAAAGGACAAGCCATAGCAGATCAATTGACTGATTTCCCAATACAAGATAATGCACCTATTCAAGTTGACTTCCCAGATGAACACCTCATGTATATGACCGAAAGAACACGGAAGATATTCTTTGATGGATCCTTTATGAAAAATAGTTCAGGAGCTAGTGTGTTGTTTGTTTCTCCTCATGGGTACACGATTCCTAAGTCTTACAAGTTATTGTTCCCATGTATAAACAACATTGCTGAGTATGAAGCTTTAACAAATGGACTTAAGATGGCCATATAATGGAGAATCATAGAGTTACACATCTATGGGGATTCATAACTGATAATCAACCAAGTCAATGATGAATATCAAACAAAAAATGAGAAACCGGTACCTTAAAAGTAAATGGTTGATTCCTTGAAATGATACCTCACATTTTTCACGTTTTAGCAAATCCCTAGAGAAAAAAACAAAGCAGTTGATGCTATGGATACACTTGCTTCACTCCTTCAGTTAGGGCAACATGAGTCTAGATTTGAATTCCTGGTGGAAGAGCTACATCACCCTATCTATGACTCGCAAGAAAGTCATGTCATTTGTACCCTTGTTAGTCATGAGTCATCCCATTATGGTGTCATTTACTCATACCTTCGTGATGGCATTATACCTGAAACCTTTAACCGATCTGAACGCAGAAATATCACCCGAAACACCTCTCGCCATTCCCTTGTCTCTGGTGATTTATATAGGAGGGGTTTAGATGGAACACTTCTTAGATGCTTAGAAAAGGAAGAATCTGACCAAGCATTAGTTGACATCCACGAGTGCATCTGTGGGGGACATTCCAATGGTCTTGCCATGGCCCGAAGGTTGCTTAGGGCGAGGTACTATTGGCCTATGATGCAGATTGATGCGGTAGCTTTTGCAAAGTCATGTTAAAAGTGTCAAAAACATGGTAACATGATACATGCTACAGGCAGGGAGCTCATTCCTTCTATATCTCATTGGCCATTTCAGCGCTGGGCCTTTGATCTTGTTGGGAAGATTCATCCCAACTCATCAAGTGGACACAAGTTTATTAGCATTGCTATTGATTACTTCACTAAATGAGTAGAAGTTGTCCCACTTTCTATTGCCTCAGGCAAGACAGTCTCTCTATTCATTTTGAACCATATCAACAGACCATATCATCTGTCGATATGGAGTGCCTTCTGAGATTATCACTGACAACGGAGGCCGGTTCAAAAATAAAGACCTTCAACAACTCTGCAATAAATTTAATATTAAACAACATTGGTCCTCCATTTACTTCCCGCAAGGAAATGGTAAAGCAGAGGCATCAAACAAAACCATTCTTAAAATCCTACATAGAACAATTTGTAAGAATGGTAGAGATTGGCACTTACAGATAAATCTGGCTTTGTGGGCCTATAGAACGAGTATTCTTACTCCTACTGGGGATACTCCTTTTTCCCTTACATATGGCGCTGAAGCCGTGTTACCTTTAGAGGTTGAGATTCCTTCACTTAGAGTTTCCCTCAAAGGTCTAGTTACAGATGAAGACTACCGCGCCGTGAGACTTCAAGAGTTAGAACTTCTAGATGAGAAATGTCAAGTATCATTTGACCATATGGGGGTTTATCAAAAGCACATGTCCCAATCCTTCAACAAAAAGGTTCACCCTGGAGAATTCCAACCGGGAGATCTTGTCCTACATGAAAATCCTAAGAATCAACAACATAGAGATCAAAAGGGCAAATTTGAACCTAATTGGCTTGGACCTTACATCATTACAATAGCTTTTGGGTCAGGTGCTTATTTACTATCTACATCAGAGGGAGAGTAGCTCCCTGATCCTATCAATGTCTTTCACTTGAAGAAGTTCTATCCATGATGCCCATTATGTCTGGGGGCACCATTTGTACATACTTATTGATCATGAAAAAATACCCAAAAAATGATATATTGTCAAAAATTCTAAAAATCAGAAAATGTCCTGAAAAAATGGTCATCTTAGTGAAAACCTAGCAATAGGAGCTTTGATGTATCTCCAAATAAATTATATATTCCAAAAATATTAAAAAAATCAGAAAAATTAAAAAAAAAATTAAAAAAAAGAAAAAGTGCCTTGGTGAAAACCTGGAAATAGGCACCTTGGCTGGAAACGGGCGCTACTTGAGGCCTTTGCACCCCTATTTCTTAGTGCGTGTCCTCGACACTTAGCCTTTCTCCATCATGCCTTGTCCTTGTTGCCTTGGTTTGGAATTGGTATTTGTCTTTGTCTAGGGGACATAACTGTGTTAGCTTTGGTCTCTTAGATGCGTTAGTCTTTAGGACATCTCACAAATGATATTTTTCAACACCACCCCATCTGTGTTTTTCAACACAACCCTTGACATCGAGTGTTTTTAAACACTTGTCAGTTTGTTCTTCCCTATTTTTTTCATGTGAGCTTACCTACTTGCAAGCATTCAATCCTTATCCTCGAAACTTAGTATCAGTTAACACACTTAAATTTTTAAACACAACACTTAACACTTGAGCTATGTCATGATCTTTTCTTTGTGTGCTGACTTTTATTATTTTCGTTGAGTGTCCTTATCTAATAAGTCTCTCTGGTATGCATAGCTAGAGGACTCGGGGCATGGGGCATGTTTTTATATACTTTCTTCTTGTGGGTGTGGTCTTGAAAATCTAGAGTGTCTCTTGTTGTCCCCTTGAAACACTTAGGAGATTTGAGGCATCATTCTTGATTATTTTTGCACAACCGTTCTTATGGTCATCTAGACATCTATGCCTTGATGCGAGCGTGGTTTTTCTATATTAACTTGGGTAAGCTAATATCGAAGTCATCTTGACCTTTATGTCTTTGATGCTTATGTTCAAATCTTTCCACATTCCAATCCGATATAAATCACATTCATATCTTCATAGTTGTGCTTGTGACTAGTGATGATTGTGTGATTTTTCGATGTCCGTTAATAATCACCCAATGATGAAAATAAGTTCCTTAACATTCTCTAATGAATGATGAACACAAAATCCTATGTTACAGTTACTCTATTGCAAGTACACCTTTGCATTTTCATGTAGCTTGCATTGTTAGACCTCATGTTAGTTTGCATTTGTAGGCTGCATTATGAGTTTGAGAGGGCTTTCCTTCATCTTTGTTTTGGACTTTTAATCAATTGTGGTCATGTTTTGATCTTCATTTCCTTATCTTCTTTCGTGATCTCAATCAAAATTTTCTATCTCAAACAGTTGATTGATTTTGGGGCATTCTCTTTCTTAAGGCAAATTTTCTTTCTTCTCTCCATTTCTTTCCACCTCTTCCAAACTTCTATCTTCCATTCGTTTTCACCCCACTTATTTTCTTCTAATTCAACCTTGGGGCATAATCTTTCGTTCTTGATGATCTACCTTGGTTCTGTGATCCTTATATCTTTCATCTTACATCAAGAACCTTTTCTTTAGTTTGATTTGATCAAATTTATCAATTTGTTGTTTCTCCTCTATCTCATTTCGATTTCGATCACAAGGGGGCATTACCTATCAAACTTCAATCCTTGATTCAACTTTATCAATCCTATCAATTGCTCCGCTTGGGGCAACCTTGCTTGAGATTCTTATCTTGGACATGTCAATTACCTATTTACAGGGGTGTTGAGCTTGTCTTTTTCAATCAGCTTATCTTTGTCCTGATGTGTTCCCGTCCGTCGATCACATGTCTGGGTTGTTGTGATCCCAAATCGATCTCACACTTCAACTACATTCTTTGACTACATGTGTTCCCATAAAGATCACACATTAGTCAAAGAGGGTCAAATGTATGCACCCTAAAATGGTCGCCTAGACTATGGGCCCTCATTCTTCAATTTATCAAATAATGGTATCAATTTATCAATTTCCTAAATCAATGTCTTACAATATTTTCAATTCAAATCAATTTTCTTGATCAAATCATAATTAATTCAACTATTCCAATATTTTCTAAGGTTTTATCATTTTATCCATAATCTTATTTAATTAAAAGAGGGATTTTCTTTTAGTACCAACAATGATCATTTGTAAAAATCACCTTAATTGATGTCACCCTAATCGATGTACTTATTCATGAGAATTAGTCTCTCAGTGGTTTTTTCCCATCTTAGGTTTCCACGTAAATTTTGGTGTTCATTGTGCATATTGTTATTATGTGGTGTTTATGTTTCTAATACTTTATTTGTTTTACTAGTTGGATTTGATTTGAAAAAAAATTGTTGAACAACTGATTCACCCCCTATCTTAGTTATTCAACCTGTTCAACACACTGGTTTTAATTTTTTGAAACAATGCTCAAAATCACATTGTCTCAAAAAGGAGCAAAACGTAGACACTAAAAATCAGTTACTGCTTGCGACTACAATTGTATTAACATTTCCTCTATGTCACACGTTTGGTCTTTATCATTCGTTTGATGTCATGTCCTCTCCTTAATTAAATAATTTTAATTATTTAATATATAAATAATTACATCTTCTAATTTGATCACCACTTATCCATTTGACCTATACCACTATTTTCATCTGTTTGATTAAATAACTTTATCAATTATTTAGTCATTTTATCCTCTTGGCATTAATTTATCCCACGGTCAAATAAATTTTTAATTTTTTTGGGTCCCTTATCCTTCTTCTAGAATTAATAAACAATATTGATTTATTTATCTCTTTTTCATCTCTTACAAAGTTAAATAAATTTATTTTATTTAATTGTCTAATTATTTTGATTAAGTAAAAATAGGTTTTACAAGGACCAGAAACCTTTACAAAGAGTTCAAATATAGCATAAAAGTTTAACAGAAATTGTGCCACAACACCCATAAACTTAAGCCTGACAATAAACATTAGCAACCGAAACAACAGGCATCACCCAAAACAGTACAACAAAAAAAGATAGGACAACTCGAAAAAAGACAGCTAGATGCATTTCATTAAGTCTTCAGCCTGGACCACCATAAGCTACGTCTGATCAGCTGAGTTCTTGAGATCTTCCAGCTCCTTGTCATCTTTGTTTCCAGTCTTCCTTGTGCTTGCCCATGTATGCTTTCCCGTTCCCATAGTGTCCTTCAGGTCCTTTCCCTCATTTTCGCCCTTTTCCTGCTCCACTTTCCAACCAAGAACTTAGTATGTTCTTTGTAGGCTTTGAGACTAAAAAGGATTTTCTCCCCAATTTTTTGCATGGTTTCTTCTAATTTTCCACTCTTTTATGCAGTGTTTGAAGATTACCCTCAAAATCCCCCTCAATAGCCCTGTCCTCTTTCTCTTTCAATCTTTTTTCCATCTTACAGACCTTGTCAACTATTTCAGCATAAGCATCCGCCCTACCAACCAAATCCTTCATTTCATTGAGGCACAAAACAACTGGTTTGTCCCCAAAACTAATCTTCTTAACGAGGTTAACCTCGCATCCCATCACCTGCATTTTGTTTTTAATACTGCCAACATCATCCATCAAATTTCCCAGCATGCCAATAAAATACACCAAGCTTTTCTTGCCTTTTGTCGTATCATTTACCCTGCTTCTCTCCTTGTTAGTTTCCTCATTTGTTGTATTATTTGTAACTTTGGTTCCTGTAGTATCTTTGCCAATACTATCCACGATCTCATTCACTACCTGGTTGACATTTTATAGATTTTCCTCCTCCTTCTACAAAGAGATTTGGCCCTCACCCAGATTGCCAATGTTGCCCTCTATCTTACCTTCTTCCCCTATATTCTCCGCAATATTTGCCCCCAATACTCTTCTCCTGCTCCCATTCCTTGTCATCCTCAGAGGAAAGAATAATTTGCCTCTTACTGGTACTTTTCATCCTTTTTATTCTTATTTTTGTGGCCACTGAGCTCACCTTTTTTCTTCTTGTTACCCTCCTTCCCCTTTTCCTCCTCATAATCTTCATCTTCAGTTTCCTTTTTAGTATTAGACTCTTCCACAACTGCCTTCTTATGATTTTTCTTTGAAGGAGAGCCTTTTAAATTTCCCTTCTTTAGGGTATAAGCCCTAGAGGGCTCCTCCTCCTCATCCTATGTTTCCTCTTCATATATCATATCTTCTTCATCTCCTTTTGTCTCATCATCATCCCTGTCATTACCCTTTAAGAATGGGTTTCCACTTTTTTTTGTTTTTGTTTTGAGAAGGTCATACACCATAATCATTAAGCCCTACTGTGAAGAATGATCCCCTTTCGGGTCCTTTTGAAGACTTTTAATGGTAAAATCCAGTGAACTCAACAAATTAAAAGGGAGACTAACTTTCACATTGTGTCTAAAGTGTTTTAATAGCATAAAGTGGTTCCCGTATGCTCTTGTAAATCTACCATCAAGCGTGATATAGTTGATAACATCATATAACACATACCTCCACGACCGATAAATGCGCTTTGGGTTGTGGTAGGAAGTGTCCTTCTTCACCAACCTCATCTTTTCCTCCTCCATAACAGGAATCTTCTTAGGGGCTTTATCAGAGATACTTCTATCTCTATAAAATTTTAAGCCTTCCATGCTCATGCTAGTAGCTTCTACTATAATGTCCTCCAGAACCTCCATTAGCTGATTACCAACTATAAATTTACTATTCTTCCAAGTTTTGAAAAATTGCCTAGAAAAATTAGGGTTTCTACCATGCAATCTCTGCATAAAGCCCACCATACCACCTTTTCTCAGGATACCCCACACCTCCTTGTTATGTTTCCACTCTTCACAGTTCATGGGTTCAAATCTCTTTTTACTTCCTCCCATATCTTCTCTCTGATTAACTTTGACCGTTTCTTTGTAAAAACCACAAATGTCATTCTGAGTAATACTGGCTTCACTATACTTTGCAAACATAACCCATAATCTGTGTCAAATTAGGAGTGTCGTCACATAATTGTACTTCGCGCTGAAAAAGAAATGATGAGACATGACATTGTAATCAAGACTCTTCATTAAAAATGTCATTTCTAACACCTTCTGTCTGCTTCGTAAATGGTCACTATCTATTAATGATTTCACCTCAAAAGGAATATCATCCCCATCATCCCATTTTGTCATCATATCCAACTTGCATACCACGTTAGCTTCCCAATCAACAAGTGCATTAGTTTCTCTAACATTATGCGTGATGACACATTCCTCAAAAGAATTGATTAAGTTTTTTGCTTTATGCATAACATTATAAATGGTCCATGAGGGGATAACATCATTATTTAAACATATTATAATGTTTAAAGAATCCTCTTGAAGCCAAAGTTTCTTACAACTCTTCTCCTTAGCTAGAACTTAACCATGGAGAGTCGCATTAGCCTCCACAATATGATTGGTTTGAATACCTAAAGGTATTGCAGTCACTCCTTTACAAACACCATACTCATCTCTTATCACCGTACCACATCCACCCACCCCCGGGTTCCCTTTCGAAGCACCATCAAAGTTAACCTTCATCCACCCATTGGGAGGGCAATCACATCTCACCTCGTTTCTCATGGAGTCTTTCTCACACTTATTCATATTACCTTTAATCTTCCAATTTTCAAAGAAAGTAATGTCCCCTGTACTTGAAGGTTCAATCAGGTTCCCCTTTAAATAAAGATTCTACAACATAGCTCTTTTGATCTTACGAAAGACCACCTTTTCATTGGAAGCCTTATTTCTAAAGACTCTATCATTTCTTTCTTTCCAAACCCCCCAACAAATATAGGGTAAGATAAAATTCCAGACATTGGCCATAGTTTAATTGTCTAATTTTTGGCATGTGTATGAATTAATAAATTATATTTATTAATTCATTCCACTTAATTAATTTCCATGCTAATTTATCTCTACTTCTAACTCTTCCACTTTCCTATTTCTTCTCCACTTCTAAGTCTCACATACTAATTCTCTTGACCCTCAACTCTTACTAACTTCTATTTCCTCATCCACTTGCAAATGCAACTTTGTCATTTGCTCTCACTTAACTCATCCTCTCAAGTGACTGTAGTTGTTGATTACCTTTAGTTCTCAATCAATCTCGTTCATCGACTCAACTTGAAATGTCTAAAAATTGTGATCAATTCCCTCATTTTAAATGAACCACAACTCTTCAATTCTCCTAGTAATACTATCATTATCATACCACTCTTTCTTTCATTATGTTTATACACTGTCATTTTAGGAGAGCAACATCATTTTTAAGGAATAAGAAGAAACAATAGTCATATCAAAGGGATGCTTTGGTTTGAATTTGTTTGTTATGTATAGAATTTTGTTTTGATACCTTTATTGGTTAGGTTAGGTTTTATTTAGCATGAATATGGTTATTTGTGGTTGGCTAATGATTTCATGTATGTTTAATTTTCATTTCCTAGTTTACACTGCTCAATGCCTCCTATAAGATTATTACCAAGGCTTTGGCTCTAAAGATCTTCCACATGCTTCCTAAAATCGTTCATCCTAAAAATATTGGTTTTATTAAGTCCAAGTTCATCTTTAAAACATCATTGTTGTCTGGGAAGGAATAAAATGGGCTAGACACTCTAAATAACAAGACAATTTAACTTTGATTTTTCCAAAGCCTACAACAGCATTGAGTGGCCTTTTATTCTTGTCATGATTGGAACTTTGAGTTTTGACCCCAAATTTATAGGATCAATTAGTATGTTGTTTGTATCTATGCCTCTAATTGTTAGAATTCAAAGAATTCATAAGCCGAGATCACCTGCACCAAAATATTTGTCACAAAGACTAAGAAAGGAGACAAAACTCACATAGATCTCAAAGATGAAAATATTCATTCAGAGAGAGAAATGAGAGAATTACAAAATAATTGATAATTACAAAGTGATCAATCCTAATAAAGGAGATCAAAACCCTAAAAAGGGTGGAGAAACCTAGGTTGCATGAATAATTAATTATTGCATGCCTGAAGTTTAGCTTAAGTGAACTAGAGATAAAAAGGTGACTTAATAATTAAATCAACAGTGATTTAATTAATAAGTGAAAAGGTGACTTAATAATTAAATAAAAAATGATTAATTAATAAGTGAAAATACCTTTTTACTCTAACATCACCCCTTAAGATAAACTTAGGGAGAAGCTAAAAACCTAGAAACAACTGCTGAAAGCAGGAAATGTGTCTCGACAATAAGGCCTGATCAGGTACCCAAGTACAAAAAATCTCTGTAAAGAGGAGAAAACCCATTGGGAAAAACCCCTCTCCAAAAAGAGATGAAGCCTAGTGAAGGACTAAAGAAGCCTCCAAACTAGGGAAAGTTCCAGAAAATAGGAACAAAGATCAGGTAGAGAAGACTATAATCTGCATGAGTGTCGTAAAATGACATTGCTTGAATCAGGATGGCAAACAAGGCAAACATCAGAACTCAAAGATACAGATGGAAAAAATACCAAAGTCTGAAGAGCCAATCAAAAGAAGAACATGTAGAACACCTTTAAAGCATGAAGTTGCAAACACTGTCAAAGAACTGTTGTAATCTGTATGAGTGCTCTCAAATGACACTACTCAAATCAGGATGACAAACAAGGAAAACATCAAAACTCGAAGATACAGATGGCAAATAACACCTAGTCTAGAGCCTCAAAAATAGGAATGAAGGAAGAGTGTCCAAATGGTAAATGATCCATCTCACCAAAATGCATAGGTACCAGCCACTGCATTCGTTTAGTATATAGGAACAAATGTTGAATACATAGAATAAATCCATCGAACCAAGGAAGCATATAGAACCAACAGGAAATACCCCCATAATGCTGATCAAGGAGAGGTATGACAAATACATTGAGTCAGATTGCCAAGAAACACTACATGATGAAGAACGTACAAGCACAAAATAAAGTATGATGTCAAGGATGATCAGTCGTTGGACACACATGAGGCTAATGTCATGGAAGGAACACTCACATGACAAAGGTACAACAAACCCCCCATGACACTTTATAATATAGTGCAAGTACAATCAAGAATAAAATGTGTGGGATCCCAAGCATGCATGATGACACTTTATCTAAGTGCATTTGCAAAAAAGAAATGCTACACAAAAAGATGTATACAATATCTAGCAAGGAAACCAACGCAGGACTTGAAACATCCAAGATATCCACCAAAATGAAAAAAGGAAAAAAAAACTTAATAAAATATACCTATAGAAAATCCTCGGTGTGAGAACCATAGAAGAAGAAGGAGAGTAGAACCATCTTTCAAACGCCATGCGAAAGTCAAAAAATGGAGTCCGGAGGAGCAAGATATGGTGACTAGAGTGCAAAATGGAACACTGATTTTGACTAGCAAAAAACCATGCAAAACAACAAAATAAAAAAAAAAACCTAGAAAATCAGGTCGGGCTCAAAATTAACTTTCCGATGATATCTCGTTTGGTGAAAAAAGCCTTTGTTTTCTCAAGTTATGAGCAAAAAACCGATAGGAGGTCAAAACTTGCAGAGGTGCCCGAAAATAATAATTTGAATTTTTTTGTCCACCGCCTCGAAAATCATGCACTTTTTTTTTGTATGTAGCCTCGATTTTCATGCCCAGAAAATGGGCAC